>CM075981.1:23118600-23533211 GCA_038087875.1 Malacoraja senta | reverse complement strand
GAGGGAAGAAACTGTCCCTCTGGTGGTGCGTGCTTTCAAGTTTCCGTGTCTTCTGCTCGATGGGAGTGGGGAGAAGAAGGCGTGTGCGGGGTGGGACAAGTCTTTGATTATGTTGGCTGCTTTCCCGAGGCAACTTGAAGTGTAGATGGTGTCAATGATGGGGAGTCTGGTCTGTGTGATGGACTGGGCTCACATCTACAACTCTCTGTAATTTCTGGCAATCTTGGGCAAAAGCTGTTCCTAAATCAAGCTGTGATGCATCTCTTCCAAAACGCTGCACCATTCTGACATGGAGCTATAATATTATCTTCATTTATACTGGGACTAAATCCTTACCCAACCTCACATGCAGTACTTCACCTGAAGGGCTACAGTAGTGCAGGAAAGCAGTTGACGCCAATGGCTCTCGGGCAATTAGTTTAGAGATACAGCATGGAAACAGACCCTTCGGCCCACCGAGTCTGTCCCGACCTTAGATCACCAATTCGTACTAGTTTTACGTTACTGTACACCACTTTTTCACCCACTCCCTACACACTTGGATCAATTTACGGAGGCCAATTAACCTACAAACTCGTACATCTTTTTTGGGATGTGGGACGAAACCAGAGCACCCAGAGGAAACCCACGTGGTCACAGGGAGAATGTGCAAAATCCACACAGACAGTTGGGAACAAACCTGGTGCTGTGAAGACGCAGCTCTAAACAACAGTTTAGAAGGGTGAGGGGCGACCTCAATGAAACTTACCGAATATTGAAAGGCTTGAATAGAGTGGATGAGGAGAGGATGTTTCCACTAGTGGGAGAGCCCAGGACTAGAAGTCACAGCCTCAGAATTAAAGGATGTTCCTTTAGGAAGGAGATGAGGAGGAATTTATTTAGACAGAGGGTGGTGAATCTGTGGAATTCTTTGGCGCTTAAAGGCTGTGGAAGCCAAGTCAATGGATATTTTTAAGTCAGAGATAGATGGATTCTTGAATAGTATGGGTGTCAGATGTTATGAGGAGAAGGCCGGAGAATGGGGTTAGGAGGGAGAGATAGATCAGCCATAATTGAATGGCGGAGTAGACTTGATGGGCCGAATGGCCTAATTCTGCTCTTATCACTTATGACCTTATGACCTCTACCTGCTGCGCCATTGTACCACCTTAAAAGGGGTGAGTCAATAAATGTTGTCCTGGCCCATAGGTGCCCAAAGTACAGACACTGCCTCATGTACAGCTGTGCTCCACGTACACCAGCTCCCCCACACTGCCAGCGCTTTTGGGAATGGATGTTCCCCATCATCAGCACAACCTCTCCTCTGGCTCTGTTACACCACAATGTTGAGAACTACAGGGTGGCACAGTGAGCTGCTGCCTCACAGCGCCGGTGACTCGGGTTCTATCCTGACCTTGGGTACTGGCTTTGTGGAGTTTGCACATTCTCCCTGTGACCGCGTGGTTTTTTCCCCGAGTGCTCCAGTTTCCTCCCACATCCCAAGGATGTGCAGGTTTGTAGGTTAATTGGCCCTCTCTAAATTGCCCCTGGGGTGTAGGGAGTGGAGGTGAAAGTGGGAGAACATAGAACTAGTGTGAATGTGATCGATGTTCGGTGTGGACACGGCGGGTCGAAGGGCCTATTTCCACGCTGTATCTCAAAAATTAAGACAGTTTGTAGGTTAATTGACCTCTGTAAATTGGCTTCTAATAGGAAAATGTGATAACATAGAACGAGTGAGAATGGGTGATTTATGTTCGGCATGGACTCATTGGGCCAAAGGGCCTGTTTCCTTGCTGTATTTCTAAACTAAACTAAATTAAACTAAACTAAACTGAACCAAATCTAAACTAAACTAAAGTAAATGCTGCACTCTGTGTCTTTCCTTTCCTCCCCACCTCTTGATAGAAACAAGGAACTGTAGGTGCTGATTTACAAAATAAGACAGAAAATGCTGGAGTAACTCATACTCGTCAGACACCATCTCTGGAGAACATGGATAGCAATAATCTAGGACCAGAAAGCATAGTCAGAATAAAAGGTCGTACCTTTAGAATGGAGGTGAGGAGGAATTTCTTTAGTCAGAAGGTTGGTTAATCTGTGGAATTCATTGCCACAGATGGCTATGGAGGCCAATTCATTGGGTATATTTGAAGCGGAGATTGATAGGTTCTTGATTAATAAGGACATCAAAGGTTATGGGGAGAAGGCAGGAGAATGTGATTGAAATGGAAAATAGATCAGCCATGATTGAATGGTGGAGCAGATTCAATGGGCCGAATGGCCTAATTCTGCTTCCTTTGTCTTGTAGTCTTTTAGGTGATGTTTCGGGTTTGGACCCTTCTTCAGACCCTGCTATTTTCCCAAAGTTCTATATTACTGAAGAATCACTCCCAACTCTTGTATTTAATTCCTCTAATAATAAATGTAAACTTTTTGCAGAAACAAGGAACTGCAGATGTAGAAACAACGGTGGTGTATACCAAATATAAACACAGAGTGCTGGGGTAACTCAGTGGGTCAGGCAGGATCTCTGGAGAAAAAGGATGGGTGACGTTTTGGATCGGGACCCTTCTTCAGCTGCTTCTCTTATTCTTTTTCTCCAGAGATGCTGTCTGGCCCGCTGAGTTACTCCACGACTCTGTGTCTGTACTTGTGTTTGGCTTGATTGTATTTATGAATACTATTATCTGAAACTTAACGTCCAGGTTCAGGAACAGCCTCTTCCTTACAACCATCAAGGCCAGTAAACACTCCAACATCCAAATAAGCTCTCAACCTCATAGAATTGGGAGCGTTGGTTTTGTCTTTTTGCACTATTATTGTTTGTTCGTTTGTTTTTATGTGTATGTATGTGCGTATATCTGTATATGTATTAGCGCAGCACAGTGGCGCAACGGTAGAGTTGCTGCCTAAAACCCCTGTCTCACTGTGCGAGCTGACCCACGAGGTACCCCGAGTTTAAAACAAATGTAACTCGTGGTAATCACGTACAATTAACGTAGCGGGAACGTCGGAACTCGTGGAGGCAACTTAGCGACTCTTGGCGCTAACGGCAGGTACCCGTGAAACTTGTGAACTCTTGAAAAAGTTCAAACATGTTTAAACTTTTCTACGAGTGAAATGTACTCTTGAGGTTAAAATTTGAAACATTTAAACACGTTGTAAGAACGTAGTGGCCCGTGCGTTTACCTTAGTGACTCGTGAGTCTACCGTGGGAACTCTTTAACTCAGCGGGCAGGCAGCATCTCTGGAGATAAGGAATGGGTGATGGGATGACATTTCCAAATTGGGGGGGGGGGTGGAGGAGAGAGGGTGGAGAGTGGAGTGAGAGGAGGGGGAGACAGATGGGGGTGTCTTCATTCACTAGCGGCGGGTGCCTGTCACTGAAACAGGCAGGTGAGATTTCACATCCACCTTGTGTGTGTGTGTCTCTCTCTCCCTCCCTCCCTCTCACACAGGCTGAGAGACTGCCTCTGTGAGTGTACGTCTCTTTCTCCTCCCCCACACAGTAAGACCGAGGTAAGTCCATCTGTGTCTCCCACATACACAGTAAACTCTGCTTTGTGTGTGTATATACACGTCTCCCCCATTTCTCTTTCTCCCCCCCCCCACCTCTTTCTTTCTCCCCCCCCCCCCACCTCTCTTTTTCTCCCCCCACACACAATAAGACCAATGTATTCAGCTTAGTCTCTCTTCCCTCCCCTCCCACCCACACAGATAGACCGAGGTCCTGTGCGATATTTCTCTGTCCCCCACAGTCACGCCGAAGTACACCACACTGCCTCTGTGCCTCTCTCTCTGTCTCTCTCCCCCTCTCTCCTTCATACAGTCAGAGGTCCACTCTGTCTCTCTCTCTCTCTCCCCATACACACACACACACACAGACTGAGGTACACACTGCCCGTTGTGTGTATGTGTCTGGCTCTGTCTCTCTCCCACACACACAGTTAAAGGTACTCCACGCTGCCTGTGTGTGTGTGTGTGTGTGTGTGCGCGCCTCTGTCTCTCCCTATCGCAGTCAGAGTGAGGTACTCCCCCCCGTAGTCTCTCCGTGGCCTCTCCCCGGGCAGGGTGCATCTGCCTCGGGGTGCCCAGGCAGTCAGACACGACTCCGGTGGCGAGCTCCATGCACAGCTCCTGCCGACCGGCTGGGAGCGGCGACGGAGGACAGGGGGAAGTTGGCCACCAGCGGGGCAGTCTCGGCTCTCCATGCAGTCCGAGTCTCGCTGGATCCTCGTAATCCTCTGCCTCTGTCAAATGGGTGAGTTTAACCTGACCGTTGTGTGTATACGAGAAAAAAGTTCAGTATATGCTATATCGTTTACAGAGTACTATGTTTAAATATTCAGTTGTGATGTTGCAAGTAAGAATTTCATTGTTCTGTCTGGGACATGTGACAATAAAACCCTCTTGATTTTACTCTTTTGATTTATTTGGAGAGCAGACAAGCAAAAGCTGTAGGTACACAAAAATGCTGGAGAAACTCAGCGGGTGCAGCAGCATCTATGGAGCGAAGGAAATAGGTAACGTTTCGGGCCGAAACCCTTCTTCAGACGCAAAGCTGTATCTGTGTCTTTGATCCGTATCTTCGTTCACTTAACAATAAACCAGAAACCTCAACCAATCATTAGTTTGGAACAGTATCTTTGGTTTGGAAGTTGCTCTTTCGGCACCTGCCATGTATTTTGCAAGCGGCACACAGTGCAGGCGTGGTGTATCAGTGCTGGGGTGGAGGTTAAGGCGGTAGGGTGGGGTGTTGGACACTTTGTCGCCAGCCTCCTCTCTCTCCCTCTCTGTGTGTCTCTCTCCCTGGGATGAAACGGCGCCGCGAAATAAAGTGGAGTCGTCATAAAGTGGTCGCGTCATTGTTTCCAGGGTTATCATCCTCCGGAGCTTAGTCTCCTCTCTCCCCCCAACCCTCAGCCACTCTAGAAAGCTGAAGCCGCCCGCTTCCTGGCTGTTACTGGAGCAGCGAGGAGGTGATGGAGGCGACCTCTCTCTGTTTGCTCATCCTCGCCTCCCTGGCGCTCATACAGCCCCTTCTCGCTCTCTCCAAAGCAGATAAGAATAGCTTGGTCGATGCCCACAACAGGTTTCGCTCCGAGGTGCCCGATGCAACCAACATGCTGAGAATCGTAAGTGTGCTTTAACTCTTTCAAAGTGACTCCAAACCCTGTAGCAAGGCACTGTAGATGCTGGTTTACACCGCAGATAGACACAAACACAAAGTGCCGGAGTAACTCAGCGAGTCGGGCAGCATCTCCGGAGAAAAAAGTAATGGGTGACGTTTCAGGTCGAGACCCTTCTTCAGATTGAGAGTCAGGGGAGAGGGAAACTAGAGGTATGAAAAGGTACAAAGAAGAAATCTCCTGGCGTTTCTCCCCGTTACTCGAAAGACATTTCCTGGTACAGCATTTGTCTGCCCGCGTTTGAGCTTTCCATAAATTCTAGGAGCAGAATTAGGCTAGCAAGTCGACTTTGCCATTCAATCATGACTGGTCTATCTTTCCCTCTCAACCCCATTCTCCTGCCTTCTCCCCGTAACTCCTGACACACATACTAATCAAGAATCTGTCAATCTCCTTTAGAGTTCAGACACTGAACTTTCTTGTGTTTATTATATTGATCACAGAGTACTATGTTTATATATTCTGTTGTGCTGCTGCAAGTAAGAATTTCGATGTTCTGTTTCGGGCATATGACAATAAAACACTCTTGATCTTGAAGATCGACACACAATGCTGGAGTAACTCAATGGGTCAGGCAGCATCTCTGGAGAGAAGGAATGGGTGACGTTTTGGGTCGAGACCCTTCTTCTGACAGAATCAGGGGAGAGGGAAACTAGAGGTGTGAAAAGAACTAATGAATGAAAGGTATGAAAAGAACAAATCAAAGTCAGCAAGATGGAACCCACAATGGTCCATTGTTGGCTGTGGAAAAGGTGATTGGGAGTGGATACAAACAGTGAAACTGAACAGGACAACAATGAAACTAGTATGACGACTAGGGTGGGAGAGGACAGAAAGAGAGGGAATGCAAGGGTTACTTGAAATTAGAGAAATCATAATTCATACCACAGGGATTGTAAGCTGCCCAAACAAAATATGAGGTGCATGTTGGTTAGTTAAAAAATACCCTGTGCATCTGTAGAACTGCTCAGATATAGGTTCCTACTTTTCTTCAGTTCACTGGTGTCTGAAAAAGGGACCCGAGATGTCGCCTGTCCATTCCCTCCACAGATGCTGCACGACCTGCTGAGTTACTCCAGCACTTTGTGTTTTGTTAAGTTGACTTTTCGCACATTTGTCTGTATCTGATCCCCATTAGGGTAGGGGTGGTGAGTAGGTCTTTCCCCCCCACATATTCTCACTGTAACCGCATGAGTTTCCTGCATGGGAGCCTCTATAAATTGCCCCTGGTGTGTAGGGAGTGGATGTGAAAGTGGGATAATGTAGAACTAATGTGGACACAAGGAACTGCAGTTGCTGGTTTACAAAAAAATGCACACAGTGCTTGTAACTTAACGGGTAGTATCAATGAATAGCTTTTAGTTTAGTTTAGAGATTCAGCCCGAGTCTGCGCTGACCAGCGATCCCCACACACTAACACCATCCTACACACATTAAGGACAATTTTACCAAGCCAATTAACCTACAGACCTCTATGACTTTGCAGTGTGGGAGGAAACTGGAGCTCCCGGGGAAAACACGCACAGGTCACAGGGAGAACGTACAAACTCCGTACAGTTAGCACCCATAGTCAGGATCGAACCCGGGTCTCTGGCGCTGTAAGGCAGCAACTCTACTACTATACCACCATGCCGTCCTGTGGATGGCAAAGGCCAATAACATAGAACTAATCTGAACTAGGATGATCGATGGTCGGTGTGGGTTCGGTGGGCCAAAGGGCCTGTTTCCATGATGTATCTTTCAAGTAGTTCAATCAATATTAATTTGGTTTGAAACATTTTCCAATGGCCGCGAACTTTCTGAAATAATGCAAATAACTTTACTACATTAATTTAGTTGTGCATCTTTCTGAATTCAAAAAATCCTTGGTTAAGGACAAGAAATAAAGTTGAAATGGAAAGATTGTAAACATTGAATACTGTGGACAACATTAATCACCTCACAATGCATAACCAACTGTTTTGCATAAAGTTATCAATTGGTCTTTCACACTGTTTGTCATGAATTACATTTTATATCACCACATAATGTGCTGTTTGTAGGCTAATTGGTCTCTGAAAAAATGTCCCCAGGGTGTAAGGAATGGATGCAAAGGAGGAATAACATAGATCTAGTGTGAACAGGTCATCAATGGCCAGCAGGGCCAAAGGGCCTGTTTCCATGCTGTATCTTGAAACAAAGCTAATTTTTTAGACGCACAATGAACTGGTTCACATAAAAAGACACAAACTGCTCGGTAGATCAGGCAGCATCTTTGGAGAACATGGATTGATGAAGATTTGGGTGGGGACCCTTCTTCTGAACAGGATCGAGCTATCAAAGATAGACACAAAGTGTTGGAGCAACTCAGCAAGTCAGGCAGCATCTCTGGGGAAAAGAGGGTGATGTTTCGGGTCGGGACCCTTCTTCAGACCACTCAGATTCAGACGAGTCTGAAGAAGGGTCTATCTTTGGTATAAACCAGCATTTGCAGTTCCTTATTTCTACAGGGTTGAGCTATCATTGATCTTTCAACTCCAATTGATTTAACTCAGATTAGTCCTAACTTTAAGCAACCTATGTATAGTCGTAGAGACAGAGAGCACAGAAACTGGCCCTTCAGCCCAACTTGTTCATGCCATACCAAGATGCCCCATTTACACTAGTCCCACCTGCCTGCATTTGGTCCATATCCCTCTAAACCTTTCCCATCCACGTACCTGTCTAAATGACTTTTATATTGTCCATATTCTCATCCATGAATTTGCTTTCAGAAATGGGATACACACTTGGAGAAGATTGCCACAAAATATTCAAAGAAATGTGCGTGGAAACACAATCCAAACAGAGGAAGAGTTGGAGAGAACTTGTATGCAACGAATGGTGCATTAATCCCAGCAAAGGGAGTTGAGGACTGGTATATGGAGATCTATGATTACGACTATAACACAATGGTCTGCACTGCAGGAAAGATGTGTGGACACTATACCCAGGTATGAATTCCTTTTTTTTGTATCTCAAAATTTTAATATGTCTAATTATTGCAGAGAAATTGCAATAAGAAATTGCAGAGAATTATGGACACAGCACAGACCATCACATAGACCAACCTCCCTTCCATTGACTCAATTTACACATCACACTGCCTCGGCAAGGCCACCAGCACAATTAAGGACGAGGCGCACCCTGGCCGCTCCCTCTTCTCCTTTCTCCCATTGGGCAAAGGTATAGAAGAGTGAAACCGCCCACTTCCAGATTCAGGGACAGTTTCTTCCCAGCTTTTATCAGGCAACTGAACCATCCTATCAACAACTAGAAAGCAGTCCTGTACTACTATCTACCTCTTTGGAGACCCCCGGACTATCTTTGATCGGGCTTTAGTAGCTTTATCTTCCATTCGTCTGAAGAAGGGTCTCGACACGAAACATCACCCATTCCTTCTCTCCAGAGATGCTGCCTGTCCCGCTGAGTTACTCCAGCTTTTTATGTCTATCTTCCCTCTAATGTTTCACATCCTGGGAAAAAGGTTCTGAATGTCTGCCCTATGCATGCCTCTCATAATTTAATAGACTTTGGTCGTGTCTCCCCCTCAACTTCCAATGTTCCAGAGAAAACATTTCAAGTCTATCCAACCTCTCCCTGTAGCTGAAACCTTCTGAAACCAGGCAACTGATGCTTTGCGAAGGTCAATTCCATTCCATTCAGCCTGACCTGCTGAGTTACTCCAGTATTTGTGATTTGCTCTTTTTAATGGTTCTGTTAACATCTCAAAAAATAAGGTTTGTCTTGGAAATTATGATGACCCTATGATACTGTCATCTGTTTATAAATTGGACGTACACTTCTTGGGACATGTGTGTTGTTCAGGATGTTGTTGCCTAAGAGATTCATGTTAAAATTACATTCTAACATTCTAACGGTATCTCATCACTGTTCAATTGATTACAACTATTGTGAAATTGATGTCGTTGTTTGACACAGATGACCTAAACACCCCGGAAAATGGCCGTTGTACATACAGGATAACCGCCCTTTTAAACGTGTGAAGTGCATTGCTACCAAATCATTTCTGTTTCTAGGAATTACCTTCTTCCAAGTGCTGAATCTCCTGCATCCCAAAAACGTGTGGGTTTATAGGTTGACTGACCTGGATAGAGTGGATGTGGTGTGAATGTTTCCACTAGTGGGAGAGTCTACGACCAGAGGCCATTAGACGTACCTTTGGAAAGGAGGAGGAATTTCTTTAGCCAGAGTCTTTGAAATTCATTGCCACAGGAGGCCAAGTCAATGGATATTTTCAAGGTGGAGATTGGTAGATTCCTGATTAGTATCTAGCCATAGATCAGCCATGATTGAATGATGGAGTAGACTTGATGGGGCGAATGGCCCAATTCTGCTCCTATAACTGAAGAACTTAGGAAGGCACAAAGTGCTGGAGTAACTTGGTGGGTCTGGCAGGATCTCTAGAGGAAAAGGACAGGTGATGTTTCAGGTCAGGACCCTTCTTCAGTTTGACGATCAAAGGTCGGTTGGACCCGATGGGCTGGGGCATGTTTCCATGCAGTATCTTTTCTTCAGTATGAAGATGGGTCCCGATCCAAAACATTACCGATCCTTTTCCTCCAGAGAAGTTGCCTTGACCCGCTAACTTATACCAGCACTTTGTGTCTATCTTTGGTATAAACCAGCATCTGCAGTTCCTTGTTTCTACTGCTGGGTTTGTAGATTAATTTGCTTCTGCTAAATTGCCCCAAGCATGTAGGGAGTGGATGAGAAAGTGGGATAACATAGAACGAGTGTGAATGGGCCAATGTTTGGCATGGACTCGGTGGGCTGAAGGGCCTGTTTCCATGCTGTATCTTTCAATCAACATTGCATTACAGAGGTATGAGGAGAATCTTAGACCTTTCAGCCCTGAATAGAGGCTGTCGATAGATACTCTCCTTGAAGAATGAAATCATTAAATACAGATCCAACATCAGTTTTACCGGCAACCGGCGGTCTGGCCCCTCCTTTAATCTTGACAAAATTACGAGTGCACTTGAAATCGACTTTACAGGCCGGTATCTCGTGATCAAAGCCGTGACCTCTGTTGGTCCGGCAAATCAAGGAAGGCTCTGGAACCAAGGGTGCCGGAAAATCGGCGGTGGACCTGTGTAGCTGGCACAATGGAGCAGATAAACGAGTTGATGCCTCATAGTGCCATCAACCTCTGTTCAATCCTGATCTCTGGTGCTGTTTGTGTGAAGTTTACAGGTTCTCCCCGTGACCATGGGATTCAGTGTTCCAGCTTCCCCCCACCCATATCCCCCCCCCCATATCCCCCCCTCACCCCCTTCCCTATCCCCCCCCACTTACCCCCCCATATCCCCCCTCACCTCCCTCCCTATCCGTCCCCCACATCCCCCCACCCCCCATATCCCCCCCTCCCTATCCGCCACCCCACCTCACTTACCCCCCCCGCCCCCCTTCCCCATAAGACGTACAGATTGGTAGGATAATCGGTCAGTATAAATTATATTTGGTGTGTAAGTGAGTGGTAGAATTTGCGGAGAGTTAAGGAATAAAATTGGATTAGTGCAGTTGGGCTGTGACTGATTATTTAAAAGATACAGTGTAAAAACAGGCCCATCGGCCCACCACGCCGACTGTCGATCAACCATTCTCGCCAGTGATAAGGTCATAAGGTCATGAGGAATAGGCGTAGAATTAGGCCACTCAGTCCATCAAGTCTACTCCGCTATTCAATCATGGCTGATCTATCTGTCCCTCTAACCCCATTCTCCTGCCTTCCCCCCATGACCTCTGACACGTGTACTAATCAAGAATCTATACATCTCTGCCTTAAAAATATCCACTGACTTAGCCTTCTGTGGCAAAGAATTCCACAGATTCACCACGCTCTGACGAAATAAATTTCTCCTCATCTCCTTCCTAAAAAAACGTCCTTTAATTCTGAGGCTATGACCTAGACTCTCCCACTAGTGGAAACATCCTCTCCACATCCACTCTCTCCAAGCCTTTCACTATTCTTGTTCTATGTTATTCCACTTCCTCATCCACTTCCTACACACGGGGGGGGATAATTTAGAGACCAATTAACTGAAAAAACAGCACATCTTTGGGATGTGGGTGTAAACCGAAGCATCCGGAGGAAACTTGCATGGTGACAGGTAGAATGTGCAAACTCCACATAGACAGCATCCGAGGTCAGGATCGAACCCGGGTCTCTGGTATTGTGAGGCAGCTGCTCTACCAGCTGTGCCACTGTGCTTAATCTTGATCTCAGACTTCATCAAATTTTTGATGTATTTACAGCCAATTTTCAGTAATTGTGTGTTCTGCTTCACTAAAGGTTCAAGTTCTCATTTATTTTGATATTTTACAGGTGGTATGGGCAACTACTGAAAAAGTGGGCTGCAATATTAACTTCTGTGATAAGCTGCATGGTCTGGATAATAAAAATCTCACTATTCTGGTATGCAACTATTCACCTCCGTAAGTACAAAATGTCGCTGAAATTCTTGAACATAATTTGGAATTGCTAGCCTAAACTAGGATATGCTCTAGACTAAAATACAGCAGACTCTTGTTATAACGGACCTCTTTATAACAGATTTCGGTTATGGCGGATGGACCTGCCAACACCTTCCCCGTCTCACATCGTCTCCCCGGCTGCCCAAACCACCCTTGGCACGCTCCGCCTCCAGGCCAGACCTTCTGATGCTACCTCCTGCCTGCACCACCTCCCCGGCCATTTCCAGGCCAGACCTACTGCCGCTACCGCCAGCCCACACAGCTTCCTCGGCCACTTCCAGGCCTTGCCCATTGTCATCGCCGACCCTCACCTGCGCTTTGGCTGCCCGTGGGCCGCAACCATTGACTCCGCCGATCCTCGCCTCTCCACCGGCCGCCGGCAGGCCGGAGCCATCAACTCACCGGGATTCCAGGCCCAGTTCCAGACCGAGAGTCTGAAGAAGGGTCTCCACCTAAAGTGTTACCTGTCCATGTTCTCCAGAGATGCTGCCTGACCCGCTCTGTTACTCCAGCACTTAGTGTCCTTTTGTGTGTTAACCAGCAACTGCCGTTTGTTTCTACTACATTCATTTAGTTTAGATTAGAGATGCATCACGGAAACAGGCCCTTCAACCCAACGGGTCCGCACCAACCAGTGATCCCTGCACATTAACACACATTAGGGACAATTTACATTTATACCAAGCCATTTAACCTAACAACCTGTACATCTTTGGAATGTGGGAGGAAACTGAAGATCTCGGAGAAAACCCACGCAGATCACGGGGAGAACGTACAAATATGGTACAGACAGTCGGGATCGAACTCGGGTCTCTGGCGCTGCAAGCGCTGTACTACCGCTGCGCCACCGTGCTGCCCTATGCAATGCAATGTTATAATTATACAATGAAACTATTATTCAGTTAGAGTGAACAAGCGGCAATAACGGACACCATTTCCCTCCCATGATCCATTATAAATAGGGTTTACTGTGTAACGTATATGACATTGTTGCATTTTTTATTTAATCATTCCATCTTAAATTCTAGAATATGGAGTTATGACGCCACAATTAATCTTATTGCATTGCAAAAATCCCATGTTTAAAAAAGTATTTTTGCCTCATTGTAGAATACAACAAATTCTAATACTGGACTCAGACTTTTGCATAATATTTCCATTTCCAGGGGTAATGTGGTTGGTGTGAAACCATTTAAGAAAGGTGCTTCCTGCAGTGAATGTCCATCTGGATATAAGTGTGTCGATAAACTTTGCAGTGAGTATGTTTTTGCAAACTAATTGGAATCAAATCTTCTCTGAGTAATACACAAAATGCTCGTAACTCAGCGGGTCAGGCAGCAGCTCTGGAGAACATGGATAGGTGATGTTTCAGGTCGGGACCCTTCTTCAATCCCGACCAGAAACGTTGTCTACCCATGTTCTCCAGAGATGCTGCCTGATCCACTGAGTTACTCCAGCACTTTGTGTCTTTTTTTTGTAAACTAGCATCCAAAAATTCTCAATGCAAGATATGGATTATGTATAAAGACACAAAGTGCTGGAGTAACTTAGCCTGTCAGACAGCATCTCTGGAGAACATGGTTGGAGATGTTTTGGGTCGGGAACCTTCTTCAGTCTCAACCCGAAATGTCACGTATCCATGTTTTCCAGAGATGCTGCCTGACCCGATGAGTTATTCCAGCACTTTGCGCCTTTTTTTTTTGGTAAACCTGCATCTGCAGTTCTTTGTGTCTACACATGGATTGTATAATCAGGCGGAGGATGGAAACACAAGATCTTTGTATATCTTCCATGTTCATTTCATGGTATTCCGCAAAATACATGTGGACACAGAATAACACAGGCATTATATTCAACTAGTGGAAAGTGAATATGTAAAGGCAACGTTTATCCAATATTTGTTCTTTGATGCATGCATAACTATTTAGCACTAAATCTTCATGCTGTGCAGAAGCATGGGGTGGTTTAAGCTAATCTTTACTTGTACACGATGCTGAGTACCTAACTCAAATAGACAACTGTTTCCCAACCACTATATACATCATACTGGTCTCCCATCTTCCTTCCGAGCTGGTTACGCTTCCTAAGAAGTACTTAACTGATTGGACCTGCAGAGTTCCTCCAGCACTTTGTGTTTTGTTCAAGATTCCAGCATCTGCAGTTTCTTGTTCTCCACATGGTAATGTTACTTAGTGTACCAGCGCTACAAATGTGAGCAGCTTTTCGATTGGATTTAAAGATTCGTGGATGCTGATTTTATTCCTATTTGACATTCAAAGTGTGCGCACAAATTAATGGCATGAGTTGCAGCAGTCCTGTTTTGGTGAGGACTTAGTGTGAGTGCAGGGATCACGACAGAGTAGGTAAGTTGTACCATCAATCGACAGGCTGTGTTAATGGGCACTACGGTAACTTTGTTACACCATGATCTGATTAATGTCCCAGCACGTCGGAGCAAGCATTAGATCAAAGAGAGATCCTCACCAGCAACTTAGAAAGCAGTCACCGTTGGTTGCTGCAACTATGTTATCAGGCTTCTGAATGGTCCTTCCATAAGCTAGGGTACTGTCTAATTCACCTCTACCCCATTGAGGACATTGGAACTGGTGCGCTACAATGCTGAGAACTACAGTATATTCTACACTCTTATTCTTCCCCTTTGCTTTATTTATTGTGAGTTTGAACTGATTGTATCAATGTGAGTTTGATGTGAATCTGAAGACTGACAAAGAGTCTCAAACCAAAACGTCACCTATGCATGTTCTCCAGGGATGCTGCCTGACCCATTTGGTTTACTCCAGCATTTTGTGTCTTTCCTTGGTAAACTAATATCTGTAGTTCCTTGCTTAGGCTTTAGAGATACAGCGCGGAAACAGGCCCTTCGTCCCACTGAGTATGCGGCAACCAGAAATCGCCCCGTATTAGCATTATTAGGGACAATTTACATTTTTTTTTTACTGAAGCCAGTAAAGACTGAAGCATGTACCCGGGGTACATAGAACTTGTACGTCTTTGGAGTGTGGGAGGAAACCGAAGCACCCGGCGAAAACCCATATGGTCATAGTGAGAACATACAATCTCCGTACACACAGCACCGGTAGTCAGATCTCTGGCGCTGTGAGGCAGCAACTTTTCCGCTACGCCAATATGCCACCTATGTATATCTGATCTGTTCAGAGAGCATGCATAACAAAACTTTTCACTGTACCTCGGTGTATGTGACAACAATAAACCTACAAGTGTCCTCCATAATGTTTGGGACAAAAACTCATCATTTATTTATTTGCCTCGGTACTCCACAATTTGAGATTTGTAATAGAAATAAATCACATGTGGTTAAAGTGCACATTGTCAGATTTTATTAAAAGCCATTTTTATACATTTTGGTTTCACCATGTAGAAATAGCAGCTCACTTATCTTCATTGATGATACA
Organism: Malacoraja senta; assembly: GCA_038087875.1. Taxonomy (NCBI): domain Eukaryota; kingdom Metazoa; phylum Chordata; class Chondrichthyes; order Rajiformes; family Rajidae; genus Malacoraja; species Malacoraja senta. Next base: position 23,518,090 of record CM075981.1, on the reverse strand, counting down.
ACTGCTGAAGGTAGTATCATAATGAATTCTGAAGTGTATAGACACATCCTTCTTCCCTCCTTTTCAACTGCGGTCGAGGCAGTCGAACCATCCACAGTCGGGGTGATCGAATCTCCCGCAGCCGGCGATGGAAGCTCCCGCATCAGGGCGATCAAAGCTCCCGCATCGGGGCGGTCGAAGCTCCTGCGGCTTGGAGCTCCCGAAGTCGGTACCTAACCAAGGAACCGCGAGCTCCACGATGTTAAAGTCCGCAGATACCGCGGTTGGAGCACCCGAAGTCGATCCCTGATAAATGGATCGCAAGCAACCTACGATGTTAAGTCCGCAGGCTCCCGCGGTTGGAGATCCCAAAGTCGATCCCCAGCAAGAGGCCGCCAGCTCCATGGTGTTAGGCCGCAGTGCAGACGGAGATACAATACGGAAATACCATCTGTAGCTCTTGTTTACCTATCTGCCAATCAAGCCCCCTTCACCTAAATCCACCTATCACTTGCAAGGTTTGGTCCTCCCCTCCCACCCCCCCCTTCCCCCCCCCCCTCCTCTTTTCCAGCTTTCTACAATGTCTGAAGAAACATCGCCGATCCACGTCTTCCAGAGTTGCTACCTGACCCTTTGAGTTATTCCAGCACTTTGTGTTCTTTTTAACCTTATTATAAATGGCAACAATTGGCATGAGAACATAGGTCTAAAGGTGGAGACACAAGGAACTGCAGATGCTGCAGAACACAAAGTACTAGAGTAACTCAGCGGGTCAGGCAGCATCTCTGGAGGACCCGACCCAAAACATCACCTATCCGTGTCCTCCAGAGATGCTGCCTGGTCCGTTGAGTTATTCCAGTGCTTTTTGTTCTATGTGGGTGCAAAGAATGGAGACCACTTCAGGGTACATAGTATCATTGACTGCATGCATAGTAATATCTGACAACCCAATGGCATGAACATTGAATTCACCAATTTCATTAATGCCCCCCAGTCTAAAGTCAGTACGCACCTCTCTTTCTCCGACCCCTACCCACGGTACACACATATTTCCCCCACCACCTTGATCACCCTGCTCCTTTCTCCTTCCCCTGCTCTGTATGCCTATCTCCCATCCATGAGTCCACACTATCCCTTTTACCCCACCTCATTCCTCTTCCCTCCCTTTCTACCAATATCCCTCCCCCCGGCTTTACATTTCCCTCCTCCCCATAGAATAGAATAGAATAGAATAGAATAGAATGCCATTTATTGTCATTCAAACAGACATGGTTCGAACGAAATTTCGTTCCTGCAGTCATAACATTAAAAAAAACAAGACAGACAATTAACACAATTTACATAAACATCCATCACAGTGAATCTCTAAACAGCTCCTCACTGTGATGGAAGGCAAAAGTCTTCCTTCCTTTACATCTTTCCTTACCCGACACCCTTTTATGTCTCCTTTTCACCTCCAGCCTTTGTCACTTGCTCCACCCATCTGCCAATTGCCCTCCCTCATCACATGTGTCCACCTATCTCTTGCTAGGCTTTGTCCCAGCCCCACCACTTGTTTCCTGCTTTGCAGCACTGAGGAGATTTAGTCCAGGTAGCTGTCGGGGTCAGTGGGTTTGCAGTAGATATCAAAGGGTAGTTTGTCTCCTGAGATGGAGTTAGACCGATTAAGATGGTGGAGAGTGGTATTGGAAATCGTTCTAGTGAATTTGAGGACAGGTTGATATCAGAGAAGAAAAACTATCGTCTGATATCTATTACAAACCCACTGGAAAATAATCTATACCCGTTATTCTTCAGGTGTTTTCAGAACACGTTGCTTTTTGTTTGCTTTACAGCTTCTAACTCAAGTCCTGAAGGTAAGAAACAAGGCTTTGTTGCAGATTCTAATGGTCAATACTTATCTGATAGTGTTACTGATTTGGAAGTAACCTGGAAATTAGGTGGATGAGTTGAGTATTATAATAGTCATGCAGCGCACAAACAGGCCCTTCGGCCCAACTCGTCCAAGATGCCCCATCTCAGCTAGTCCCATTTGGATGTGTTTGGCCCATATTCCTCTAAACCTTATCTTTCCATGTACCTGTCCAAGTGTCTTTTGCTGTTTAGTACCTGACTCAACTATCTCCTCAGGCAGCTCATTCCATATACCCACCACACACTGAGTGAAAAAGTTGCACCCTGAGTTCTTATTAAATCTTTAAACAAAGTCTTCAACATGTTTCTGCCTGGTACTTTGAAACATTTTGTGGTGGTTAGGTTTAGGGTGGGAAATATATATATGTGAGTGGTAAATATATTTCTTATAATACAAAAATTTGAGATGCACATTATGGTTTATTTTATCGATTCCTCATAACAATGTTTGGCCAAATTTCTGCTGACTCACACCACAAAATAGATGTGTAATGGGCCTGTCCTACTTAGGCGACTTTTTAGTCGACTGCAGGAGACTATGCAGTTGCCACATGTTCGCGTGTAGTTGCCGGGGAGTCGCCTTCATGGTCGCGAGGAGTTCCCGCATTCTGGGAACTAGTGGCGGCCTCATTATGGTCACCGCAAATTTATCAACATGTTGACAAATTAGCGGCGACTAGAATGAAGCCGCCATGGAGAGTAGCAAGAATTATGGTGCCGTAGGTGGGTCGCCAGGAGGTCCTCGTGAGTTGCCAGGAGGTCGAAAGTTCTCGAAGGTTCTCGTAGGTTGTAGCCGGTGCTGACTGGTGAATTTAATTGGCTCATTGGGGGAAAAAAAACGTAAGCAATAGTTTTCAGAACCAAGGATACCGACCGGTAATGTTAATGTCCGCCGAGCTTCACGGCCGTGTATCTCTGGTTTCTTAAAAGTTGTCTCCACTCCTTCTCCCCACTCTCCCTCCCCCTCTCCCCCCCCTCCTCTTTTAAAGGACTTACCATACATTGTGCTTACAGCGCCAACCTTCCTGTGTGTGTCTGTACCACCTTGGCTGTGCCCTGTCCCCCGCTTGCATAACGGGCTGGTGAAGGAAGCGATTGTGTGTGTGTGTGTTCCACTCTGACAGTCGCCGTTCCAGTTGCCGTTTTTCAGGCGACTGCCGGCAACTTGACAGCCATTGACAACAAGTGGTGAGCTTGTGTGTGAGACGGTGGTGGTTGAGGTGGTGCTCGGTTTAGTTTAGTTTATGGATACGGCACAGAAACAGGCCCCCCTCATCCCACCGAGTCCTCACCAACCATCGATCACTCGTTCACATTAGTTCTATTTTATCCCACATTTCTGCATCCACTCCCGACACACTGGGGACTTTTTGCAGAGGCCAATTAACCTACAAACCTGCACGTCTTTGGGATGTGGGAGGAAACCAAAGAACCCAGAGAAAACCCACGTGGTCACAGGGAGAACGTGCAAACTCCACACAGACAGCAGCCAATGTCATGATCGAACCCTGAGGCAGCAGCTCTACCAGCTGCACCACAGTGCCACTATGTTTTTGGTAATAGACAAACTTGTTTCTCTTCAGGATAATGAGTATCATGGTAGCTGGTTGTTGCGTAGAACAAATACGTGCAATAATTCAATTTTCGGGTCACCTGTGAAAATTTGCTATTAGTTAGTTGTGCAAATATATATTCCTGATTTCTGTCAGGCTAATCTTTGGCAATTGATTCAAGGAGAAGTGTGGGGTGAGTTTTTCATGCAAAACAATGTGGAACTCGCTGCCAGGGATGATGGGGGGGGGGGGGGGTGGGGTAGATATGATAATGGCATGTAAGAGACATTTGGATAGGTACATGGATATGCAGAAAATGGAGGGATGTGGATCAAGTGCAGATAAGGTTGGTCTTGGCATCATGTTCGGCACGAATATTGTAGGCTAGGGCCTGTTCCTGTGCTGTCCTGATCTATTTTATGTTCTAAGATGGGTAATGTGTCCCTGGTAGTTTGAAAGCAGGTTGAGTAGCATCCCTTTAACTAAAGAGCTTCCCCATTGACTGAGATGACAATAACATCTTTCCTATAACATGGTGTGCAAAACTGAACAGTATCCTCAAAATATGGTCTCACCAACGTCTTATATAACATGATCTCCCAGATTCTATACTCAATATTCTGACTGATGAAGGCCAATGTGCCAAAAGCCTTTTTGACCACCCTATCTACCTGTGTCGCCACTTTCAAGGAACTATGCACCTTCACTCCTAGATCCCTCTGCTCCACAACACTACCCAGAGCCCGACCATTCACTGTGTAGTTCCTGCCCATGTTAGACTTCCCAAGATGCAACACCTCACATTTATATCATACTGTAACTAAATACATGAATACCTTCTCTGTAAGTCAAGAATGTTTAATTGTTCAGAAATACCAGCAACGGAACAATGAAAGTATTACTTATAACAAGCTCCAACTGAACTAATTACAAGGCTGCCTTCTCCCTACTTTCCAACAGGCACTGAATTACCTCAATCCACCACCACAGGTGAGAATTCAGCTTTGGCAGACATTTTATCCTGGATACTTAGGTTTAGGTTTATTATTATTATTATTGTCACGTGTACCGAGGTATATAAGTGAAAAGCTTTGTATTGCATGCCATCCAAACAGTTCAAATATACCATGCTTAGATTCAATTAGTTTAAACTCAAGTACAATAGATAGAGCAAAGAGAAAGATACAGAGTGCAGAATACAGTTCTCAACATTGTAGCGCATCAGTTCCGTAGACAATGTCCAATGTCTGCAATGGGGTAGAGGTGAATCGGACAGTACCTGAGCTTATGGAAAGACCGTTCAGAAGCCGGATAACAGAGGATAAGAAGCTGTTCCAGAGTCTGGTTGATCAAGCTTCTATACCTTCTGCCATATGAGAGTGGGGAGAAGAAGGAATATGAAACAAATGCCTGCAGTGGGCAAGCATGTATATGTACATTTTATTATAAATTAATATGTTTGCTCAGAGAGTGATTTATTTCCCTTGAAAAACACTATTGGTGAAAAAGGCACAGGGCATAAAAAGCAATGGAAATCTTAAGCACAACAAAATAACAGAAGAAAAGACTACCTGATTCCTCAACCTGTTTCTTTGTGAGGGTTGATTAGAGTTTTGTGCCAATTGTACTTTTAATGCATCTGTTACTGCATATATTTCCACTCATTGCCACTCACTAGTCAGATCGGGGGGAGTTCCCCCCGCCACGGGTACCGTGTAATCCTGTGCTACCTGCTCCATGGTCGGATAATCGGCGACTAAACCGTCTCCCCCACCTGGTTTGCCAGGTGAGGAGGGGCTGTGGACCCCCAGCAGGACCAAAAACAAGACCTGTCAAAGGGCGGATGAGCTTTTCTAGTGAGCCAACGGCCATGCAGACTTCAGTAGAAGTTGCGATCACTGTCGTACATAGCATTGTAAGGCACCGTGCCTGTTGATGTTTTTAACGATGATGATGATTGATCAATGATATGCATTTCATATTCTTCAATGCATATGAGAAGTGCGCATATATCCGTTACATTTTTTGCATCAAATGTTTCTGTTGTAATGTAAGTTTTAAACAAGTGTGGCCACTTGCAATATCTATGGATTAATAAGTTGTGTGGCTTTGTGGAATTAATAGACTGAGATATGAGTTTTGTTAGCGTACAAAGAAACAATGGCCTTCGTTCAATGGAAGTTCTGTTAGCGCACATAAAAACAATGAGCCTCATCCTTGGAAGTTCTGTACTTGTATAAGAAACAATGAACAATGAACCTTATCCTCGACAGACAATCAATTACAATTATAAGCTCATGTCATAGGAGCAGAATTAGTCCATTTGACCCATCAAGTCGACTCTGCCATTCAATCACGGCTGATCTACAATATCTTTCCCCCTCAACTCCATTCTCCTGCCATCTTCCAATTCAGCATTGGGACAACATGGGTGGCAAACCCACTATTTCAGACTTGAGACCCATCTGCACGTCTGGACAATGTAGATGCCTCCTCCTCCCACCTGACAATATGAATACCAGCAAAAGATACACACACAGATGCACATATATGCACACACACACATTCACACACATTCATACACACATGAACATACACATGAACACATGAACACACACATGCACACATGCACATACATATATATATATCTATTATCCATATATATTTCATATATATATATATATTTTTACAATTGTAATGTTCTTCATTGTTGAATTTAATGACATGAAGCAGCCAGACTAAAAACCAATATGAAATTTTAATTAGATTTTTAAAAGAAGATTGTCGGATCTAAGCCGTGTTTAACCATATTGAGAAGATCACTCCTTACAATACCTCAGCAACGAGGTTTTGTTCAGTTCTGTTTGCGTAGAAGTGGTGTGTAGAGCTTCTGCTAAAACGTACAGAGATGGCTTACACTTACATCAACAAACATGCAAAACTGATGTCCAATAAGTGGAGTCAGAGTGCCGAGGAGAGCATTCAAGAGTCAAGAGTGTTTTAATGTCATATGTCCCAGATAGAACAATGAAATTCTTACTCGCAGCAGTACAACAGAATATGTAAACATAGTACACTGTTCTATATGTTCCATTGCTGCATGAATGTGTCAAAAGAGCATTGTAAGTGACCACACAGGTCGTTCATCTCATTGAAACTGTTGAACTGATCAATAAAGCTGTGGTAGTTTGGTGTCTTCATTCGATTACCTGACTAGGCTCCATACTCTGCAGTATCCTTTCCCAGCAAAATAAGTCGGTCAATATTAGTTCTGAAATTTATCCTCAGAAGTTTTCTTTGGAGGGAGAGGGGATATGTGGAGGTGGTGGGAAGAAGATGAGATTCATACTACCAGGCGTGTGAGGAAGGACTTTCAGTAAATACTCCCGAACTCCCTCATTCTCAGCTTTGTAGGACTTGGTTAGGCCGCATTTGGAATGTTACGTGCAGTACTGATCGCACAATTACACCCGTTCACACAGGTTACCATGTTATCTATCTATCTTTAAAACTGTGTGTGTGTGTCTGTGTCTGTGTCTGTGTCTGTGTCTGTGTCTGTGTCTGTGTCTGTGTCTGTGTCTGTGTCTGTGTCTGTGTCTGTGTCTGTGTCTGTGTCTGTGTCTGTGTCTGTGTCTGTGTCTGTGTCTGTCTGTCTGTCTGTCTGTCTGTCTGTCTGTCTGGTGGCTGCCAGCCTTTGGGTGCCAGCCTTTGATTCCTTGCTATGCCAACACCACACGCAGAAACGCCGAGACTTCCGGTGGCGCTATGGAGGCTTGAGCCCAGCGTCAACTAGCTCCGTGCTGAAAATTTTGAAAACGGGAGAAAAATCGGGACCTACCTGAGGCGACTGCGATTTTAACGGCTGCCCTCTGTGAGTGACGTCATCAGGCGCGCGGCGCTACCGATATGTCGATGCAGCATACCCCCCCCCAGGGGGTAAAAAACCCCAGCAAAATAAAACAACCGACAGAAGAGGTAGGCCCAACTGAGACCTCGGCCTCAGGTACAGCGATGTTCCAGGAAGACCCATCGAAGAAATCAAAGCAAAAAACATCGGAAGTGGAAGAACTTAAAAAGTTTCTAACAATTGAAATTAAAAATATTCAATTGCAGCTGAAAACCTTCGAAGAAAAGCTGAACTTTAAAGAGGAACTTAATTCTTTCAAGGTAGATTTCAAAGCAGAAATGCTTTCTACCGTCCATGACATACTGGAGGCCTGGAAGAGGTCGAGGGACGAAGAGGTCAAGGATCAGATGGAAGAGGTGGAAGGCAGGATCACTTCGGTGGAATCGAACTTTAAAGATGCGATGAATCCCATTCACGAGACACTGGAGCAACAAAATACAGCGATAGCTGAATTTGGAAAATATGTGGAGACAAGTGCGGAAACTGTAAATAGACTCCTTATCGAAAATCAACGCCTCTCCGAAATGGTGACCAAACTAAATGGAAAGTGTATCGACCTGGAGGGGCGCCAAAGACGTCAGAACTTAAGGATTGTAGGTGTGAAAGAAGGAAGTGAGAGGGACACGGGCCCTCGGGATTTTGCGGCAGATTTGCGACAAAAAGTTTTAAATTTGGATCAAAAACCTTTACTTGGTCGAGCACATCGAGCGCAGGGGCGTCGTACACGAGACGATGCTCACCCAAGACAAATTATAGTAAAGGTGCAACTTGATCATGAATTTGACGATATAATGAAGAAAATTGTCCGTAGCAGTGAGCTCTATTTTGAAGGAATGAGGATCAGTATCTATCGAGACTACCCGGCGGAGGTCTTCAAAAAAAGAGCGCTGTTCACTGAGACAAAAAGAATACTGAAGAAAATATCGGATTTGAGATACGGCTTGCTTTATCCCGCAACATTAAGAGTCACCTACATGAGGAAGGAACATTTTTTTACAGACCATGAAAAAGCACTGGAATTCGCCAAATGTATCGGGAATGTGCCCACAGGCTGAATAACACTCAACAATATGCATCTCCCCTCAGGAGTCAAGGAATAACGGGACCTCGCCAGGTCTTAAAGGATCTTTAAAGTACTTTTAAGAGCTTTAAGGACGCTTGGATATCGAAATGGACATTGGAGATAACCTGTGGTTTTTTTTGTTGTTCTTTTCCTTTCTTAATATCTCCATTTTTATATTCATCTTTCACGTTTAGTTAAATTCTAAGAACAATAATATTACAGTTATGATTAATTGTCACTAATCACTATTAATATTTAGTATATTCATATTTAACCATACATGTAATTACTAATACTTACTAAATATCAATATTATTATTAAAATCACTAACATTTATATTATTCATAAATAAGCATTACTGTGTATGATTGATAACAATGATTTATAACTAATAAATTTTGGTTAACGTAGAAATAGCTTATATATATATATATTCTATAGGAATATAAGCAAGAATTAATTTAGCCCATGTAATAATAAGGTTTAATGGGGGGGGGTTTCTTTTACTTTTCAATTTAAAATCAATATATATTGTTAATTTTTGCTGTTGTTCACCTTTTTTGAGGTTTTCTATTAATTTTCTTTTGCTACTCCCAAAGAAGTCATTTGATTGTTAGAAAAAATCCTTTTTTTTTTTAATGCACGGAGCTAGGATTTTTTCTTTAACAAAGGCTACGGAAGTCCTTAGAATTCTAGCCACGCTTTTTCTTTCACTCTATACTAATCAACTATATCACTTTTTCCACTGATTATTGTCATAATTTTATGTTTAAATGGAACTACAAGGTTAAATCAAGGAGATGTGTTCGGAAGAGCTAGCTATCTATCTATCTATCTATCTATCTATCTATCTATCAATCTATCAATCTATCAATCTATCAATCTATCAATCTATCAATCTATCAATCTATCAATCTATCAATCTATCAATCTCTGTGGCTGCCTGACTTGTGTCTGCCTGACTTGTGTCCGCCTGACTTTCACCAAATCCCCTTTGATACCGCCCCTGGCCCACACAGCGCGCGGAAAGGCCCATATTTTTTACCATTTCCAAAGAGATGACATTTATCTTTACGAGTAGCCACTCCTGATTAAATTCGGTCGTGTTTATGTACACGTTTTTAAAAATAAAATCCACCCCCCCCCCCACCCCCACGCGATTTTCTCCGATTGTCTCCGATTTTCTCCGAAAACGACGCCATATTTTTTTCGCCGATTTTCTCCGAAAACGACGCCATCTTTCTTTCGCAGATTTTCACCCCGGGGTCTGAAGCACATTCGGGAACAACACCCCGGGGTGTGAAGCACTTTCGGGGACCAGACCCAACGGGTCTGCACTTGGTCTAGTGTCATTTAAAATTCATCTATCTGAGGTTCGGGGATAGGATCAGGTTTTATGTGTTGTACCTTCTGCTCGGCTATAGACCACCTTAGAAATATAATGCAAGACGGTAATATGACAAGAGGGGGTGAAGGAATAACGTTTTGTAGTTGGAATGTTAAGGGAATCAATGAACCAATTAAGAGAGGTAAAGTTTTAGCACATTTAAATTCACTCAAGACAGATATAATATTCCTCCAAGAAACACATCTCAAAAAGGAATCAAAATATAGACTTAAAGCTAAGTGGATTGCTGAATCATACCATTCTTCTTTTTCACACAAGTCCAGAGGAGTTGCAATATTGATTCGTAAAGGAATATCCTTTGTGCATTTATCAACAATAGCGGATATAGATGGTAGATATATTATATTAGTTGGAGAGTTAAATGGAAAAAAAGTGATTCTTCTTAATATATATGGACCTAATTTTGATAATCCTACGTTTTTTAATAAAACATTCAATACAATTCCAGAATTTACACAATATAAATTAATAGTTGGAGGAGACTTTAATTGTATATTAGACCCTTATTTAGATAGGTCATCAAGGCAAAACAAGTAAAATCTCAATCAAGTGTATTTTTAAATTCATTTATTAATACTAATATTAAGGATATCTGGAGAATTGGAAACCCAACTGGACGGGAATATTCATTTTATTCACTGGTACATAAAACATATTCGAGAATAGATTACTTTTTAGTTGATTCAACGCTTATCCCATTTACCTTTAATTCAAAATACCATAATATTATAATCTCAGACCATGCACCTGTAACATTTATGATTAAATTAAATGGAATGTCCGAGAAACAAACATATTGGAGATTTAACCCACAAATATTGAATGAAAGATCATGCCAGGAATATCTTAGTAAACAGATTCAAATATTTTTCGAGACTAATGACAACCCTGACACATCTGTTTCTCTTATTTGGGAAACATTTAAAGCGTTTGTCCGAGGCGCATTAATTTCTGCACAAGCATTTTATAATAAAGAGAACCGGATTAAACAACAAACATTGGAAAGGGAAATAAAGCAACTAGATATAGAAAATGCGAGAATGCCATCTATGTTAAAACATAATAAAATTGCTGCATTGAAATATAAATTAAACAAAATGTATTCAGAACATGTAATAAAGCTTTATCAACACACTAAACAATTACATTTTGAGTTCGGAGACAAACCTCAAAAATTATTAGCACGTCAGCTACGAAAAATGCAGGGGGAAAAATTAATTCATAAAATTAGAACAGATACAGGAGAATTATTAAAACTGCCCAAGGATATAAACGAGAGATTTCTCCAATACTATCACAATCTTTATTCAACTAAAACTGTAGTACAACCAGAAGGAACAGCAGAATTTTTACAAAAATGTAATATAAAAGGTTTAGACTCAAAAGATAGAGAATTATTAGAAGCGGAGATTACGATAAAAGATATTGAAGAGTCTACTGGATCTTTAAAAAATGGTAAAGCAGTAGGACCAGATGGTTTAGGCTCTGAATTTTATTTAAAAAATTATGACTTGATCTCTCCACGTTTACAAAGGTTGTATGAGCATATTTATACTCAACAGAAACTCCCAGATACCTTAAACGAATCTATAATAACACTTATTCCAAAAGCTGATAAGGATCCAGAAGATCCAGGATCATATAGAGCAATTGCACTTTTAAATACAGATCAAAAAATACTAACTAAAATTTTAGCGCACAGATTAAGTAAAGTGATGAATAAATTAATACACCCTGACCAAACAGGCTTTATTCAGAAACGGTATTCATATTTTAATTTGAGAAGATTATTTAATATAATATACTCAAAGAGAATTATTAATGAAGATCTAGCAATAATCTCACTTGACGCTGAAAAAGCGTTTGATCAGGTGGAATGGCTGTATTTATTTTCGGTGATGGAAAAATTACAGCTGGGCGATAAATTCTGCGCATGGATAAAACTGTTATATACCAACCTAACGGCTAGAATATTAACAAACCAAAGGTTATCATCTAAATTCAACTTATCTAGAGGTTGCAGACAAGGATGCCCGTTATCTCCATTATTATTTGCGCTTGCTATCGAGCCACTCGCAGAAAGAGTTAGGACTCATCCGGAAATATATGGATATAACACAAAGGATACAGTGAATAAAATTTCTCTATATGCAGATGATGTATTAATTTACATTACAAAACCAGAAATTAGTATTCCAAATTTACTAAAGCTAATAACCCAATTTGGGTCACTTTCTGGATATAGAATAAATTGGAATAAAAGTGAAATTATGCCAATAAGGGAACATAATAAACATATAATACAACAATTCCCGTTTAAAATAGTAAATGAAAAATTTAAATACCTAGGAATTTATGTCACTAAGATATATACATCATTATTTAAAGCAAATTTTCCCCCATTACTGAATAAACTACAAAAGAATATTCAGTACTGGAAAACTCTTCCTATCTCAATGCTTGGTAAAATTAATGCCATAAAAATGATTTTCTTACCGCAAATATTATACCTATTTCAAACAATTCCAATATACTTGCCAAATTTTTTTTTTTTAAGTTGGACTCCACTGTCAGTGATTTTATCTGGGATTATAAGAATCACAGGATAAGCAAAAAGCATCTGTGTAAATCTAAAATAAACGGAGGTTTGGTTTACCAAACTTTTTGTTTTATTTTTGGGCAGTTAACATTAAAAATATGAATTTTTGGCTGGAAGAGATAGATCAACAACCAGATTGGTTAAAAATGGAAAAGGAAGATTGTTCACCATTTGAAATCGGCTCGATAATATTTGCTACTTCTAAATTAAACAAAAAAATTTATAGGGAAAATCCTATAATATATAGTGCTATGCGAATTTGGAAACAATTAAAAAAGACATTAAAATTAGATAACATATCACTTTTTCTTCCAATCGCGAATAATCCTTTATTTAAGCCCTCATGGGTGGATAAAGGTTTCACACAATGGAAAAACGATGGAATTAAAAAGATGGGACAACTTTACAAGGAAGGCACTTTTCTTTCATTTCAGGAATTGCAACAGACTTATGGACTTCAAGTAAATGATTTCATTAGATATCTTCAACTTAGAGATTATGTAAAAGCAAATACCCAAAACTTTAGAATTAGAAATTCAGAAATTCTTGATGACTGTTGGAATAAACATCCTAATACAGAAAAATTAATATCTTATATATATAATATTTTATTAGATAGCGATATTCCATCGACGGATTTACACAGACAAACATGGGAAAAAGAACTAAATCAAATAATAACGAAAGATACTTGGGAAGAAAGTTTACAACACATACATCAATGTTCATTAAATACCAGACACTCTCTAAATACAATTTAAAGTAATACATAGGTTACATTATTCCAAAACAAAATTAAATAAAATCTTCCCACATATCTCACCTATATGTGATAAATGCCAACATTTAGAGGCTAATTTATCTAATATGTTTGCAAATTGCATAAAAATAAAAAAATTCTGGGCAAATATTTTTAGAATAATATCTAATGTGACGAGCACTCAATTGGACCCGGATCCAAAATTAATAATACTAGGAACATTAGAATTAAATCAAACATTTACAACAACTCAAAGAAACTTTATTGATTATAGTATAATAACTGGGAAAAAATTAATTCTAAAATTTTGCAAAGGCCCTATAACCCCCACAATCAAAATGTGGATTATAGAAATGATAGAGACCCTACACTTGGAAAGAATTAGACTTGTCCTGTTGGACAAACAAGAATTATTCGTTGGAACATGGTTTCCCTTTTTTGATTATTTAAAGGGTCAGAACGGTTCAGCACGCGAACCTGACTAACACTCGAGCCAAGGAATAGATGAAATGTTCGGAAATGTACGAATATACCTCGTATGAAGTTTGTTATCTTAGTAAGTTATTCCATTTATTATCACTTTCTTTTTTGTTCTCTTTGTTTCTTTTCTTTCTCTTCTTTTCTCTCTCTTCTCTCTTTACTTCATCTATCTTTTTAGTTCTATTTAGTTTTACAAAAAAGGAAAAAAGACAAAAGTATTGGAGACAATGTAATAAGATTTGACAATATTACTAATTTAAAAATGTAAGACTGGAAATGATTTTAATATGAAATGTATGTATCTCCAATAAAAAATATTCTTAAAAAAAAAAAAAAAAAAAAAAAAAAAGAAACGCCGAGATTTTTTCAATTTCGGTAGAGATTTCACTTTTCATTCCAAGTATCCACTCCTGATTAAATTTCGTCATGTTTATACACACATTTTTAATAAAATCCTTCTCCCCACCACCCCCAAAATTTCATAATGTTAAAAAAAACAGCTCTCAACCATAGAATGTTGGTGAACGTTCCATCGTGTGATGTCACAATGCCCAATGCTCACATATGTCCAATCGGAATGGATCCATTTACATATGCCTTTGCAGCAGCCCCAGCCCCAGCCCCTCCCCCCCACTCCCGCAGCCTGCGTCGAGGGTAGTTGAGGCCAGTTCATTGGCTATATTTAAGAGGGAGTTAGATGTGGCCCTTGTGGCTAAGGGGATCAGGGGGTATGGAGAGAAGGCAGGTATGGGATACTGAGTTGGATGATCAGCCATGATCATATTGAATGGCGGTGCAGGCTCGAAGGGCCGAATGGCCTACTCCTGCACCTATTTTCTATGTATCTATATGAAGAAAGAGGATTGGGGGTGATAGGGAATGGGGAACAGATGGACTGTCCCTACCCCTCCCCCTTCCACCCTCCCCACTATTTCCCCTCTCTCCCCCCACCCCTCTCCCTCCCTCCCTCCCTCCACACTCTTCCCCCTCCCTCACCTACCCCATCTCCCTCCTCCCCTCCCTCCCCCCTCCCCCACACCTCTCCCCCTCCCTCTATCCCCCTCCCCATCCCTCTCTCCTCCCCCTCTCCATCTCCCTCTCCTCACCCTCTCCCTCTCCTCCCCCTCCTCCTCCCACCCCCATCCCTCTCTCCCCCACCATCCACACTCTTCACCCCCTACCCTTATCTCTGCTCTCTCTCTCTTTGATCTTTATCTTTTTCTCTGCTCTCTCTCTCTCTCTCTCTCTCTCTCTCTCTCTCTCTCTCTCTCTCTCTCTCTCTCTCTCTCTCTCTCTCTCTCTCTTTCCACTCTGTCTGTGCACACTCTCTCTGCCCCCACCCCCTCTAGACGCACCTGAGAGGTGAGGGCTATTCATCAGTTGATAGGGTGGAGATGGGATAAAAGAAGCCAATTAATAAAATTAAGATAATATCAAAGGGTGTGATGAGTGTGTGTGTTTGTGGGTGCCAGATTTCCACCCCGCAACCGTGCTTTGGAGGAACAGATCCAACGGGGGGGGGTGGTTAGTGTGATGCCGCAGCCCCCCCCCCGCAAACGCGCGTTGGGGAAACAGACCCAACGGGTCTGCACTTGGTCTAGTGTACTATAATATTCTTAGATGGTTAATATATGTAGATAATTATATTTTTTTACAAAATACATATTTTTAAAAAATATATATATTTACAGGGGTAATTTACAAAAGCCAATTAACCTACAGACCCGTGCCTTTTTTGGGATAATACCTCAGAGATACAGCGAGTAAACAGGCCCTTCGACCCACAGACCACCGATCACCCTGCACTATCCTACACACTAGGGACAACTTACAATTTACAGAAGCCAATTAACCTACAAACCTGGACATCTTTGGAGTGTGGGAGGAAACCAGAGCACCCAGAGAAAACCCACGCGGTCACAGGGAGAACATGCCAACTCTCCCATTCTAACTCTCGCCCCTCAGAGAAAATAGCTTCTTTGTATCAATCCAGTTAAACACTTTAATTGAGGTAGATCCATGTATAATTTTGCATAGTGAAGCCTGGTCTGTCCATTTCAATTCTCCTAATTTGGTGGCACTAGCCCAATGTCACACTGTCCACCATTTACTCATTATTGTCTGTTAATTCGAGAAACATTGGGGGAAGAAATGGGCACTAACTTTGTCGACTGATGTGTGTTTCCCATCTTGCCCTACACTTGCTTATTTTTCTATTCTTAAAAAAATAGGGTGGGGGCACTCTGAATATTTGTACTGCATTGCCACTTTCCAACCCACTTCCCCTTCAGATTGACAATGGAAACTCAGTTTCTAAATTTGAGTCTGTTTCTTAGTAACTAGAAGGAAACAAAGAGGTGTGGTTGATCCACCCTTCCAGCACCTTTCACCATCCAATTAAATCATTTCTATTTTGTGCATCTGCATCATTGCCCTGTCTTTGTTCTCTTGCCATTAATGTCACAAACCGATAAAGATCTGTCATTCCCAGCCCTGCTTCATTCAGCATGCTCAGGGACTTTAGTTCAGATATACCTGCAGTCAATTATGTGAAAATTAATTTTTGTAAATGCCTCCTATGCATTAGAATGGCTCACAACCTGCTGAACCTGAGGCATTATTTTAAAGATTTAAGCATACATATACCATACTCTATATAACGTAGGGCGGCACAGTGGCACAGCAGTTGAGCTGGGTTCAAACAAAGGCCCACGTGGAGTTTGTACATTCCCACAAGCCCACATGTCTTTTGATGTGGGAGGAAACCGGAACACCCGGAGGAAACCCACTTGGTCACAAACTCCGCACAGACAGCACCTGAAATCAAACCCGGATTTCTGGCGTTGTTAGGCTGCGGCTCTACCGCTACGCCACTGTTGATGGCCAATAATCCAAAGAGCCAAAACAGTTCAAAGGCTTTGCTAAGCTATGAAAGGGGACTTTGTTTTAGTGGAAATGCCACTTTAGTCACCGTTATAAAATGGTTGCTAAGTAACCGTAATTCTATTTTACAACAGGTAGCAACGAGACTGATAAAACCACACAAGGTGAGAACAATGCAAAATGTCACTCTAAAATGCGTAATGTTAAAATAGTTGTAAAAACTATAACATTTTGCATTTAATATAACATTGGATATATATTAGTTTTACACTGGGCTTAAGGCAGAAGAAACAAGTGTTAAGACAAGAGTTATAAGCAAAACAGAAAGTGCTGGAGTAACTCAGCGGGTCAGGCAGCATCTATGGCGGGAATGGACGGGCGATGTTTCAGCGCGGGATCCTTCTTCAGACTGTAGATGGGTCCCGACCTGAAACATCGGCTGTTCATTCCCTCCACGGATGTCGCCTGACCTGCTGAGCTCCTCCAGCACTTTGGGTTTTGCTCAAGACTCCAATATATGCAGTCCCTTGTGTCTCCAAGGCATGAGTTATAAATTGGAGACATAAGAAACTGTAGGCGCTGGAATCTTGGACAAAACACCCCCAGCACTCTGTGTTTCGCTCTTGATTACTGTGTTGTGTCCAATATTGTTATGGAGTCCAAAATAAGTTTTGTGGCCAGGATCATTAGAGTCATAGAGTAATAGGGCACAGAAACAGGCCCTTCGGCCCAACTTGTCCATGCTGACCAAGATACCCCATCAACACCAGTAATCCCACCTGCCTGCATTTGGCACATATCCCTCTAACCTTTTTGTTCCCTATAACTGTCCAAATGTCTTTTAAATGTTGTTATAATACCTGCCTCAACGGCCTTCTCGGGCAGCTCGTTCCACATACCCACCTGAGTGAAAAGGTTGCCGCTCACCTTCCTAAAAAAATCTTGCACCTCTCACCTTAAACCTTTGTGCAAATGTGCACATTTACATGTCAGTCAAGTAGGGGACTACATTATTAGTTAGGTGCAGAGATACAGCATGGAAACAGACCATCATTCATCCATTCACACTAGTTCTATGTTATCCCACTTTTGCATCTAGTCCCAACACACTTGCAGCAAATTACAGAGGCCAATTAACCTTTGGAATGAGCACCCGGAGAAAACCCACGCGGTCGCAGGGAGAACGTGCAAACTCCTCACGGACAGCACCCGTGGTCGGGATCGAACCTGGGTCTCTGGCACTGTGAGGCAGCGACCCTACCGCTGCGCCACTCTGCCGCCTCTGTTGCACTTACAGTTTGCACTTACAGGGGGCAGAAACTCTGAGTTTTCCTCCAGTGGGATAAAAACATGATTGTGTTACCCCAGTCCACTGAACTGAATCTCTCAGGCAGATACCTCTATTTCCCAGTGGGTTGGGGGTGGTCTGGCTCCTGGCTTCCGGCTTGGACATGGGAAATGGGCCCAATTGTTTATCTTGCTGGAATTTCAATGCAAATAAGAGTCATGCCTTCGTTCTGGCTCCAGAAGTCTGACCAGTTACTTTTTCCATCACTTCTTATCAAAGTAATTGCTTGGCAGAATTCCATTCAGGACAACGACTAAAAATTGTCACAGAAAATGTTTGTCTGTGTAGGAGACATGAATACTGGGTGAGGAGGCTGGAGACAGTGGGTGTGTGTGCAGGGAAGGGTGGACATAGTAAAATTCCATGTGGTCATGGTAAAATTCCTCCTTTAATCAGAAACCCCTGAAAGCTAACTATATTCCACACTCCTTATCTTCCCCTTTCTATTGTACGAGTTTGACTTGATTGTATTCATGTGGAGTATTAGAGCATGGAAACAGGCCCTTCGGCCCAGCTTGCCCATGCCAACCAAGGTGCTCCATCTACACTAGTCCACCTGCCCACATTTGGCCCATATCCTCCCAGACCTTTCCTATGATGTGTCATGTTCCAAATGTCTTGTAAACGTTGTTATAGTATCTTCCTCGTCTAAGTTAGTCCCACCTGCCTGCATTGGCCCATATTCCTCTAAACTGTTCCTATCTATGTTCCTGTCCAAATGTCTTTTAAATGTTGTTATAGTTTCTGCCTCAACAACCTCCTCTGGCAGCTCATTTCATGTACCCACCACCATCTGTGTGAAAACGTTGCCCTCAGATTCCTATTCTATCTTTCACCTCTCACCTCAAATCTATGTCCTCTAGTTCTTGATTCCCCTACTCTGGGTAAAAGACTCTGTGCATCTACCCTATCTATTCCCTATCATCTATTATCTGATCTGATTGAATAGCATGCAAACCAAAGCTTTCAATCTTTATTATCACATTTAGGTTAGGTTTATTATTGTCACGTGTACAGTGAAAAGCTTTGGTTTGCATGCTATCTAATTTTGATCAGATAAAGTGTACAAACAAGGAACCGCAAACGCTGGTCTACACAAAAGGACACTAAATGCTGAAGTAACTCAGCGGGTCACACAGCATCTCTGGAGAACAGGGCTAGCTAATGTTTCGGGTCAGATTCTGACCTGAAGCATCATCCTATCCATTTTCGCCAGAGATGCTGTATGACCCGCTGAATTACTCCAACATTTAGTGCCCTTTCAAATCAGGTAATACTATACATAAATACAATCAAGTCAAACTCAAGGACGATAGAAACAGTGAAGGGGAAGATACAGAGTGCAGAATATAGTTCTTAGCATTGTAGCGCATCGGTTCCATAGACAAAGTCCAATGTCCACAATGGGGTAGAGGTGAATCAGACTGTACCCTAACTAATGGAAGGATCATTCAGAAGCCTGATAACAGAGGGGAAGAAGCTGTTCCTGAGAAACTGTGTCCCTGATAAATGAACAGCTTGATAAACAAATATGCAGATTTGTACAGCTTTTAAATGTGAGAGTTGTCAGAATTTAGTGACAGTTTTGTGTCAGCAATTGTGCTGAAGATAAGCTTTTACTGCATGACAGGGGATATTTTATTCTCTGTGTAATAGTTGGCATTATTTATTCTGAAAGTTGGAAATGTTCTGTTCTTGCTTAAAGTATCTTCAGATTTCTAGTTATAGTTTTACAGAGCGGAAACAGGCCTTTGGCCCACCGAGTCCACACTGACCATCAATCACCTGAACATCAGTTCTATGCTTTCCCACTTTGCATCCTACACACCAAGGACAATTTTACAAATTTACCAGAGCCAATTAACCTACAAACCTGTATGTCTTTGGAGTGTGGGAGGAAATTGGAGCACCTGGAGTAAACTCGCGTGGTCACAGGGAGAACTTGCAAACTCCACGCAGACAGGACCCGTAGTCATAATCAAACCCAGGTCTCTGGCACTGTGAAGCAGCAGCTCTACCAATTGTACCACTATGCTGCCCTGTTGGATAACATGGGTTAATTAGTTTAACTTTTCACCATTCTAAGCATCTGGCAGCTTTGCTCACCCATTTATCTGTCTCAACCTGTTTTATTCCCTCATTCAGCATATGTGCAGTTATGTAGCAAAGAACTGCAGATTCTGGTTTAAATCAAAGGTTTAATATGTGCAGTTATGTTGCCCAATACTATGTTAACATAACAGATGCATCAAATTCCTTATTATAATGTTGTCATGGGTAACCTAGCCAAAGAACTGAAACTAATAGACGTTGAATTCCCTCCAGGAATTTCTCACCAGTGAGTAGTGTTAGAGCATTTTGCTCATGCACCTGATCTACTGGGTCCTTCCTCTTTGTATACCCCAACCCCTCCTTGTTCCATGATACAAGTGGAACGGTGGCGTATCAGTAGAGTTGCCGCCTTACAGTGCCAGAGACCCAGGTGGGATCCTGACTACTGGTGCTGTCTGTACGGAGTTGTACCTGTGACCGAGTGGGTTTTCTGCAGGTGTTCTGGTTCCTCCCATGCTCCAAAGATGTAAAGATTTGCAGGTTAATTGGCTTCGGTAAAGACTGTAAATTGCCCCTAGTGTGTAGGATAGTGCTAATGTACTGGGTGTGGTCGCAAGTCTGCGTGGAGTCAGTGGGCCGAGGAGCTCTGTATCTCTAAACTAAAAACTAAAATTAAACATGCCTTAGTGTACGTGACATGTCTGCTGTCTGCCAAAGTAAGCAATGTGGCCCAAATGGGAAGAAGACAAAGAGTAGTGTCAATCACATGGCAGCACAGTGGCACAGCTGGTAGAGATGCTGCCTCACAGCGCCGGAGACCCCGGTTAAATCCCCACCTTGGGCGCTGCCTGTGTGAAGTTTGCGCCTTTTCTCTGTGAGCCCGAACTGTTTCCTCCAGGTGCTCCAGTTTCATTGAACTTTGATATAGAACATAGAACAGTAGAGCACAAGAACAGGCCCCTCCACCCAAAATGTCTGTGTCGAACATGATGCCAAGGTCTGCACATAATCTATATCGCTCCATTCCCTGCATACCAAAAGTCTTTTAAATGCCACTAATGTATCTGCTTCACCCACCGCCTCTTGCACCACGTCCAGGCACCTCCACCCTCTGTAAAATAACATTCCCCGCATATTTCCTTTAAACTTTCTCCTCCCATTTCCCAAAGTCATGCAGGTTTATAGGTTAATAGGGCCTCTTGTAAATTGCGTAGGGATGTGGATGAGAAAGTGAGATTACATATAAGTAGCGTGAATGGGTGATCGATGGTTGGTGTGGACTTGGTGGGCCGAAAGGTTTGTTTTCATGCTGTATCTCCAAATTAAACTAAACTAAACTAATCTGTGTTATTAACGGTGGCCCTGATTCTTAGTAATGGTCTCTCCTCCTATACAGTCTTCCACAAGAAGAGCTAGTTTACTTTTAGATTATTATTGTCATGTATACCGAGATACAGTGAAAAGCTTTTTGTTGCATGCTATTCATTCAGCGAAAAGACATAATTACTATCAAGCCGTTCACAGTGTACAGATACAGGATAAAAGGAATAACATTTAATGCAAGATAAAGTCCAGTAAGTCTGATTAAAGATAGTCCGAGGCTCTCCAAATGAGGTAGATGGTTTCTCTAGTTGGTGAAAGGAATGTTCAGTTGCAGGGATAAGAGCTGGGAAGAAACTGTCGCTGAATCTGGAGGTGTGCATTTTCACACACCTGCACCACTTGCCCGATGGGAGAGAGGAGAAAGAGAGTAACCAAGGTGAGACTGGGTGGCCTTGCCGAGGCAACTCCTCTGTCCACATCCATCCTGTCAACACCCCTTGCAATGACACCTTTTAATCCAGCTGCCCCCTACGCTTCAAAACTCAGCAGATACAAACGGAGTCTGTCCAACCTCTCTGCAGAAGCCAATCTGCCCGTTCCAATATCAGTGTGGTGAGATTAACAAACAAACTTCCCTGCAAATAAGAGAGAAACATATGGAAAAGATGTTTAGTTTGAATTTTATGTCAATGTGTCCAACATCCTTGGCATTGGGTGGATACATTCCTCTAACCCCCCTGGACGATACAGTGCTCAGCTGGAAGTGTTACGATGTGAAGTGTGTGCTGAGCTTAAACAGGAGGAAGTTTTTCCACTGCTTTTCATTTATGTTTCATTATCAATCATAGAACAGTACAGCACAGGGACTGACCCTTCAGCCCACTATGTCCATGCTGAACGTGATGCCAAGTCAATCTAATCTCCCCTGTCTGCATGTAATCTATATCCTCTATTCCCCTGCATATCTATATTAGAATTTAGACTTTAGAGATACAATATGGAAACAGGCCCTTCGGCCCACCGAGTCCATGTCGACCAGCGATCCCCACACACTAGCACGATCCTATACACTAGGAACAATCTACAATTTTTTACCGCAGCCAATTAACCTACAAACCCGCACGTCTTTGGGAAGTGCGTAAAAACCAGAGCACCCAGAGAAAACCCACTTGGTCACAGGTAGTAAGCACAAACTCCATAGAGACAGCACTGGTAGTCAGGGTCGATCCCGGGTCTCTGGCGCTGTAAGGCAGCAACTCTACTGCTGCACCACCGTGCCGCCCTTGCCACCCATATCTATGCGTTACAATGTTGACAACTATGTCAGATTGAAGAAGTCTCGACTCGAAACGTCACTAATTCCTCTTCTCCAGAGATGCTGCCTCACCCGCTGAGTTACTTCAGCATTTTGTGTCTATCTTCTATGTTGATGTTATTACCTCAAATGAAGAAAACCTTAAAATTGTAACTTATTGAGTCACTTTTGAGGACAAATAATTCATTGTTTCGAGGTTAAATGGTGAGTAACGACAGCCAAAATAGATCACATGATTTCTCTAGTTGCGGGAAAGCGCTGGGTATTTTTTCATAATTAATATCCCTTTAATATCTGTTCCAAAATAGTTGTAAGATGAGCATTGTCCTATTTCTTAACAGGTACCCAAAAAACGACAACAGCCACCGTAGGTGAGAATGCAGCTTCATGCTATATTTTGCTCAAACCTCCGTAATCCCAGTAGTAATCTGCTGTGCATCGGGAAGTCCCAATTACATTATTGATCAATGTATGATTTAATTAGACTTTGCTAATGAGCATTTGGTTTTGATGTGAGAGGGATTTGATCAATAAAAAGTAACAAATATCTACAAAATCTTGTGTCCGGACATTCACAGGGGGGTTTCAGAGAAAAAATTCGAGTCTGTCCAACCTCTCCCCTGTACCTAATGCCCTCCATTCCAGGCATCATTCTTTAGTTTAGTTTAGTTTATTATTATTGCCACGTGTACCGAGGTACAGTGAAAATCTTCTTTGTTGCATGCTACCCAGTCAGCGAAAAAACTATACATGATTACAGTCAAGCTGTCCACGGTGCTCTGATACGGGATAAAAGGAAAAAGGTTTAGTGCAAGATAAAGTCCCAT
This sequence comes from Malacoraja senta, assembly GCA_038087875.1. NCBI lineage: Eukaryota > Metazoa > Chordata > Chondrichthyes > Rajiformes > Rajidae > Malacoraja > Malacoraja senta. The sequence continues at coordinate 23,494,678 of CM075981.1, read as the reverse complement.
AAAGTTTGATTAAAGATAGTTTGAAGGTCTCCAATGAGGTAGATGGTAGGTCAGGACCGCTCTCTAGTTGGTGATAGGATGGTTCAGTTGCCTGATATCAGCTGTGAAGAAACTGTCCCTGAATCTGGAGGTGTGCGTTTTCAAACTACTCTACCTCATGCCCAATGGTAGAGGGGGGAAGAGGGAGTGACCAGGGTGAGACTGGTCCTTGATTATGCTGCTGGCCTTGCCGAGGCAGCGTGAAGTGTAGATGGAGTCAATGGAAGGGAGGTTGGTTTGCATTATGGTCTGGGCTATGTCCACAACTCTCTGCAATTTCTTGCGGTCTTGGATGGAGCAGTTCCCAAACCATGATGTGATCCATTCCGATAAAATGCTTTCCACGTGCTGGTGTACCCCCCTCCGTTCCCTTCCCAAAGCCTCTACATCCTTCCTGTAATGGGACAACCAGAAATGCACGTGTGAGTCTATTTTCTGTGGCAACATGCATCGGGCAATCAGTCAGCAATAAATCAAGGAGGAATTGATGTTTGAATGAAAGATTACCTGTTCATCGAACTTATAAAAATAAAAATGATCATCGCAAGTCTGTGCTTGGGTCTGATCAGACATCTTTCCTTGCCCCAAATTTGTCTCCCAGCCTCAGAAATTAGAGAGACGGTGCATTTTAGGAAGTGGAGAAGGCCAGTGTTTTATAATTGGAATATAGTAACGTTTCTCTATTTAATGACGTCACAAAATGCCTTTTCCTATCAATTTGCCTCTTGCCCTTTTTCCACATGATTTGTCTTTGCCCCTTGTTCCTGTCAGTTAAGCCCTTTTTAAAAAATGGAACGATCTTAGATGGGGGAACGGAGACCAGGGTGATGTGTGTAGTCATTGGGAAATGGTTGGCTGTTTGAGTTAGTTATTCACTACCTTGTAAAGACCAGAAGACCTTAAGACTGGGGAGCAGAATTAGGCCAGTCGGCCCATCGAGTCCAGTTTAGTTTTAGTTTAGTTTATTGCCACGTGTACCGAGGTACAGTGTAAAGCTGTTTTGTTGCATGCTGTCCAGTCAGCGAAAAGACTATACATGTTTACAATCAAGCCGTTCACAGTGAACAGGAGAATAATGTTCAATGCAGGCTTTAATGCAGTCCAGTAAAATCTGATTAAAAATAGTCTCGGGTTAAATGCTGCTGTTGGAGTAGAGGTTTAAAAGAGTGGAGTGATTGTAATGAATGATTGCAGATCCACTTCTGGGACCAGCACATAAAGAGTCACCTGGCTTGGGCGTCATCTTGGCATAACAGAGTCTACTCCGCCATTCGATCGTGGCCGACCTATTTTTCCCTCTCAACCCCCATCTCCCCGTAACCTTTGACACCCTTATTAATCAAGAATCTGCTAATCTCCGCTTTAAAAATACCCAATGACTTGGCCTCCACAGCCGTTCATGGCAATGAATTCAACAGATTCACCACCCTCTGACTAAAGAAATTCATCCTCATCACCTTTCTCTTTTTTTCTGAGTCTGTAGCTTCTGGTTCTGGACTCTCCCATTACTGGGAGAGGACAGATCTTACTTAAAGTAAGGATTAGCGTAAGCCCTGTGCTTTTGCACGGCATGGGGACTTAGAGTGTTATTCAAGCATCAATGAAGAATTGTTGGATAAATGTCACCTATACATATTCACTTTCCACCAGTTGAATATAAAGCCTGTGTTATTCTGTGTCCACTTGTAATTTGAGGAATACCATGAAATTAAATGGAACATATTCAAAGATCTAGTGTTTCCATCCTCTTCGCCTGATTATACAATCCACGTGTAGATACAAGGAACTGCAGATGCTGGTTTACGAAACAAGACACAAAGTGCTGGAGTAACTCAGTAGTTCAGGCAGCATGTCTGAAGAAGGGTCTTGATCCGAAACGTCACCCATACCTTCTATCCAGAGATGCTGCCTGTCCCGCTGAGTTACTCCAGCATTTTGTGTCTATCTTCAGCATCTCTGGAGAACATAGATATGCGACATTTCGGGTCGTGACTGAAGAAGGGTCCCGACCTGAAACGTCATCTACCCATGTTCTCCAGAGCTGCTACTTGACCCACTGAGTTACTCCAGTGCTTTGTGTCCGTCACTGAGAGTATGAACTGTCTCAACGGCGTCCGGCTGCAGCCAGGGCACTTTCTGCAACGCATGGCCTTCTGGGTAAGCACCGCCGCCATTGGTGGCTTGTTTCTGATGTAAACCTAAGTGATCATACAGTGTTGTGGAAATTACAAACTGCTAGTAGTGCTTACTTAAGTGCGAGTTTACTTAAGTCACCCATAGCATAATTCGGGGAGTGTCTGTATAGTCAGAAAGGACCTTCTCAGCGAGTACCAGCAAAATGTATGCATTATGTCCTTATAGCTTAACTGTAAAATATCTGATGACATCCTTGTGAATGTCCAGAACTGCCAAAGATATGTTTCTTTCCTGAGGTTTGGAGCCAAAAGTTAGGTGCAATATTCCATTCTGGTCTAAACAAGGTTTTTGATTGAAAGATGCATGAGACATGGAAACAGGCCCTTTGGCCCACAAAGTCAACCCCTACCATCGATCACCCATTCACACTAATTCTATATTAGCCCACTTTCTCATCCACTGTCTGCACATGGGGGGGAATTTACAGAGGCCAATTAACCTACAAACCCGCATGTCTTTGGGATTTGGGGGGAAACCGGAGCACCTGGAGGAAACTTGCTCGATCAGAGGGGGAACGTACAAACTCCGTACAGACAGCACCTGTGGTCAGGATCGAACCCGGTTTCTCTGGTGCAGTGAGGCAGCAGCTCTACCTGCTGTGTCACTGTGCCACCTTACAAACAAATGTTCTGCACATTTTGCACCAATGAAGCATCACTAACATAAGATAAAACCCCATTGGATTTCTTTTACATATCAATGGATGCTAGTTTAGAAATGCCAACTTATGTGCAGCACAGTGGCGCAGCTGGTAGAGATGCTGCCTCGCAACACCAGAGACCCAGAGGTTTGATCCTAACCCCAGGTGCTGTCTGTATGGAGTTTGTACGTTCTCCCTGTGACCACACAAGTTTCCTCTGGGTGATCCGGTTTCCACCCACATCTAAACGAAGTTTGGGCTTGTAGGTTAATTGGCCCTCTGTAAACTGCCCCTACTGTGCAGGGTGTGGATGGGAAAGTGGGATAACATAGATCTAGTGTGAATGGATGAACAATGGTCGGCGTAGACTCGGTGGTTTGAAGGGCCTGTTTCCATGCTGTAACTAAACTAAGCTAAACTAAACTAAGTTACTGATAACCTTACTTTCATGATGATTGGCATCTTATTTTTCAGCGGGCTCTGCCAGTGGAGAAACCACAAGTGCAGGTGAGAATGAAGCTGTGGGATATTTTTATATATCAGTGGTTTTATATTACTAATCATCATTCTCTTCATTAATGTTATGCTCATTTCCTTCTCATTCTATCCATATACTCATGAAGGCTCATTGGTGAATCTGACCATTCTTGTGAATGATCCAATTGACCTCTGGAATTTATTGACAACTAGTTACTCTGATAAAGCAAAGGTGTCGTTTTTCTGATTGAAAGATACAGCTTCTTTGGCCCTCCGAGTCCACGCCGACCATCGATCGATCGCCTGTTCCACTGCCTTAGCAGAAGAATGGAGATGCAAATGACTGCAGATTAACAGATTTGTTTAGTTTAGAAATACAGTATAGAAACAGGCCTTCGGCCCACAGAGTCCATGCCAACCATCGATCACCCATTCACACTAGTTCTATGTTATTCCACTTTCTCATCCGCTCCCTACACATGAGGGAGCAATTTACAGAGGCCAATTAACCTACAAACCCACACGTCTTTGGGATGTGGGAGGAAACCAGAGCACTCGGAGGAAACCCACACGGCCACAGGGAGAACTTGCAACGTCTGCACAGACAGCACCTGGGAGTCAGGTTCGAACCCGGGTCTCTGGCGCTGTGAGGCAGCAGCACTACCCACTGCACCACTGTGCTACCCGAATGCCCTAATAATTTACCTCAGGATGAACTGTGCGAGTCCTTGTATCTTGATGATCAGACGTAGACCAAGCACATAACCTAAGTGCTTAAGAGGAAACGCACGTAATCAAGGAAAATCATGCAAACTCTACACAGACTGTGATCAGGATCGAACCTGCTATGCAGTGTGAGGTTGCAGCTCTACCAACTGCGCCACGGGACCAGTGAATTTTTTTAGCCGCTTTATTTCCCAACCTTTTTCTTTTCTGTCCTCTAACTGAATGCTGTTCATGTTTTTTTTACACTTGCTCCACCTTGCACTCCTTGACCCTGGGAATCCCAACCTCCGTATTTGCCAGGAGGTCAAACACCATCCTGGCTTAGGAATACTCTAGTTTAGTTTATTGTCACATGAACCGAGGTACAGTGAAAAGCTTTTTCTGGAGTGCTAACCAGTCAGCGGAAAGACTATATACATGATTACAATTGAGCCGTCCACAGTGTATAGATACAGCATTAAAGGAATAATGTTTAGTGAAAGATAGAGTCAAGTATTTCAGGACTGCTCTCTAGTTGGTGATAGGATGGTTCAGTTGGCTGATGGCAGCTGGGAAGAAACCTGTCCCTGAATCTGGAGGTGTGCGTTTTCACACTCCTGTACCTCTTGCTCGATGGGAGAGGGGAGAAGAGGGAGTGACTGGAGTGAGACTGCTTCTTGATTATGCTGGTGGCCTTGCCGAGGCAACTACACTGTCCACATCCATCCTGTCAACACCCCTTGGAATTACACGTTTTAATTTGCCGAGGCAGGTCATCATCAATGTGTTAAAAATACTGGAGGATGGTAGCTCACTTCAAACATCTCAAGGTCAACAAATTGCGACTGTCAGTGAGGCAAAAATCCTATGAAAGAATAAATGTGAAAAAAACATGTCGCTTTCAGTTGCAGAGACATTTGGGGCAATATCTCTGGAAGGGTGAGACCACATGAGTTAATTTGGCCTCAGGAAACAGACTATGCTTCTTTATAATAGACACAAAGTGTGCACAGCAGGTCAGGCAGCATCTCGAGAGCATGGATAGGTGATGTTTTGGGTTGGGACCCTCCTTCAGACTATGCTTCTTTATCTGAATTAGGTGTTGCCAATAGCAAGACTATGGGTGGGTATATGTAACGAGCTGCCAGAGGTAATTGAGGTAAGTTCTATAACAGTTTTTGAAACATAGTTGGACGGGTACATGGACAGGACAAGTTTAGAGGGATAGTCAGATTTTAGATTAGATAGTCAAAAATTGCAGCAGGATCTTGATCATTTGCCCAGCTGGGCTGAGAAATGGTTGATGGAATTTAATACAAAGAAATGTGCGATGTTGCATTTTGGAAAGTCTAACATCGGCAGGACCTACACAGTGAAATGATAGCGCTCTGAGGAGTGTTATAGAGCAGAGGGATCGAGGAATGCAGGTACAGAGGTCCTTGAAGGTGGCAGATATCACAGGTAGACACTGTGGTCAAAAATGCTTTTGGCACATTGGCCATCATCAGTCAGAGTATTGAGTATTGGGAGGTCATGTTGCAGTTATATAAGACATTGGTGATGCTGCATTTGGACTATTGTGTTCAGTTATCGGAAAGATGATGTCAAGTTGGAATGGGTACAGAGCAGATTTACAAGGATGTTGCCAGAACTCAAGGGCCTGAGCTATAGGGAGAGGTTTAGGCTGGGACTCTATTCCTTGGAGCACAGGATGATGAGGGGTGATCTTATAGAGGCGTGTAAAACTATGAGAGGAATAGATCAAGTAGATGCACAGAATCTCTTGCCCAAAGTGGGGGAATCGAGAATCAGAGGACATAGGTGTAAGGTGATGGGCATATGATTTAATAGGAGTCTCAGGGGTAACTTTTGCACACAAAGGTTGATGGGTATATGGAACGAGCTAGTGCTGGGACTGTCGCAATGTTTAAGAAACATTTAGACAGGTACATGGATAGGACAGGTTTAGAGGGATATGGGCCAAATGCTGGTAGGTGGTACTAGTGTAGATGGGCATGTTGGTCAGCATGGGAAAGTTGGGCAGAAGGGCCTGAATCCACACCCTATGACTCTATGACTCTGTATGGGTTAAACACGGGCAAATGGGACTGGCTTACATGGGGCATCTTGGTCAGCATGGACGAGTTGGGCCGAAGGGCCTTTTTCAATGCTGTAGGACTCCATGACAGCAGGCTAGACTATATTAACAGAACTGAGCCAAACACCACTTAGATAGAGGAAAGGCAAAAATGACATTCTGATACAGAGGAAGAAAGAACAAGCTACCTAAAATCGGAGAATGTGATATTGAACCCAAAAGGTTGCAGCATGTTTGATTTTATATCTTTTTTTACCTAGTGAAATAATTGTATGGAGAGGCAATGGTAGCTACTTAAAGCTGTCAGAATCACTGGCTTCAGGCATGTAGGGGAAATGGGGAAATTTAAAAACATGTCAAATTAAGCAATTCTACCAAGGATAGACCTGATAGACGTATATGAGAGGCATATAGACAGTCAGAACATTTCTCCGAGGGTGGAAATATCAAATACTAGTGGGCATAGTTTAAAGGTGACAGGGGCAAAGTTTAATGGAGATGTGTGGGCAGTTTTTCTTTACACATAGAATGGTGGCTGCCTGGAACACACTGCTAAGGGTGGTGGTGGAGGAGGCAGATATGATAGTGGCTTTCAAGGGACTTTTGAATAGGCACATGAATATGCAGGGAATGGAGGGATATCGATTGCGTGCATGCAGGTAAGAATTGGTCTTGAAATTATGTTCAGCACAGACATTGTTGGCCAAAGGGTTGTTCCTGTGCTGAACTGTTCTATGTTCTATGTAAGAATCAAGAGAATTAAGAGTTTTATTGCCGTATGTCCTTCCTATGTTCTATAAATACAAGATGAGACAAGCTAACAGGAAAGTGGCTCATTGTCCTGCTAAATGGACAATAAGCACATAGAGTCATAGAGTGATACAGTGTAGAAACAGGCCCTTCGGCCCAACTTGCCCACACCAGCCAACATGTCCCAGCTACTCTAGTCCCACCTGCAGCATTTGGTCCATATCCCTCTAAACATGTCCTATCCATGTACCTGTCTAACTGATTCATAAATGTTGGGATAGTCCCAACCTCAAGCACCTCCACTGGCAGCTTGTTCAATACACCCACCGCCCTTTGTGCAAAAAGAGTTACCCCTCAGATTCCTACTAAATCTCTTCCCCTTCACTTTAAACCGATGTCTTCTGGTCCTTGATTCACCTACTCTGGGCAAGAGACTCTGCATCTACCCGATCTATGCCTCTCATGATCTTATACACCTCAATAAGATCACCCCTCATCCTCCTGTGCTCCAAGGAATGGAGTCCCAGCCTGCTCAACCTCTCCCTGTAGCTCAGACCCTCTAGCCCTGGCAATGTCCATGTAAATCTTCTCTGTACCCTTTCCGGCTTGACAACATCAGACATAATATTCTCTTGCTTTATAGATTATCATTGAAGATGCTTTCATGAACATCTCTCTAACTGCGGACACAAAATATTAAATAATTATGGATAAGAGAATTATCAGCATGAAATAAATTAGTTTAATTTTACAGTTTTAGAGTTCAAGTTGGTTGATATCTGAGAAACTGATTGTTTCCATTTTATTGTTTTTAGCAGGATCTCAAGGAGAAGCCACCCCCAAGCCCAGTGGGATTACACCACTATGTTATAATTTTGTGTCGACTCTTGTGATATTAGTAATTGCGTATTTTGTATAAAGCAAGAGAAGAATATATGTTAGAATTAATGTTTGCTTAGTACGATCTGGTGTGGTTTTAACTGTTGGCAGAGTTTACTTGGAAACATTTACAAGTAATTGATCAGTCAGGATAAAATACACTGATCAAAACATAATCAAAACCTAAGTATATAACCAAAAAACTAAAAGACTGCCTCTCAATCTTGTTTCCACATCAATTGTATCTGTGTGTTTTATTTTGTTGGAGATTATTGTATTTTTGCTTTTACATTGTCTTATCTTCCTTTCACATTGTCTTATGCACACTGGATTTTGCAGTTACTTTCAAATGATGGTACCAGCCATTCACTATATTTATGCATTAATTAACGTTTACACTGGGACTTGGGAATGATCACAATCCAACTACAGAGTGAATAGAACAAATAATTAGAGGCTTGCTTCATTAGAAACATTCCTTCCCGAGCCTTGCAGGAGCCAATCAGGTAGAATAGATCAATCAACTTGCATCAGAAAGCAAAATAAAGGTAGGAATAAATGATAATGTTTAGGAGAGAGGGAAAGGAGATTTAAAGAAACAGCGTGGAAACAGGCCCTTCGGCCCATCGAGTCTGCGCCGACCAGAGATTACCCCGTACACCAGCACTAACCTAAACAATAGGGACAATTCTACAACTTACCGAAGCCAAATAACCTACAGAGCTGTACATCTTTAGAGTGTGGAAGGAAACCCGAGCACCCGGAGAAAACCCACACGGTCACAGGGAGAATATACAAACTCTGTACAGATAGCACCCGTAATCAGGATCAAACCCAGGTCTTTGGCGATGTAAGGCAGCAACTCTACCGCTACGCCACTGTGCTGCCCCAGAGGTAAAAGGAAAACAAACATAAGATATTTAATATTGTTAATTTTTATTTGAAATCTCTAACAAAAGGCGGAGACCCGGGTTCGACCCTGATCTCGAGCGCTGTCTGTGTGGTATTTGCACGTTCTCCCTGTGACTGTGTGGGTTTCCTCCGGGTGCTCCGGTTTCCTCCAACAACCCAAAGACGTGCTGGTTTGTAGGTTAATTGACCCTCTGTAAATTGCCCCTGGTTGGCAGGGAGCGAATGAGAAAGTGGTGATCGATGGTCAATGCGGACTCGTTGAGCCAAAAGGTCTCTTTCCTCGTTGTTTCTCCAAAACTAAAACATGCAAGTTTGCAGGTTTTCATTGACCTCTGTAAATTCTCCCTAATGAGACAGTGAGATAACATAGAACTAGTGAGAACGTGTGATCAATGGTCGGTGTGAACTCGTGGGCCGAAGGACCTGTTTCCATGCCATATCTATAAACTAAACTAAATATAAAAATCTGAAGGAATGGAACTCCATGCTTGTAAAAGTTTGTTTTGATTGTCAGGAGATCTTTAGAGCGACAGTAATAACAGCGAAAATCAATCATTTTTTGTTATTGTTGAGCTTAATAGTGGTCAAGCAAATAAGGACCATAACTCCAAGTACTTCCGCTTTTCAATGCTGAGTCTTTTGGCAAGGTATCAGTGGAGTTATGCTTTTAGCCAAACTGGATAACAGCATAAAACAGATTTATGTGTTTAGCCATAATGTACAGTCACCAAATGTAGCTATTTAATTTATCCATTAATAACGTAATTTCTCTGCAAAATCCTGGCCACAAACCTTTACTGACAGAGTCTGTAAGGCACCAGCTGCTCTCTGCTTCTGACTGTATAAAAGGTTAAAATTGTCAGAAACAAGCAAACCCACGAAATTAATGTCATATATTTAAGCTTTGTGTGTATAGTTCATTTAAATCCATATTGTGATTGAAGTTAATGGGACAGGAAGGAACCTTCATGACAATCCCAACAAAAATATACGAAAGGAACAAATAGATGAACAATTTCCTTTTTCTGTTCAAGTGATTTCAGCTTAATCTAGAGTCACAGACATACAGCATGGAAACAGGCCCTTCGGCCCAACTTGCCCATGCCTACCTCCGGTTCCTATTAAATTTTATAGGAACTTATGTCCTCTTGTGATAGACGCAAAATGCTGGAGTAACTCAGCGGATCAGGCAGCATCTCTGGAGAAAAGGAATAGGTGATGTTTCGGGTCGAGACTCTTCAGACTGAGGGTCTGGTTATGTCCTCTGGTTCATGATTGACTGCGTGAAAGACCATTCCCCACAGAATTTTATACACCTCCATAAGATCACCCGCTCAGCTTCCTGCGCTCCAAGGAATAAAGTCCTAGTCTGCCAAACCTCTACCTAAAGGCTTTTTATGTAACTCCAAGCTATGACACTCAGAATCCTTCAACAAGGCAGAAATTAGCTTTTTTACAACCAGAATTATTTATCTCTAAAAATGTACCCACTTTTTTTAATTTAGATAACATTTTAAATTCACCAACAGCATAATAAAGATGGTTTTATCAGGTGCAGTATAGTCAGTTTGGTCATCAATTGAATGAAAACTGAGAGGCACAAATAGTTCCTTACTGTTTTCCCAGGAGCAACACATTGCTCCAAAACCTGAGAAAGAGAGAGTTTAAGGGCAGCACAGAGATCCAGCGGTAGAGTTGCTGCCTTACAGCTCCAGAGAGCCGAGTTCGACCTGACTACGGGTGCTGTCAGTACAGAGTTTGTACGTTTTCCCTGTGACCCCGTGGGTTTTCTCCAGGTACTCCGGTTTCCTCCCACATTCCAAAGGCGTACAGGTTTGTAGGTTAATTGGCTTCTGTAAAATTGAAAATTGTCCCTAGTGTGTAGGATAGTGTTAGTGTACGGGGTGATCGCTGGTCGGCACGGACTTGGTGGGCCGGAGAGCCTGTTTCCGCGCTGTAGCCCTAAAGTCTAATTGTCATACGTGCTGACAACAGAACAATTAAATTCTTGCATGCAGTAGTTTAATAAATGCAATGCACACAGATAAAGTACAATAATTCCTAAAAATTCAATAATTGCAGACAGATAAGAGTTGAGCTTGGCAACATGTTCGGCACAGACATTGTGGGCCGAAGGGCCTGTTCCTGTGCTGTACTGTTCCATGTTCTATGTTAGTAACTGCCATCCTTGATAGACATAAAACTGCTGAAAACCAAGGTCTCTAGAGCAACCAAAATAAAATCCAAAGAAGTTCAAAGTTGAGGTTAGTGTTGTGTTGTGTTCAAGAAGCCTGATGGTTGTTGGGAAGCAGCTGTACTTGGAGCAGGTGCTTATGGTTTTCAGGCTCTACCTTCTTCCCAATGATAGGAGTAAGGTGAGAGCGTGGCCAGAGAGGTGTGGGCCCTTGATAATGCTGGCTGGCTTTGTGAGGCACAGATCAGTTCAATGATAGGCGGCGCAGCTGGTAGTGATGTATCATTAAAGACCCACACCACGCAGGTTGAAGATTGGATTCTTACCTTGAGTGCTGTCTGTGTGGAGTTTGCACATTCTCTTATGTGCTGCATGGGATCCCTCCAGGTGCTCCGGTTTCCTCCCACATCCAATAGACTTGATGGTTTATAGGTTAATTGGCCTTTATAAATTGCCCCTAGTGCATCGGGAGTGGATGAGAAAGTGGGATAAACATAGAACTAGTGTGAACGGGAGATCAGTGGTCCACATTGACCCAAAGGGCCTGTTTTCCATGCTGTATTTTTCAATCAAAAATGGGAACGTGAGTTTCTCAGTTATAACATTACATAGTGCTTCTATTAGTATATGAATAGGAAGTTATTTAATTGACAGGGAGTGCTGCCTCTCATAACTGTTATTTTACTACTTGTACTGTTAAACACTGGAATAATATATTAAATATTGTAAAAGGTAGAGCTGTTACTCCATCAATCTTTTTAAAAGAAAAAACCTTGCTCAGTGTTCAGCATCTCTTTAAACTTCAGGGTGAATCAGATAAAGATGATGAAATGTCAAAATAAAGAATAAAATTAACAGTACATTCGTCTATATAGTGTTTATTATTGTGATAATTGTAATACTCTGGTCTAATTTAAAGAAACTAAGAACTGTCGATGCTGATTAACACAGGAAAGGACACAAAGTAGGGCGACACAGTGGCGCAGCGGTAGAGTTGCTGCCTTACAGCGCCAGAGACCCGGGTTCCAATCTGACTATGAGTGCAGTCTGTACAGAGTTCGTACTTTCTCCCTGTGATAGCGTGAGTTTTCTTCGGGTGCTCCGGTTTCCTCCCACATTTCAAAGATGTTCAGATTTGCAGGTCGATTGGCTTCTGTAAATTGTCCCTGGCATGAAAGAAAGCTTGCGGGAAATATAAAAGCTGACTGTAAAAGTTTCTATAGGTATGTAAAAAGGAAAAGATTAGTGAAGACAAATGTAGGTCCCCTACAGTCAGAGACAGGTGAATTTATAATGGGGAAACAAGGAAATTGCAGAACAGTTAAATGAGTACTTTGGTTCTGTTTTCACTAAGGAAGACACAATCTCTTGCAAATACTAGGGGACCGCGGATCTAGTGGGAGGGAGGAACAAGGGAATCCATATTAGTCAGAAAATGGTGTTAGGTAAACTGTTGGGGCAGAAGGCAGATAGATCCCCAGGTCCTGATGGTCTGCATTCCAGAGTGCACAAGGAGGTGGCCTAGAAATCGTGGCTGCATTGGTGATCATTTTCCAATGTTTTATCGACTCTGGATTAGTTCCTGTGCACTGGAGGGTAGCCAATGTAATTCCACTTTTTAAGAAAGGAGGGAGAGAGAAAACAGGAAATCATGCTTGACTCAATTTTTGGAATTTTTTGAGGATGTAACAAGTGGAATGGATAAGGAAGAGCCAGTGGATGTGGTGTATCTGGACTTTTAAAAAGCCTTTGACAAGGTCCCACACAAGAGATTGGTGTGCAAAATTAGAGCACATGGTATTGGGGGTAGGGTATTGACATGGATAGAGAACTGGTCGGCAGACAGGAAGCACAGAGTAGGAGTTAACGGGTCAGAATGACAGGCAGGGACCAATGGGGTGCCGCAAGGCTCGGTGCTGGGACCCCAGTTATTTACAATATATATAAACGATTTAGATGAGGGAATGAAATGTAACATCTCCAACTTTGCGGATGACACAAAGTTGCGTGGCAGCGTGAGCTGTGAGGAGGATGCTATGAGGCTGCAGCGTGACTTGGAAAGGTTGGGTGAGTGGGCAGAAGCATTGCAGATGCAGTATAATGTGGATAAATGTAAGGTTATCTATTTTTGGTGGCAAGAACAGGAAGACAAATTATTATCTGAATGGTGTCAAATTAGGAGAAGGGGGTGAAACGAGATGTGTGTGTCCTTGTACATCAGTCACTGAAAGTAAGCATGCAGATACAGCAGGCAGTGAAAAAAGCTAATGGCATGCTGGCCTTCATTGCGAGAGGATTTGTGTTTAGGAGCAAGGAGGTCCTACTGCAGTTGTACAGGGCCCTGGTGAGACCGCACCGGGAGTATTGTGTGCAATTTTGGTCTCCTAATTTGAAGAAGGCCATTATTGCTCTTGAGGGTGTGCAGCGTAGGTTCACCAGGTTAATTCCCGGGATGGCGGGACTGACATATGATGAAAGAATGGGTCGACTGGGCTTGTATTCGCTGGAATTTAGAAGGATGAGAGGGGATCTTATAGGAACATATAAAACTCTTAGAGGATTAGACAGGCTAGATGCAGGAAAAATGTTCCCGGTGTTGGGGGAGTCCAGAACCAGGGGTCACAGTTTAAGAATAAGGGTTAGGCCATTTAGGACTGAGATGAGGAAAAATGTTTTCACCCAGAGAGTTGTGAATCTGTGGAATTCTCTGCCACAGAAGGCAGTGGAGGCCAATTCACTGGATGTTTTCAAGAGAGAGTTAGATTTAGCTCTTAGGGCTAATGGAATCGAGGGATATGGGGAAAAAGCCGGAACAGGGTACTGATTTTGGATGATCAACCATGATCATGTTGAATGATGGTGCTGGCTCGAAGGGCTGAAGGGCCTACTCCTGCACCTATTTTCTATGTTTTCTATGTGTGTAGGATAGCGCTAGTGTACGAGGTGATCGCTGGTTGGTGCAGACTCAGTTGGCCGATGGGCCTGTGTCCATGCTGCATCACAAAAACTAAAACTTAAAATTATTTGATAAGATGTATATTTGAACTTCTGTGAACATTTAGCAGAAAAGCAAAATACTTCAGATGCTGGAAATCTGTAGCAGAGATGGAAAATACTGGAGTGATTTGCAAGAATTGTCTATGCAGAGAGAAACAGAACATTTCAGATTTGCGATCTTTTATCAGGATATAAGCGACAATTTATTTTCAGCAAAAATCTACTCATAGGCTCATAGGGTGATTGAATGTATGCAGTATTTATTTTTGGTTAAAGCTTACATATACGTAATATGTAATAAAGGGTGTCACGGTGGCGCAGCGGTAGAGCTGCTGCCTCACAGTGCCAGAGACCTGTCATGAATTCATGTCCAGTCATGAATGCTAAGTAGAGTTTGCCCGTTCTCCCTGTGTCTGTGTGGGTTTCCTCCGGGTGTTCCGGTTTCCTCCCACATCCCAAAGACGTGTGGGTTTGTATGTTAATGGGCTGTTGTAAATTGTCCCTTGTGTGTGGATGAGGGGAAGAATATGAGAGGAATCTTTAGTCTTCAGCCTTTAAGCCTCAGAAACAGGCCCTTTGGCCCACCGGTCCCGTGCTGACCAGCAATCACCCCGTACACCAGCACTATCCTACACACTAGGGACAATTTACAATTTTTACAGAAGCCAATTAACCTATAAACCTGTACATCTTTGGGATGTGGGAGGAAACCGGAGCACCCGGATAAACCCCACATGGTCACGGGGAGAACATCCAAACTCCGTACAGACAGCACCTGAGGTCAGGATCGAACCCGGGTCTCTGGCGCTGTAAGGCAGCAACTTTACTGCTGCAGCACTGTGCCACTGAGAATGATGATGAGAATAAAATATTGGATTAGTGCTGATTGTGCTTGATAGTCATTATGATCTCGGTGGGCCAAAGGGCCTGTTTATGTGCTGCAGGACTCCAACTCTTAGTCTTTTGTATTAAAAATGGTCAACAAGTCACAACATATCTTGGAGTCAAAGATTTAAAAAAATTATAAAGTGCTGAAGAGTCTGAAGAAGTGGCCTAACCTGAAACGCAGCCTATCTACACAGTCATAGACTCATACAATGTGGAAACAGGCCCTTCAGCCCAACTTGCCCATGTCGACCAAGATGCCCCATCTATGCTAGTCCACCTGCCTGCATTTGGCCCATATCCTTTCTGTTCCCTGTAGATGTCCAAATCCCTCAGAATCTGTGCTCTCCAGAGATGCTACCTGACAAAAAAACGTGTTTTTATTTTGTAAGCCAATATCTGCAGTTCCTTACGTCTACATATTAATTAACATGATTTCATATCCTCAGCGAATCATTTTGTTAAAGCTAAAAACCTGATCAAGATTGCACAAAGTAAACTACAGTTTAGCTAACAATAAGAAAATATAAATGAATTACAAAGCTGAAATATTTATTGGATTTAGTTCCGAGTATGTTCACTGTCACCACTAGAGGGTGCCTTTGAGCTGCAGGGAGTCAAGAGTTGAGTCATACAGCATGGAAACAGGCCCATCAGTGCAACTTATCCATGCCAACCAAGGTGCCCCATCTATGCTAAGGGGCTACTAAGGATCTAAGTCCAATCTGGCCGTGTTTGGCCCATATCCCTCTAAACATTTCCTATCCATGTACTTGTCGAAATATTAAAATGGTGTTATAGTTCGTGCCTCAACAACTGCCTCTGACAGCTTGTTCCATATACCCACTATTCTCTGTGTGAAAAAGTGGCTCCTCAGATTGCTATTAAATCTTTCCCCTCTCACCTTTAACCTTTGTCCTCCGATTGCCGATTCCTACTTTGTGTAAAAGACTCTCTGTGGGCTTGTAGGTTAATTGGCCATTGGAAAATTGCCCACAGTGTGTATGGAGTGGATGAGTGGGATAACATAGAACTGGTGTTTCATGCTGTGTAATTCAATTCAATTCAACTCAACTCAATTCTGATGTTTTCCTGCTCTGTTCTGCACACATGTACCTTAAAATGGAGCAAAAGTCCAAAGTGCTGGAGGAACCCGATGGGTTATGTTCATGTCATAGAAACAGAATTAGGCCATTCGGCCTATCGAGTCTACTCTGCCATTCAATCATGGCTGATCTATCTTTCCCTCTCAACCCCATTCTCCTGCTTCACCCCATAACCCCTGGCACCTGTACTAATCAAGAATCTCTCAATTTCTGCCTTAAAAAATCCATTGACTTGGGCTTCACAGCCTTCTGTGGCAATGAATTCCACACATTCACCAGCCTCTGACTAAAGAAATTCCTCCTCATCTCCTTTCCAAAGGTACGTCCTTTTATTCTGAAGCTATAGCCTCTGGTCTTAGACTTCCCCACCAGTGGAAACTCTATCCAGGCCTTTTACTACTCAGTAAGTTTCAATCTGGTGACCACTCATCCTCCTAAACTCCAGCGAGTACAGGCCCAATGCCGTCAAACGCTCATCATATGTTAACCCAATCATTCCTGGGATATTCCTCTGCCAGCACATCCTTCCTCAGATATGGGGCCCAAACTGTAACTGTGGAAGGAATGGACAGGCGACGATTTTCTCGTGTATTGGGAGTGAACATGAATGTGCACTAGAACTAGTGTGAATGGTCGACGTGGACTTGGTAATCTGAAGGGCCTGATTCCCTGCTGTGTCTTTCAATCAGTTAAAAACAATTGTGAGCATAACCAATCATTTTTGCAGATAGCAACTTCATTGAATAATTGGGTAATCAACAACAACTGTGCCAGATTTTAGAAGTTGCATTATTTTTGCTTTTGCATGGAAGATCTGATTATTGGTTATTGTTTAGGCAAATTATTTTTATTTTGTTTATTATTGTCACGTGTACTGAGGTACAGTGAAAAGCTTTTGTCGCTCGCTATCCAAAACACTATACATGATTATAATCAAGCCGTCCGCAGTGTACAGATTCAGGATTAAGGGTATAACATTTAGTGCAAGAAAAAGTCCAGCAAAGTCCAATTAAAGATAATTTGAAGGTCTCCAGTGAGGTAGATGGAAGGTCAGGACCACTCTAGCTGGTGAGAGGATGGTTCAGTTGCCTGATAACAGCTGTACCTCTTGCCTGATGGGAGAGGGGAGAAGAGGGAGTGACTGGGGTGAGACTGATCCTTGATTATGCTGGTTGCCTTGCTGAGGCAGCGTGAAGTGTTGATTTTGCTGTTTGTAGGAAAACATTGGACACAGAACTTTAAAGCACAGGAACATGCCCTTCGGCCCACCATGCCTAGGCTGAACATAATGCCAAGGTAAACTAATCACATCTGCCTGCACAGAATCCATAATCCATATTCCTCAATCCCCATGAGCCTAAAATACATTTACGTTATAAAAAACAAGATTGATATCCGTGATAGGGTTGCTTTACTTTAGTCCTTTAGAGATACAGCGCGGAAACAAGCCCTTCAGCCCACTGAGTCCGTGCCGACTAGCGATCACCCCATACACTAGCACTATCCTACACATTAGGGATATTTTGCAGAAGTCAATTAACCTACAAACCTGTATGTCTTTGGAATGTGTGAGGAAACAGGAGCACCTGGAGAAAACCCACATGGTCACAGGGAGAACGTGCAAACTCCGTATAGCCAGCACCTGGTTGAACCCTGGTCTCTGGCGCTGTCAGGCAGCAGCTCTACCGTTGCACCATTGTGCCACAGTGTTGTCTTCAGGCAATTGAAAATACAAAACACCAAGTGCTGGAGGAACTCAGCGGGTCAGGCAGCATCTGTGGAAGGAATAGACAGGTGACGTTTCAGATCAGGATTGAAGAAAGACCCCAACCTGAAACGTCGCCTGTCCATGTCCCTCCACAGATGCTGCCTGACCTGCTGAGTTACTCCAGCACTTTGTGTTTTGGTCAATATTTCAGCATCTGCAGTTGGTTGTGTCTCCAAATGAAAAGACAATCTCTCTTTAAAAGTTCCTTTATTCTTTTTGTAACAATAATATCACAATGAATAAAGGATTTCAAGGAAGATATGTGGAGGATGCTGCTTTTATTTGTTGATGGAAATGGGAAAACATCTGCAAAGCTTTGTCTGTTTTTTAAACAGAATCCTGCCAAATCTGTGATGGTGAATTAATCTCTGCAGTTTACTTGAGGCTGTGTGCCTTGTGTATATTTGCCATAAACAAACCCGGCCAGAATGGAAGTGTATTTGACCCAGGCAGAGACTACAGTTTAAAACGAGAGAGTGATTCACAAAGAGATGGAGAAATTATCCATGCAGCTTGGTTTAGTTTAGTTCAGTTTAGAGATACAGCATGAAAACAGGCCCTTCAGCCTACTGAGTCCGCACCGACCACCAATAACCCATTCACACTAGTCATTAGTTTATTGTCATGTATACTGAGGTACAGTGAAAAGCTTCGTTTTGGGTGATATTCAATCAGATCAGATAGTACGAGACACAAATACAACCATGCCAAACCCAAGTGCAATAGATAGAGCAAAGGGGAAGATACAGAGTGCAGGATATAATCCTCAGCATTGTAGTACATCTGTTCCATAGACAAAGTCCAATTTCCGCAATGGGGTAGAGGAGAACAGGACAGTACCCCAAACTTATGGGAGGACCGTTCAGTAGTCTGATAACAGAGGGAAAGAAACTGGAAATCAGGTGGTTTAGGGGAGACCTGATAGAAGTATGTAAAATTATGAGATGCATAGATAGGGTAGACAATCACAGCCTTTTCCCCAGGATGGAAATATCAAATACTAGAAGGCAAAGCTTTAAGGTGCGAGGGGCAACGTTTGAAGGAAATGTGTGGGGCAAGTTTGGTGTCGGTGGTGACGCTCGGTTGACAATGGCTGCGTGGACACCCATGGGAGGATGAACTCGCGTTGTATGGTTTATTTCTGAAGACAGACTATAGTGACAAGAAGGCCCAGGTCCACACAGGAGTGTACACCTTCATCGTCACTGAAGAAGGACAGTTAATAAGGCCCAGTCTCCATCCCCTTCCACTTCCCATTCTCCTTCCCCGACCGCTTTCTCTTCCCCTTCTTAGAGTCATAGAGTCATAGAGTGATACAGTGTGGAAACAGGCCCTTCGGCCCGACTCGCCCAAACCAGCCAACAATGTCCCAGCTACTCTAGTCCCAGTTGCCTGCGCTTGGTCCATATCCCTCCAAACTGTCCTATCCATGTACCTGTCTAAATGTTTCTTAAACGATGGGATAGTCCCAGCCTCAACTACCTCCTCTGGCAGCTTGTTCCATACACCCACCACCCTTTGTGTGAAAAACCTACCCATCGGATTCCTATTAAATCTTTTCCCCTTCACCTTGAACCTATGTCCTCTGGTACTCAATTCCCTTACTCTGGGCAAAAGACTCTGTGCATCTACCCGATCGATTCTTCTCATGATTTTGTATACCTCTGTAAGATCTCCCCTAGTCCACCTGCGCTCCATGGAATAGAGACCCAGCCTACTCAACCTCTCCCTACAGCTCACACCCTCTAAAAAGCTGGAGTAACTCAGCGGGACAGGCAGCATCTCTGGAGAGAAGGAATGGGTGACGTTTCGGGTCGAGACCCTTCATCAGACTGAGAGTCAGGGGAGAGGGAAACTAGACATATGAAAAGGTACAAAGAACAAATGAAGGAAAGGTATGCAAAAGGACAACGCAGAGAAAGGCATTTGTGCTTTCCATTGGCCTTCTCCCTCAGTGCCATTTTCAATTCAATCCCTTGCTCCCCTTAATATCCAGAACTCCATTGATCTCTGAATGAACTCAATGTTTTAGCTTCCAGGGACCTCCAGGAAAGATATTCAGCAGATTCTGCCTCTGGTTGAAGGAATTTAACCTTGTCTCAGTCCCAGATGCCTTGCTCCGTACTCCGAGACTGAATAATCTATGTTTTTTTTCCAGCGAGACTTTCAGAGAATGAGAGCAATTTTAAGTCAGTTTTCTGTTTACATTTTCCTTATATGGTACAGTTAGGCACTGAGGCAGATAACTCTGCCAGTCTTTTCCTGGCATAACTACGTTAAACAGTATAAGGTGGCCCTAAAACATTCCAGAACTTGCATTTCGTGAACGGAATCTTTCTGAAGCCTTGTTGAGTTTAAATCTTCATAAAATTATAAAAATAGAACACTGACACATCAAACTTTAACTTTCCTTGTGCAAGCGGTAAGGAATTCGACTAACAAGTCCATGATAAAGTTATAGCACTGGTATTTCTTGTATAAATGGGTAGGATTATCCTTCAGAATCATTGACCTTTTATTTTAATTGCTGTTTGTAACATTAATTCCTTAGTTTAACCTTACAAGCAGCACTTTATTTTTTTTATTATATATTTTTTAATATCCTCTATGATTACAGTTCTGCAGAATCTTAGCATTCAAGAGTCATGTTGTCATAGAGTCATACAGCATGAAAACAGGCCCTTTGACCCAACTTGCCCACACCAACCAACATGCCCCATCTATAGTAGTCTCGCCTGCCTGTGTTTGGCCCTTTTCCCTCTAAACCTATCCTATCCATGTACTTGTCTAAATGTTTCTTAAACATTGTGGTAGCACCTGCCTCAACTTACGCCTCCGGCAGCTCGTTCCATACACCCACCGTCCTTTGTGTGAAAATGTTTGAATAAGATTGTTAAGGGTTTGGACACGCTAGAGGCAGGAAACATGTTCCCGATGTTGGGGGAGTCCAGAACCACGGGCCACAGTTTAAGAATAAGGGGTAAGCCATTTAGAACGGAGACGAGGAAACACTTTTTCCCACACAGAGTTGTGAGTCTGTGGAATTCTCTGCCTCAGAGGGCGGTGGATCTCTGGATACTTTCACGAGAGAGCTAGATAGGGTTCTTAAAGAGAGCGGAGTCATGGGGATATGGGGAGAAGGCAGGAATGGGGTATTGATTGGGGACGATCAGCCATGATCACATTGAATGGTGGTGCTGGCTCAAAGGGCCGAATGGCCTACTCCTGCACCTATTGTCATTGTCTATTGTCTATTGACTATAAAAAAGATTCCCCTCGGGTTCCTTTTAAATCTTTCCCCTCTCACCTTAAACCTATATCCTCTGGTCCTTGATTGCCCTACTCTGGGTAAAAAACTAGATGCATTCATCCCATTCATTCCCCTCATGATGTCATACACCTCTATCAGATCACCCCTCATCCTCCTGCGCTCCTAGCCTGTTCAACCTCTCCCTAGTACTGGCAACATCCTCGTAAATCTTCTCTGCACTCTTTCCAGCTTAACATAATATTTCCTATAGCAGGGTGAACAAACGTGGCCTCATCACGTCTCGAGTGTAAATATTTTCTGCACCTTTTCCAGCTTAAGTCAAGTCAAGAGTGTTTTAATGTCACATGTCCAGAAACGGAACAATAAAATTCTT
Organism: Malacoraja senta; assembly: GCA_038087875.1. Taxonomy (NCBI): domain Eukaryota; kingdom Metazoa; phylum Chordata; class Chondrichthyes; order Rajiformes; family Rajidae; genus Malacoraja; species Malacoraja senta. The sequence goes on along the minus strand of CM075981.1, from coordinate 23,473,388 downwards.
ACTTGCATCAGCAGCAGCACAACAGGTAAGTTTCAGTGACCAATGCCAATGCCAATGTGTACAATTTATCCGAAACAGAAGCAAGAGCAGGCCCTGGGACACGGGGCGACATGGGCCTGATCCATGTTTTTGGAGGACAATGTTTTCCAGCTGGCTGCTCTGCAAGGTTAGATCGCACGGGGTTCCGGGAGCGCTAGCTATCAGGACACAGAATTAACTTGATGGTAAAAAGCAGACAGAGGTACTAGGCGGTTGTCTTTCCGACCGGAGGCCTGTGACTAGTGATGTCCGTCAGAGATGGGCCCATTGCTGGAGTAGAGGTAAAACAGACGGTAATAACTTTTAATAGATACTTGGACGGGTACATGGATAGGGAACGTTTAGAGGGATATGTGCCAAACACGGGTCAATGCGAACAGACTAGGTGGGGCATCTTGGTCGGCATAGATGAGTTGTGCGAAGGGCCTGTTCCTGTGCTGTACTGGCTATGTTCTGGCTTCAATTTTACTTTCGAGATACAGTGAGGAAACAAGCCCTTCGGCTCACTGGGTCCACAGCGACCAGCGATCCCTCGCACATTAGCACTACCCTACACACACTAGGGACATTTTTTTTTAATTTATACCAAGCCAAATAACCTACAAACCTGTACATCTTTGGAATGTGGGAAGAAACCGGACACCTGGAGAAAACCCACATGGTCACCAGAAGAATGTACAAACTTTATACAGACAGCACCCGCACTCAGGATCAAACCTGGGTCTCTGGCGCTGTAAGGCAGCAACTCTACCGGCTGTGCCACTGTGCTTAGATTGACATTTTTTCTCATGAAATTTGACGTTCAGGAACTCCATGTGCTGCCAGGGGTAGTGGTGGAGGCAGATACACTAGTGGCATTGAAGGGGCTTTTAAATAGGCGGATGGATATGCAGGGAATGATATGGATCACGTGCAGGGAGAGGAGATTAACTTGGCATCGTGTTCAGCATGGACAATGTGGGCCGAAGGGCCTGCGCTGTACTATTTTATGATTCTATGCTTCTAGGCGGTTCATGAAGAAGTGTCAACGTCCTTTACTCTGCCACCATTACATTGATGTCGAATGGCACAGTTTCCTAGTTATTAGGAGTTCTGTAGGTCTGAAGGGATGTGATAATATCACAGGTGTAAGGACAAGGCGCTGGTAAAAAAGGTACCATCCTCCCAGCTTGCCTATGGAGAGGGCAGGAGGAAGTCGTTTAAATGTCAGTTCCCGCCTCCACTGCCAAAAACACTGGGATTTGAACCTTTGCCAAATGTAATGAGAATGAGAGCTATAATTGCATGAGAATAATTAGGCAATAGATAAAGAACTACAATAATAAAGGTTCATTTCTATTTATCCAGCGTGTTGATCTAATTGTATTTTGGCTGGTATTATTTAACAGTAAAGCATGCTGCAAATTTCAAATAAAAAGTCCATCCCTTGACTAAATGTCAGCGTGACACGCTACAAACTACAGTTACACATCCACCTAATAGAGATTTTTGGAGTGTGTGTGAATGTATCGACCCCGGGGGTAAAAGAGAAGTTCTGTTAAACCCCATTAAATCAAACTTTGGCTGTTTAAAACATTTTGATCGAAGTCGATTTCATTCCCACTGCCCAAATGTAGTCTTTTTGACCGTGCTGCGATATTTCCGACGTTCTACAGCCTTTTACAAGTTTTGTTTTTACACAGCGTTAATTGCTGCCATTTATTGCCGCCAGCTCTTGCGGGTTTTTTTTTGCGAGTCTTAAGTTTTGCTCTACTTCTTCCCATTGCCTTTCAAGGCTAAATCAGCCGAACTAAATTTGGTAATGCAAGTGCTTAGGATTCCGAGGAATGTCTTCAACTTGCCACGGGGACCGATAGGCTGTCAGGTCGCTCTCTCTCTCGCTGCTAACTGGCGGTTTATGAAATCAGTCTTCAAGACGGCACTTGGAGCAAACTCACTGGTGCAAACGCACATCAATTATTCGTTGCATTTCGTGTTCGGTTGCTAAATCATATAAGGATTCAATACAGTCTTGCTTGGCACACCATCATCACCTGCTGGCTGGGAGCAGTTTAGAGGAAGATAGACACAACAAGCTGGGGGGTAAACCAGCATCTGCAGTTCCCCCATACACAGTTTAAAGGGGCTAGTTTTATTTATTCCAACTATCGACGATTATCAAATAATTCTTGCAAACGCAAGAGACTATCTTCAACCGTTCCACGGATGTAGCCGGATTTCATTGCTTCGACACAGCAGTAGTTCACTCCGTGTTTCTGGACTGTACAGCTGTGGTTTGGGCTTCTTTAAAAAAAACTTTGCACCACCACAACACAGAGCAAACAAAATGTCACGGTTTAGAAAGCAAGAATACAAAAGGCAGGTGAGCGAGGATCCAGATATTGATAATTTGTTGGCAAATCTTTCTCCAGAGGAAATGCAAGAGCTACAGGTAGAATTGGAGGTGCTGGGTCCTAATTCCAGTGTCGCTGTCGGACTGAGGCAGAGGAATCAGACGGACAAGCAGTCCACAGGAACGTATGACCGAGAGGCAATGCTTACCTACTGTGAGAAATCCACCAAGAAACTGATAGAGAGAGAGCTGTCTATTGACGTGAGTTTTTTTTTAATACATATTAATAGCGTCGACATTGATTACCGGGTTGAGTTCTATAATTGCATTTTACAATGTTGGGAACAATCTACTTGAGTTTTCATCAGGATGTTGCCCGCACCTGTGGGCCTGAACTATAGGGAGAGGTTGGGCAGACTAGGACTTTATCCCTTGAAGCACGGGGATGAGGGGTGATCTTATGGAGGTGTACAAAATCACTAGAGAAATAGATAGCGTGTATAGGCCTTTTGCCCAGAGTAGGGGAATGAAAAACCAGAGGACACATGTTTAAGGCGAGGGGGAAAGATTTGATGGACTAGTGTAGATAGATAGAGCTTCTTGGTCAGCATGGACAAGTTGGGCAGAAGGGCCTGTTTCCTTGATGTATAACTCTATAACTCCAATAGTTCAACAAATGTTGTGTTGAAGATTCAGTATCTAATTTTCTTCATTTATATTAGTTACTGATGTTTATTTTATGATATTCAATGGCACAGTGGCACAGCGGGTAGAGCTGCTGCTTCACTGCATCAGAGACCCGAGTTCAATCCTGACCTCAGGTGCTGTCAGTGTGAAGTTTGCATGTTGTCCCTCTGACCTCATGGGTTTCCTCCGGGTGCTCCGGTTTCACTCCCACATCCTGTCAGTTAATTGGTCTTTGTAAATTGCTCCTAGCATGTAAGGGAGTGGATGCGAAAGTGGGATAACATAGAACTAGTGATAAATGGTTGGAGTGGATTTGGTGGGCCGAAGGGCCTGTTTCCATGCTGTAAGTTTGTACAGAAATGAATTGGTTCTTGATGGTGAACTGGCGTGTGTGTGGGTGTGTGTGTGGGTGTGTGTGTGGGTGTGTGTGTGTGTGTGTGTGGGTGTGTGTGTGGGTGTGTGGGTGTGTGGGTGTGTGGGTGTGTGGGTGGTGTGTGCGCCTGCGTCTGTGTATAAAAGATTCATTTTTCACCTTGAAATTATTGTTTCATGTAAGCCATCTGAAATAAAATATATGGACAGTTCATTGCCAGACCAACATCAAAGCAGCAAAAGCAGAAATTATTCCCTTTAGATGTAAGTAGTAAATTCGGGTTGTTATTTAAACTTTAAAATGCACGTTTAAAGATCAATACACTGATAACTTCAGAAATGGCACAAAATAATTTGCCAAACTAAAACAACAAAAATGTTGGGTTATTACTGGTGTCTTGACTAAAACACTGTTAGATTCCACCATCAACTGAATCAGTCCTAAAATATTCAGATTTGGGGCATTACATCGTTATATTTTCACTACTTTATTGCACGATTATAAGTGACAGATAGCACAATGTTTTGTGTCTATCTTTTAAATATTGGTCAGATTGAATTTTCTGGTAATGGTTGTCATGGTTAGATTTAGGCCATAGTGGGTGCCATGAGGATCAAGGCTGCAGAATGAGGAACGAGAAGAGACGTTAGTGTTGGATACTTAGAACATTCTGAGAATTGCCGGTTTATCTTTTGTTAGAGGTTGCCTTTTGCAATCCAAAAGACAGAACTCCCAAACATTTCATCATCAATAATGGGATTCTGTTGCTGTAAACTGAAAACATGTAAAAACTTTGTTTATGTAGAAAAAGGACTTAAAGTGCTGAGGTAACTCAGCGGTCCAGGCAGCATCTCTGGAGAACATGGATAGATAAACATAGGACATCCAAAGGCATTTTCCAGCACCACTATAGGACATGTTTAAATGACGGAAGAGTTCATCCAGTTCTATCCAATTCTCCTTCATGAAGCCCAGAATAATATTCTCAAGTTCAAGTTCAAGTTCAAGTGAGTTTATTGTCATGTGTCCCTGATAGGACAATGAAATTCTTGCTTTGCTTCAGCACAACAGAACATAGTAGGCATTGACTACAAAACAGATCAATGTGTCCATATACCATTCTATAAATATATACACACATGAATAAATAAACTGATAAAGTGCAAATAACAGTTAATGGGCTATTAAAGTTCAGAGTTTTGTCCGAGCCAAGTTTAATAGCCTGATGGCTGTGGGGAAGTAGCTATTCCTGCACTTGGTCATTGCAGTCTTCAGGCTGAAGGTAGCAGGGAGATGAGTGTGTGGCCAGGATGGTGTGGGTCCTTGATGATACTGCCAGCCTTTTTGAGGCAGCGACTGCGATAGATCCCCTCGATGGAAGGATCCCCCCTTGCACAAAGGGATGTCTTTGGGAGGTTATGAGACCCAAGGAGTTGGTCATGGAAATAACCAACAGTGTAACAAGTAAAACTAGAGGTAGTGAAACTAGAGCAGTGCGGAAGCGGCCGTACCAGGGTTCCCAGGCCGCTGGGAGGACTCTCCCGACGCCGGAGCAATATCACCCGGCGAGAACGGCCTGGAACATCGGGCCTCCGTAGAGGCAACTGTGGAGGCCTCAATGGGCCCGACTATGGGTGAACTGGGGTTGGGGACTGGACTTTGTGCCTTCCCTCATGGTGGGAGCCATTGTGGGGGGATGTTCTTTGTGTTAAGACTCTCTTGGTGTTATGTCTGTATTCTTTTTTTTGTGTGCTGCATAATGGCAAGAAGCATTTCACTTTACTACACCTGGGTGTATGTGAATGTGACTAATAAAAATACTTATACTTATACTTATAGTGGAACTGGTACTGCTCAGAAAGAGCGTGGAGACAATTATTGTCAAGTTGCTTGTGTGACTGTGGAGGTGGGTGGGAGATGCTGGCCAATTGCCAGAAATGGGCGATTGAACATTGACCGAGAGGCACCATGTCAGTTCCCATTTGTCAGTCCTGTCTATAATTAGAGACACAGAACAGAAATGGGACCTTTGATCTACAACGCCAACGCTGGAAATCAAGTACCCATTTACAGCAATCCCACACTCCCACCAAGATTGAACCTATTATTAACTTAGCAAAAAGAGTAGAAATAAAGAACTGCAGATGCTGGTTTATACCAAAGATAGACGGGTCTTGGAAGGGTTCTGACCCGAAATGTCACCCATCCTTTTTTGCTAGAGATGCTGCCTGACCCTCTGAGTTACTCCAGCAATTTGTGACTAACCTAGTAACCTGTGTGTCTTTGGGATGTGGGAGAAATCCAAAGCACCTGGAAGAAACTATAGGAAGGATGTCATTAAGCTGGAAAGACTACAGAGTAGATGTACAAGGATCAAGTCAAGTCATGTGTCCCTGATAGGACAATGAAATTCTTGCTTTGCTTCAGCACACAGAATATAGTAGGCATTTACTACAAAATTGATGCCAGGACTTGAGGTCCTGAGCTTTAGGGAGAAGTGGGGCAGGCTAAGGCTTTATTCCATGGAGTGCAGAGGCTGAGGGATGATCTTATGGAGGTGTATAAAATCTTGAGGGGAATAGATACGGTGAATGCACAGAGTCTTTTAGCCAGGGTCGGGAAATCAAAAACCAGAGGAGATAGTTTTAGGTGGGAGGGGAAAGATTTAATAGGAATTTGAGGAGCAATTGTTTTCACTCAGAGCATTGTGGGTATATGGATCAAGCTGCCAGAGGAAGTAGGTGAGGCCAGTACTATAACAACATTTAAATGACACTTGGACACGGTAAAGGATAGGATAGGTTTAGGAGGTAGACAAAAGTGCTGGAGAAACTCAGCGGGTGCAGCAGCATCTACATCAGTCTGAAGAAGGGTTTCGGCCCGAAACGTTGCCTATTTCCTTCGCTCCTTAGATGCTGCTGCACCCGCTGAGTTTCTCCAGCACTTTTGTCTACCTTCGATTTTCCAGCATCTGCAGTTCCTTCTTAAATGGATAGGTTTAGGATACGGGCTAAACACAGGCAGATGGGACTAGTGTAGATGGGGCATCATGGTCAGCATGGACAATTTGGGCCGACAGGCCTGTTTCCATATTGTTTGACTCTATGGTCCTTACAGTCACAGGGAGGACATGCAAACTCCACACAGGCAGCACCGAAGGATCACAACTTTGTTGCTGGAGCTGTAAGGCAGCAGTATTTGTGGAGTTTTGTTGACAGTCAGGAAAATATATTATTGGAAGCACAAGGAACTGCAGATGCTAAAATGTTGAGGAAAACACAAAGTGCTGGAGTAACTCCGTGGGTCGGGCAGCATCTGTTGAGAAGATATATTCATTGGCGGTGATTAAAAGAGCCAAGAATCACAGACTCATACAGCACATCAACAGGCCCTTCAGCCCATCTTGCCCATGCTGACCAAGACATCCCATTTGCCCCTGTTTGGCCCATATTCCTCTCAAGTGTTTAATTGTCATCTCTGTATCAACAACAGAACAATGGAATTCTTACATTACAACTTAGTACTGAAAGAGTTAATGGTGTTCAAAGATAAACAAAAATGAGATTTGTGAGGTCTTTTCAAATGAGATGCAGACACACTTTTAAGATCATAAATATATGTACAAAAGCAAACCACATGATCCTAGGGTCCATTTAAAAATGATGTGCTTCCTAGAAGTTGAAAGTCACAAACTGAAGTGTAGCTGGATAGAGTATGTTGGAGAATTCATTAAACCCTCACAGTTGTGGATATGCCATCCTAATTAGGAAAAAGCTTCAAGCCATGGGTCTTAAACAAATCACTTGATGGCATGCGGCCAATTTTTATTCTGTGGGAAACAGTTTATAAAAATCCAGTCAAGATGTTTTAGTTGCAAACCAGTGCTCCATCCGCAACCAAGTGCCTTATTGTTTAACCCATTTGAGATTTTAGAGAAACAGGCCCTTCGTCCCACCGAGTCCGTGCTAACCAGCGGCCCCCGCACACGTGCATTATCCTACACTAGGGACAATTTACAATTGTACCATGACAATTAGCCTACAAACCTGTACGCCTTTGGGATGTGAGGGAAACCGGAGCTCCCGGAAAAATCCCACACAGGTGACAGGGGGAATGTGCAAACTCCACATAGTCAGTATCGAACTCTGGTGCTGTAAGGCAGCAGCTCTACTGCTGTCCCACCATGCTGCAACATTTGGAAAATGTCGGGTGGATATTAGTGGGAAGGAGCCCGCAAGCTAATGTCCAGGGTTGTATTTCGGAACAGTGGCGAAAGTGCGGCACAGTGGTGCAGTGGTAGAGTTGCACTGAGATCCAGTATTTGGCTCCTTGATTAGAGGGCTATTTTTAAATAGCCTGGTACTGGTAATGCCTTTTTGTTTAGTTTATATATTTTTTCCATTTTGTTCTGCATTCTGACAAGATTTTCAGCATTTCTGCTCTATTTTCATACCTTCTGATGTTAACAACAGGTTCAGATGTGCTATGGAATGTATTTTTGTGAAGCATTTTGAAGACATGTAAAGCTGTTATGTGGTAAAAAAAACCCCAGAGGTTTTATTTTAGGTAAGATCCACTGCCATTGGAGGTTGTTGTGACATCATATAGTAACTCTAGATCAATTTAATATAATCAATACATGAATATTATGTAGAAGGGAGAGTGGGTCCTAGCTTATAATATCAAAATAGTAAGACTTGGTATAAGGAATGGAGTTCGTCGGAGGATGAATGTGCAATTGGATCCAAATAGTAAACGTGATGAAATTTTTATGAGCTTGTGTTAATAGGCTGCAGACCTCCAACTGGGTCAGTTGAGAGCTGAACTGTGTCTCATTTAAACGTGGCAATTGCAATCGTGCATTTCCCAAATTTTTGGAGAAGGCACTGGTAATGCCTTTTCGTTTAGTTTAGTTCATTGTCACGTTTACCAAGGTACAGTGAAAAGCTTTTGTTGCGTGCTAACTAGTCAGCAGAAAGACTATACATGATTACTATCAAGTCGTCCACAGTGCACAGATGCATGATAAAGGGAGTAACAATTAGTGCAAGATAAAGTCCAGTAAAGTTGGATTAAAGATGGTCAGAGGGTCTCCAGTGAGGTAAATGGCAGCTCAGGACTGCTCTTTAGTTGTTGATGGGATGGCTCAGTTGCCTGATAACAGCTGGGATAAACTGCTTAAGATGCAAATCAATTTTATAGCATCAAAGACATACTGCACAGAAACAACACCCATCGTCCTTGTCAACCAAAATGCCCCATCCAAGCTAATCCCACCTGGCCAGACCTAGCCCATCTCCCTCTAAACCTTTCCTATCTATGTATCTGTCCAAGTGTATTTTCAATGTAGTATTAGTACCTGCCTTGACTACCTCCTCCCGCAGCTCGTTCAATATACCCACCACCCTCTGAGTGAAAAAGCTGCCTCTCAAGTTCCTAACAAATCTTTCCCCTCTCACCTTAAAATTCTGTCTTCTGGTTCCTGATTCCTGTACCATGGGTAAAAGACTCTGTGCATTCACCCTATCTACTCCCCTCACTATTTTACACACATCTATACGACCACCTATAAACAGCTACCTATTTAATTGTGTGAAAAAGTTGCCTCTCAGATTCCATTTAAATCTTTTTCCGCTACCCCAGGTTTATTCACCCTACCTCTCGTGGTTTTATACTCCACAACAGCACCCTTAAGTCTCCTTGCTCCAAGGTATACAGTCCTAGCCTGCCCAACCTCTCCCTGTAGCTCAGGCCCTCCAGTACAGGCGATATCCTTGTAAATCTTCCCTGCACTCTCCATCTTTTCGTAGCAGGGTGACTAAAACAGAACACAATGCCCCAAGTAGCAAATGTTCAGACAGAAAATATCTCCTCGAGGAAAACTTTGAGCTACTATACAGTGGAAATCTGGTGATGAATTAATTGTTTATGTTCTTAATAAACAGTGCACAGTGGCTCCATTGCATACTGTTTATGAAATGACTTCATCTCTTCTATAGTAACGTTCAATCATCGCTACTGAATGCAGTGATAACTTTTGCTGAAGCTCTCTTCCAAAACGTTGACATTTAAATATGGTTTTACAGGTGACTTATTCCTTCATCTCAGATAACCTCGACATTCCTTTGAGCATTGGTGGTTGATCTTATAGTTTAGCTTAGAGATACATCATGGAAACAGGCCCTTTGGCCCACCAAGTCCGTGCCGACCAGCGATCACCCCGTACATTCACACTATCCTACACACACTAGGGACAATTTACAATTGTACCAAGCGAATTAGCCTACAGACCTGCGCGTCTTTGGAGTGCGGGGAAACCGAAGCTCCCGGAGAAAGCCCATGCAGGTCACGGGGACCAACTCTGTACAGACACCAGTAGTCAGGATCTAACCCAGGTCGCTGGTGCTGTAAGGCAGCAACTATGATGCTGCGCCACCGTTAGAGATCACCTAAAATTGGAGAATTCAATGTTCACACTGTTGGGTTGTAAGCTACCCCAGCGTAATACGAGTTGCTTTTAGATCCACCAGCTTCAGCGTGCTCCACTCTCCACATCCAAGTCAATGAGGGTGGACAAGTGGGCTCTGTGGTGCAGGTGGTGGGACAAGTCCAGTGTGATTCAACACATAACTTGAACATAAAACTAAAATAAAAATGAGAGAGAACTATTTCACATTAGCTAATAGGATATCAAGGTTCATAAGTCTTAGAAATTCCCTCACTGGTCATGGAGTCATAGTCAAAAAGCACGGAAACAGGCCCTTCGGCCCAACTTACCCACGCCAACCAAGATGTTCCATCTACAATAGTTCCACTTGGTCTCCGTTAGCCCATATCCCTCTAAAGCTCTCCTATCCATGTACCTGTCCGACTACCTTTTAAATGTTGTTATATTACCTGCCTCGACTACCCCCTCTGTCAGCTCATTCCATATGCCCAACATCCTCTGTGTGGTGACATCTAAAAATGTTAACGGTCTTTGCAAGAAACATATGCTGTGACCCTAGAAGGTTTGTTATCAAATGAAATATGTGGGAACTTGTGAACAGAAGCCAGAATATAGCTTTTGATGTTAATGATCTTATTTGTAACTGTTCACATTTTTTTCCAGTGGCACCGAATAAGTCCATTTAAGGGAATGCATCAGTATAATTGCTGGGAAAAGGAACTAACATAACATAAATTGCCATGCCTTGTCAGTGTCACAACCTATACATGATCTAACAAACTCTCCAGTAAGTTGAAAGATAGACACAAAGTGCTGGAGTAACTCAGTGGGTCAGGCAGCATCTCTGGAGAAAATGGATAGGTGACATTTCAGGTTGGGATGCTTCTTCAGACCTGTTTCCATGCTGAAGATCCATGTCTGAAGAAGGGTTCCAACCCAAAACAGCACCCATCCTTTTTGTCCAGAGATGGTGCCTGACCCGCTGAGTTACTCCAGCATTTTGTGCCTGTCTTCGGTATAAACCAGCATCAGCAGTTCCTTTCTCCACAGTAAGTTATGTTGCGCTCTAACCATTGGAGGTGCAAATGCCTGATGTCAAATGACATTGTAGATAATAATTTCCACAAAGAGAAAGTCGGCCTGTAAATAAAGTATTTGCTACTTAATGCTAGAAGCAGTCTTAGGATGGGGAAAGCAGATGTAATCTTGCAGACTGTTGTCAAGCCACAAAACAGAGCAATGTGTATCACCATTTTTACACTCTTGAGAGAATATCTGACCTTGAGTATTGAGTTCAGTTTATTATCACTCATTATATATGAGGCACAGTGCAAAGCTTTTGTTGTGTGCTCACCAGTCAGCAGAAAGACAATACATGATTATAAAATCGTGTAGTATATCGTGAAATCATGAGAGGAATAGATTGGGTGGACGCACAGAGTCTCCTGCCCAGCGTTGGGGAATGGAGAACCAGAGGCCATAGGTTTCAGGTGAAGGGGGAAAGATTTTATAGGCATCTGAGGGGTAACTTTTTCATGCAAAGGGTGGTGGGTGTATGGAACGAGCTGCCAGAGGAGGTAGTTGAGGCTGAGATTATTGCAATATTTAAGAAGCAATTAGACAGGTACATGGATAGGACAGTTTTTGAGGGATATGGGCCGTATGCAGGCGTGGGACTAGTGTAGATGGGACATGTTGGTTGCCATGGGCAAGTTGGGCCAAAGTGCCTATTTCCACACTCTATGACTCTATGATTACAATCGAGCCATTCACAATGTACAGATACATGATAAAGGGAATAACATACAAGATACAGTCCAGTAAAGTGTGATCAAAGATAGTTCGAGGGTCTCCGATTAGATAGTATATAGTAGCTCTGGAAGATGGAACAACATCACAATCACTGCTAGTCTTTAAAGCATCTGTTGATCCCAATGATCTTGGCAAAGGAACGTGAAGTCCTGCCACTGCTAGTGCACGCTGTTGTACATCCATGGAAGGATGAAATGCAAAGGATTTCATCATAATCTGTGGTTGAAAAAGACAAAGTGCTGGAGGAACTCAGCGGGTCAGTCGGCATCTGTATATGTCTTTGGGTTGTCAGCCACCCAAGTGGATATGAGGTGCTGTTCCTCCAGTTTGCGTGTGACCTCACTCTGGCAATGGAGGAGGCCCAGGACAGAAAGGTCTGTGTGGAAATGGAACGGGGCGTTAAATGGGAGATCCAGCAGACCTTGAGCGAAAAAAATGCCGGAGCAACTCAACGGGTCAGAAAATATTTATGGAGGGAATAGACAGATGACGTGTTTGGTCGTGTTCCTCTTCAGACTGATGATCTTTGGTGATATTGATTGAAAGAGGAGGCATAGACAGAAAACCGTATTAAAGAAAGAAGCTGAAAGGAAATGTTCTTTTTTTAATGATAGCTGTTTACTAGGGGAGCACGTATGTAGTGCCCACCTGAAGGTCAAGGTCATCAGGTCAGGCTGAGATGTACTGGATTATTCATTTAGGGACCAGGAGTTAAAATAACCCACGTCTGTTTGTAGCCATGAGTCTAAAGTGAAAGGAATCCTCTTCAGCTTAAACTGATTCAGGGTCAAATTCAACCCCAGAAAATAATTTTATTGTGATAATTTTTTCCCCATTTTCATCAATGACCTTTTTGGTCTTTTGCAGTTGACATGCTTTTGAAAAGACTGAGATGTTCTTGATTTTGTGTGGAGTTAGTACGTTCTCCCTGTTTCATTCGGGTGCTCCAGTTTCCTCCCACACCCCAAAGACGTGCGGGTTTGTCGGCTAACTGGCCTCTGGAAATTGCCCGGAGTGTGAAGGGAGAGGGTGTGGAAGTGGGATAACATAGAACTAGTGAGGACAGGTGGGCTGAAAGGCCTGTTTCCATGCTGTATCTCTAAACTAATAACGTGCAGGTTGGTAGGTTAATTGGCCTCTGTAAACAATTGCCACCAGTATGCAGATGAGTTACATAAATCCTACACTAAACCCAGTACATAAATCCTACACTAAACCCATTTTAATATCCCTACATTCCCATCAGATCTCAAATCCGGTGAACATGGATGGAAGTGTGGAGAATGAAACATATTGGTTCAGTGTAGGATTAATGGAAATGTGAGCCTGATGCTTGGCCCAGACTTAGTAGGCCGAAGGGCCCCTTTCCATGCTGTGCCTGTGTGAAACACAGAGTGCTGGGCAACTCAGTCAGCGGGGCAGGCAACATCTCGGGAAGACATAGATAAGCTACATAGATGATAGACAAAAACTGCAGGCGTAACTCAGCGGGCCAGGCAGCATCGCTGGAGAACATGGATAGGCTACGTAGAAAGTAGACACAAAGTGCTGGAGCAACTCAGCCTTTAAGTTCAAGTTCAAGTGAGTTTATTCTCATGTGTCCCTGATAGGACAATGAAATTCTTGCTTTGCTTCAACACAACAGAACATAGTAGGCATTGACTACAAGGCATTCTATAAATATATACACACATGAATCAATATACTGATAAAGTGCAAATAACAGTATTGGCTAATAAAGTTCAGTGTTATGTCCGAGCCAGGTTTAATAGCCTGGATGGCTGTGGGGAAGTAGCTATTCCTGAACCTGGTCGTTGCAGTCTTCAGGCTCCTGCACCTTCTACCAGACGGCATCTCTGCAGGAAAAAGACGGGTGACGTTTCGGGTGGATAGGTTGCATTTTGGGTCGATCTCTGGATTTGTCGGTGTGTGATTCCACCATCTCTGTGACCTAATCATCATTAACGTCCTTTCTTTCAGGAAGGGAAAAGCCCCGATGATTCATGTCAACAAGCCAAAGCGGAACAACCTGAAACTAAAGCAATAAAAAAACTGGGCAATGGCAGCACGAAACAAGGCGAGGAAATGGCTAAAACACGGGGAGAGAGCGAGAGGAAAGACAAGGAAAGTGGAAAGGTTAAAAATACCAAGGAGAGAGAAACTGGTGATAAGGCAAAGAGCAAAGAGGCAAAAGAGAACGAGGAGCAGAAAAGAGAGGCGATAGGAAAAGGAAATGAAGAGAATAGGACGAACAAAGAGACCAAAGACAAAGGAGGAAAGCTCACCAAAGTGAGTGAAAAAACGAAGGAAAGTGCCAATGAGGGAAACGATAGCAACATTAAAAGCGAGACCAAAGACTGTAAGGAAAATGAAGTTTGCCCGTGTAATCCAGTGACCAACTGTTCCACAGATTTGACCAGAACAGGGAACCTGGAGGAGAAAAAAACAGCTAAAGTCCCCGAAGCACCGGCTACGACTCCAACCATTTACGATGACTCGATAGAGAAAGTTAAGAACAATGATCCTGCGGTAACCGAAGTAAACTTAAATAATGCAGAGAGAATGAACAATGAGATCCTAATACGATTTGCTGATGCTCTGAAAGAAAACACTGTGGTGAAAACCTTTAGCTTTGCCAACACTCACGCGGACGATCATGTTGCATTTGGCGTCGCTGGTGTGCTGAGGGTAAATAAAAGTATAACCAACCTGAATCTGGAATCGAACTACATCACCGGCAAAGGTGTCCTCGCCATAATGAGAGCTCTGCAGCAAAATAACGTCCTGACAGAGTTCCGATTCCACAACCAGCGACACATCTTTGGGGGACGGGTCGAGATGGATATCGCCAAACTCCTGAAGGAAAATACCACTCTCCTTAAGATGGGCTACCACTTTGAGCTGGCAGGACCGCGAATGACTGTCACAAACCTACTGAGTCGAAACATGGATAAACAGAGGCAGAGACGCTTGCAAGAGCAGAGGCAGGGGCAAACGGGGGACAAGAAGCAAGGTCTGGAAGTCCCAAAGACACTCGGCGTGCAGAAATCACCGAAACCCTCTCCGCAATCTTCTCCAAAAAGTTCACCCTGGTCATCCCCGAAACCAAGTCCAAAGAAGGCGGCAGCTCACACAGCTCCCCCTCCACCCCCACCTCCCCCACCGCCTCCTCCCCCGGGACTGCCCGACAACGCTAACCCGGTGACACAGAACCACACGTTATCAAACAAGAGGACTGTGGCAGGAAATGGCCAGGGCACCAAGCTCAGAAATTCCTTGACGCCTGTCTCGGAAAGAAAGTTGGAAAGTAGACCACCTGCTCGAGAGAGGAATTCACGAGATCAGTTTCTGGCTTCAATCCGACAGAGCGACTTGAAAAACTTAAAGAAGGCAAGTAATCAGTGCCCTGCGTTGTCCTATAAATAGGATGCACTTCCACAACACAGGGAACAAGACAAGTTCATTATCTGTGTAGGAAGGAACTGTAGATGCTGGTTTAAACCGAAGATAGACACAAAAAGCTGGAGTAACTCAGCGGGACAGGCAGCATCTCTGGAGAGAAGGAATGGGTAACGTTTCAGGTCGAGACCCTTCTTCAGACATTATATGGCCAATAAGTTTTATTATAGAATCTGGAAGGAAAATTTATAAGTTGGAGTTTGCAAGTTCTCCTTGCGACAGCATGGGTTTCCTCCGGGTGCTCCAGTTTCCATCACACATCTCCAAGACACGTGGGTTTGTAGGTCAATTGGCCCTCTGTAAATTGCCCCTATTGCAGTGGTTCTTAACTTTTTTGGCATACGTACGCGCATATGCGTACAAAATAATATGTGGTATGTACCTTTGTTAGGTTCCTAAACATGGGCTCAACAAATGGATATGTCATTTATGACTCCTTCATGTCCCCCAGTAAAGCCCCAAACGACCACCATAGGGGGTCCCGGGTCCCGACCACCAGGTTATGAACCAGCGCCCTAGTGGATGAGAAAGTGGGATAGCACAGAAGTAGTGTGAACAGGTGGGTTGATGGTTGGCGTGGACTCGGTGGGCCGAAGGCCCTGTTTCCTATGCTGTATCTTTCAATCAATTAATAATTCAACTGATGACGTAAGCAAACAATTGGGGGGGGGGGCGAGAGAGAAAAAATGTGTTTCTTGGGTTATAGAACTAATCCTCAGGGGGGACTGTGAGCAGTTTCATGCAAGAAGTTCTATCATTATTTTAGGAACACGGATTAGAGTTCAAAGTTCAGAGGAGAGAATTTAAATTGCAAATTCATAAAGTTCAAATATTTGCAGTGGAGTGAAAAAGCAAAGCAATAGAACAAGTTTAAAGTCTTATTTTAGTTGTGGTCATAAATATTTAGAAATTATTTGAGTACATTTATATGTAATGCATCTGCTGAGATCATTCCTATTCTGATCTTCAAATGCAGAAAGATAAATCTGTGCAAATTAAATAACGTGGGGAGTAATGGAGAAGATTTGGTGTCAATGATTTATTCAAAGCAGAAGCCTCGTACTTTAGTTTAGAGATACAGCATGGAAACAGGCCCTTCGGCCCAGGGAGTCCATGCTGACCAGCGGTCACCTGTACACTAGTTCTATCTTACACACTGGGGACAATTTATAGAAGCCAATTGACCTACAAACCTGCATGTCTTAGCAATGTGGGAGGAATCCGGAGCACCCAGAGAAAACCCACATGGGGAGAATGTACAAACTCCATACAGACAGCACCCGTGGTCAGGATCAAACCCGTGGTCAGGATCTCGGGTCAGAACCCGGGTCTCTGTCGCTGTAAGGCGGCAACCCTACCCGCTGTGCCACTGTGCCTCCCTAAACAGGAGTACTGGTGGGAAGGTGGAGGGAGTCAGATGTAAGAATGAGAGTGTAAGAATGAATTGAACGAGTGTGTCAACATTGATCTGCTATCTTTTTAATTTATAGAACTAACTTTCAGAAGGGATTGTAAACAAATTCATGGAATATATTCTTCCCCGAAAATAGCCTCACAGGTAGATATGGGGTGGTCAAGTAGGGTTTTGGTACATTGGCTTTCATCAGTCAGGGTAGTGAGTATAGCAGTTGAAATGCTATGTTACAGTTGAACAAGATGTTATTGAGGCCACACTTAGAATACTGTGCCCAGTTTTGTCACCCTGTTATTGGAAAGATGTCATTAAGCTGGAAAGTGCAGTAAAAATTTATGAGGATGTTGCCAGGACTTAAGGGGGTGAGCTATAAGGAGAGGTTGGGCGAGCTGGCACTTTATTCTTTGGAGCACATAAGACTGAAGGGTGGTCTTTTAGAGGCGTATAAGGTCATGAGGGGAAAAGATGCAGTGATTGTGCAGAGTCTTTTGCCCATGGTAATGGAATCAAGACCCAGGGGACATAGGTTTAAAGTGAGAGGAACAAGATTCAATAGGAAACTGAAGGGCAACCATGTCGGTCTGAGGGTGGTGAGTATGTGGAATGAGCTGGGAAGGTGGTAGAGGCGGCTACTATAACAGCATTTAAAAGACACTTGGACAGGTACATGAATAGGAAAGGTTTGGAGCAGCGTTTCTCAACCGGGGTTCCCCGCAACGTTCGGGTTCCGCGAGAGGCCGCTAGGGGTTCCGACAGAAATAGTAATAAATAGTCTAATCATATGTAAATGCATTTTTGAGTCATTTTTGTGTTTAATTTCATATACATAATCTTATTATACATGTACAGCATAGTTTTGGAAAATTCTTGGGTATTATTATAGTCTTCAACCAGTTATATCATTTAAAAGTACAATAATCATAGGGAATATATTTAGCGACGTCTCTACGGCGCCAGTGTAAAACGGCCTTTAGTGGTCAGTGGATCAGAGCTGTACGTGACGGATTTGTGTATCATCAAGTGACTCACTCGAGTACAGACGCATGCACGGTCTCCATCAGTTCTGTCTGTGCTTCCTGGTGTGCAGGTACAGTCCTTCATTTTTATGTAGGGGTTCCCTGAGACATGAAAATAATTTCAAGGGTTCCGCAAGGGTTAAAAAGGTTGAGAAAAGCTGGTTTAGAGGGTTATGGGCCAAATGTGGGCAATAAGGACGAGCTAACATGGGGCATCTTGGTCAGCATGGGCGATTTGGGCCGAAGGGCCTGTTTTATACTGTATGACATTATGACTCCATGTCTATCTAAGTTCTATGGTACTTTTTATTAAGACAGATTAGAACTCAAAATTCTAAGGAGACAACGTTATAACTAAAATTATAAATTACCAAATCATAAAGTTCAAATTTTTTTAACGGAATGAAATACCAGGACTGGGGAATTGGATAAAAAGGATGAGAGTTGGGCCAGTTGAACAATGATTTCATGAATGAATCATGAATGAATTATAAATATGAATAGCTTGCTCTTGCTTCTGATTTCTTATGTTTGAATGTCTCTTCAGCGTTTTCTGTGCACACTGCAGGGTCCCGAACCAGCCACACTTACTATATTAACCTGTAAATGACGCCTTACTTGATATTTTGCCACCAGAATTGGTCATAGTGCAAGTCCCACTAGGAGTTAGGAATTACAACATCTCAAAGACTCAAGCCATGTTTCCCAAATAAACTTTCTGTTGGAACAGCTTCTCCCTCCACACTCCTCTACAGAATGTCACACTCTGAAATCTTGGCTAGTGCTTCTCGGAAACTTGGCACGTTTTCCGTGTGGCCTGACCTTGGGTAGGACATTATCACACTTCCCTGCACTTCCAATGGCTGGGTGGGGATTTGGGAACTTGGAAAGCCAAGCTATTTGCATTTTCTGTACAAACCGATGGATTTTTGGTCACTTCAATTTAGAAAATAATGAAGTTCCATATGACTTATATCATTGCAAGACCTAAGCATCAAATCAGTGGTATTCTGCTGCTTTGCAACTTCATTCTTCAAATATTCCTACAGCCAACTCTTTTGCAATGCCGGAATGCGGGTTTCTTCCCAGCTGTCATCAGGGAACTGAACCATCCAATATATGACAAACTAGAGAGCGATCCTGAGCTATCATCTATCACATTGTAGACCATCAGATTATCCTTTATCGGACTTTACTGGACTTTATCTTGCGTTAAAAATTATTTTCTATATCCCGCATCTGTACACTGTGGACAGCTTGATTGCAATCATGTATAGTCTTTCACTGGGTAGCACGCAACAGAAGCTTTCATTGTACCTCAGTACACATGACCGTAAACTAAACTAAACTAAACATTAGCTCCAGGGGTAGTCACAAAAAGCTGGAGTAACTCAGCGGGGCAGGCAGCATCTCTGCAAAGGAGGAATGGGTGACGTTTTGGTTCGAGACCCTTCTTCAGACCCTTCTTCAGACCCTTCTTCCAGAGATGCTGCCTGTCCCGCTGAGTTACTCCAGCTTTTGTGTCTATCTTTGGTTTAAACCAGCATCTGCAGTTCCTTTGCTACACATTAGCTCCAGGGAATTTGTTGATCTTTGGTCCTGTTAGTTTACTCAATATTTTCTCCGGTGATATGGATTGTTTTAAATTCCTCACACTTTTTTTTACTGTTACGTGTTTTCGATGAAGAACATAGAACAGTACAGCACAGGAACAGGCCCTTTGGCCCACATTGTCTGCACCAAACAAGATGCCAAGATAAATTAATCTCATCTGCCTGCCCGTGAAGCATATCGCTCCATTCCCTGCATATCCATGTGCCTGCCACTATCATATCTGCCTCCACTACCTCGCTTGGCAGCATGTTTCAGACACCCAACACTCGCTGTGTATAACAAAAACTTGACACAGCCATCTCCCTTAAACTTTGCCCCTGTCATCTTAAAACTATGTCCTCTGGTCTTTGATATTTCCACCCTGGGATAAAGGTTCTAACTATCCATCCTACCTATGACTCTCATAATATTACATACTTCTATCAGGTCTCCCCTGGTGTCCTCTGGTGTTCTAGAGAAAGCGATCAAAGTTTTCCAACCTCTCCTTGTAGCTAATATGCCGTAATCTAAACAGCATTATGGTAAACCTCCCCTGAGCCCTCTCCAAAGCCTTCACATCCTTTGTGTAATGGAAAACCAATATTGCATGCATTATCCCAAATGCAGCCTAACTGAAGTCTTACAGAGATGCATTATGGCACTATTTTTGTGTTCTCCGCGATGAGGAACCCCCATCATTTATTTCCCCGTCTCAGTTTTAAGAGACCGACATTTACCTTTCTTCCTCTTTTACTACTTATCTTGCTGCCAGTTTTTTTATAATATTTAATAGTTTGGCAACCATTTGAGGTTATGCTGAAGAAAATGTATGCACATTGTGTCCTTTCTGAACCACTTAAAATTCCCAGAGGCATCAAACAGAGCTATTCCTTCTTGGCTTCTCTTTTCGATATTTATTTAGCAACAAAGTGAATGATGTCACTAAAACTGAATTCGAGCAAAAACCACTTCTCATCACCGCAGGCAAAGATCACAATTGCAAACTACAATTACAATCTTTTCAAGCCAACTCCATCGGGCAGAAGTTGCGAAGGTGGTTGGATTGAAGAAAGAGTTTGAACATTGTAGGATCAAAGATTACATTTTTTACATTTAAATTTAAAATTTTAATTTCAAAATTAAATTAAATTAAAATAAAATAAAATGTAAAAATTCAAATTTAAAATTGTAAAAGATCAAAAAAGGATCAAATTTACACCAGAAAATGGGTGTGAAAGAAAGAATATAGGGAGGCAGGGGCAGCACAGTGGGGCAGCGGCAGAGTTGCTGCCTTACAGTGCCAGAAACTCTGGTTCAATTCTGACTTCGGTTGCTGTCTGTATGGAGTTTGTACATTCATCTGTGACTGAGTGGGTTTTCTCCAGACGCTCCAGTTTCTCCCACATCCAACAATCGTGCAGGTTTCTAGGGTAATTGGCTGTAAATTGGCCCTAGTGTGGGATGAAGGGCCTGTTTCCACACTGTATCTTGAAAATAAACTAAAACTTAAAACTAAATTGATTTGGTGATGGACTAGAGTTGATGTGGAGAGGATGTTTCCACTAGTGGGAGAGTCTAAGACTAGAGGTCATAGCCTCAGAATTAAAGGAAGTTCTATGAGGAAGGAGATGAGGAGGAATTTATTTAGTCAGAGAGTGGTGAATCTGTGGAATTCTTTGCCACAGAAGGCTGTGGAGGCCGTCAGTGGATATTTTTAAGGCAGAGATAGATAAATTCTTGATTAATACGGGTGTCAGGGGTTAAGGGGAGTAGGCAGGAGAATGGGGTTAGCAGGGAGAGATAGATCACAGTTCATAGAGATAGATTTGTCCTAATTCTGCTCCTATCACTTATGATCTTATGATCTTATCTCCCTGCATTCCCCGCATATCCCTCCATTCCCCGCATATCCATACGCCTATCAAAAGTTGTCTTAAACGCCACTTTTGTACCTGCCTCCCTCTACCACCGGCATTGAGTTCCAGGCATCCTCTGTGTGAAACAAAAAATTGCCCCGCACATCTCCTTTAAACTTTGTCCCTCTCACCGTAAGTTCAACATTCCTCTACTGTCTTATACAGCTCCTGTTAAAAATAAAGAAGTTATTTGTTTATCGGATAGACATTGAAAATATTTTACTGATATGAAAATTAACAAATCGTAATCCATGACAAAAACAAGGACACAAAATATGGAGTAACTCAGCAGGTCAGGCAGCATCTATGGAGAACATGGGTGGGCAAGGTTTCAGGTTGGGGTCGAATGTCAAAACGTCAGCTAGCCATAATTCTCCAGAGATGCTGCCTGACCCGCTGAGTTCCTCCAGCACTTTGTGTCTTTCTTGGTAAACCAGCGTCTGCAGTTCCTTGAGTCTAATCCCCGATTTTATGTGTGACTTCCGACAAACATCCAGACCTGCTATTATAAGTATGGAAACATGGAGGGCCCTGATACTGAATGAGATTATGACTGATAATTCCTACCTATGCCTACATCCATTGTAGCTCCCTGAGTCACCAATCTCAGATTAGAACCACCAACAATTGTTGCTGATGGCAAGAGAGGTACAAACATCTGTTACCTTCGAAATGAGAGTAAGTTTCCTAATTTTACTCTCTTGTCTGGTTCTGAACTATTAGTAATGTCCCGGATTTCTAGCCACCAGAAAGCATTTCTCTCCATCTGTCCTATGCTGCCTGCCTGTAATATCTTGAAGAGTTTAGTTTAGTTTAATTTAGTTTAGTTTAGTTCAGTTCAATTCAGTTCCCTTCAGTTCCCTTTAGTTTAGTTTAGTTTAGTGAGAGGGTGTGGAAACAAGCCTTTCAGCCCACCAGGTCCACACCGACCAACAATCACCCGCACACTAGTTCTATGTCATCCCAGTTTCACATCCTACACACTAAGGACAATTTTACAGAAGCCAATTAACAAACCTCTACGTCTTTGGAATGTGGGAGAAACCAGAGCACCTGGAGGAAAACCCATGTGGTCACAGGGAGAATGTACAAACTCTGTACAGACCCTGCACCCGTAGTCAGGATCGAACCTGGGTCTCTCGTGCTGTTAGGGGGCAGGTCTAATACTGTGCAACTGTGCCATCCTTTGATCAAATCATTCCTTAGTTTTCTAAGTTCCAGCGAATGCAACCTCTACCACAGAATATTGTGAATTCAAGTCCTCTCTGGCATGCTGACCATACATACCTAGAACGCATTTTTGAAGATGCATCTTTCAGATAAGATGTCAAATTGAGCCTCACCTGCCCTCCCAGAAGGATGTACACAACCTATTAACATAAATTTGAAGAATTGCACAAGGTTTTCCCTGGGTCTTGGCATTTTTATCATTCATTCAACCACAGATTTATGTCATTTCAGTAAGTTTAGTCTATGATTATTGTGGTGAGTACGGTGAAAAGCTTTTTTGTTGCGTGCTATCCAGTCAGCGAAAAGACTATACATGATTACAATCAAACCATCCACAGTGTACAGATACATGATAATGGGAATACCGTTTAGTACAAAGTAAAGACCACTTATTCAAAGATTTCCAAGGAGGTAGATGGGAGGTCAGGACCGCTCCCTAGTTGGCGATAGGATGGTCAATTGCCTGGTAACAGTTGAGAAGAAACTATCCCTGAATCTGCAGGTATATGTTTTCACTCTGTGCCTCTTGCCTGATGGGAGAGGGGAGAATAAGGAGTGACTGGGGTGAGATTGAATCTTGATTATGCTGGGGCCTTGCCTACAAGAGATTACCTACCATCTACCTTTCGCAGACCTTCGGACTATCTTTAATCAAACTTTACTGGACTTCATCTTGCAATAAACTTTATTCTCTTTATCCTGAATCTGTACACTGTGAACAGCTTGATTGTAATCAATTGTAGACTGGATAGCATGCTCATCAAATGTTAACCCAATCATCCCCGGGATCATTCTCGTCAACCATTCTTGTAAATGTTTTTACATTTTCGTCATAACAACTATGACGAAATCTCAATCTGCTAAAGTTAGACTCTGTCGGCAAGTTCCATTTCCTTGCTAAGGCAATCTGCATGGGATCTTTGGGTGCCAATAGTACTTCAGCTGCGGTCTAGCCCATGGTTTATAAAGCAATGGGATAATTTACCAATCTAGAAAAAAGGACCTGCAGATGCTGGTTTACAGAAAAGGACACAAGGTGCTGGAGTAACTCGGCAAGTTAGGCAGCATCTTTGGAGAACATGGATTACTGATGTTTCAGGTTGGGATCCTTCTTCCCGAGATCTTTGTGGCTTTATAATCTTTTGTTTAACAGTTTGATAAGTTGGTTTGATGATATTATTTAGAAAGCTGTTCTAATGTGAATACTTTTACTGATTTTAGGTTGAACTTCCAAAGTTGCTGCAGTAAGAAGAGGTATCATTGCCTGAAGATGAAGTTGCCCCATTAAACCTTCCAAGACTCAGATTTCTTGAAAAACTGATGTTTCAACATTAATGTCATTCTGATGATTTGAAGGACTTTTGCCGATGTATCACAGTTTGCCATCTTGTGACAAATGCTTTCTCAGAACACCTTCAAGCAAATATTGCTCAATCTCTTATTTCCAACATCCTACAAATTTTTATTACTGTACATTTCTGGCAATCCTTGTTTTCTATTGGGCTAGATTCTTTGATATCAGCTTATTTTTAAAGATTAGATAGATCAATAAATCCTCATCTTTGTTCTTTACAGTATATGTATTTTACCACTGCTTTGAATTCATATTTCTTGTAAAATGCTTACCTTGACTTCATTTATAAGCAGATATCCTTTTTTTGTGATTCCTTTCATCACAATAATTGCAAGTGAGGTTTTTAAGCTCCTTGCATAGAATAAGGATTTACTGAGCATTTAACTCACTTCATTCCCCCAGGTCTGTCATGCATCTTGAGCAAAACACAAAGTGCTGGAGGAACTCAGCTGGTCAGGCAGCAGCAATGGACGGTGTGGACAGGCGATATTTCGTGTCCTCAGTCTTTTTTGGAGTAGGAAAGTTGGAAAAGAGGGGTGGAGGCAGGACAAAGCCTGGCAAGTGATAGGTGGAAACAAAAAAATGTAGATGCTGGTTTATACCAAAGATAGACACAAAGTGCTGGAATAACTCAGTGGGTCAGGCAGCATCTCTGGAGAAAAAGGATGGGTAACGTTTGGGTCGGGACCCTTCTTTAGTCTGATGAAGGGTAACACCCAAAACATCACCCATCCTTTTTCTCCAGAAATGCTGCCTGACTCACTGAGTTACACCAGCATTTTGTATATATGTGATAGGTGGATACTGGTGGGATGGTGGGGGTTGATTGGCAGATGGTTGGAATAAGAGATAAAGGTTAGAGGTGAAAAGGAGACAAAAGGATGTCAGATAAGGAGAGAAGAGGAGTGGAAGAGTCAGAGGGTGGGGGGGGGGGGAGAGGAGGATTTCAGGGAACTGAGGGACTGGGGGATGGGAGATGAGTGTATCTCTTCATCTTCCATCATGCCCACCCACTCTGCAAAGTAAATGTATGTGGCTGATGCCTGATCTTTCAAATTGTGCCGTGAAATCTTCAAACAGGCTCTCTACAATCATAGGTAAGAATATCAAACGATTGTTAAAGAGTTAGAAATGGGTGCTGTAGGATTACAGACCCATCCTAGCGCTTTGCAGACCCAAACTAAATAGTCATCAGTCAGGGCTTTATTTATGGGTCTGACATTAGGAAATGCAATGGCTTAGGGAGACTTTACTTCATGAACAAAGCTTACACAAGCTGGGGGTGGTGGCACAGTAGCGCAGCTGGTAGAGCTGCTACTTCACAGCGCCAGAGATTCGGGTTCGATCCTGACCTCAGGTACTGTTTGTGTGGAGTTTCAACATTCTCTTTGTGACCAAGTGGGTTTCCTCCCGCAGCCCAAAGACGTGTGAGTTTGTGGGTTAACTGACCTCTGTAAATTTGCCCCTAGTGTGTAGGGAGTGGATGAGGAAGTAGGATAACATAAAACTAGTGTGAACAGGTGATCGACGGTCAGCGTGGACTCGGTGGGCCAAAGGTTCTGTTTCCATGCTGTACCTCTAAACTAAATTAACAAGGTTCATCCATCCAGCGTAGAAAACTAAGGAATTTTGATAAGACCTAGACCAGGACCGTCTCTTGTGGAGTTCCAGAGGAATGTCCAAGGAGTTCAAGTCAAGTGAGTTTATTGTCATGTGTCCCTGATAGGACAATGAAATTCTTGCTTTGCTTCAGCACACAGAACATAGTAGGCATTTACTACAAAACAGATCAGTGTGTCCATATACCATAATATAAATATATACACACATGAATAAATAAACTGATAAAGTGCAGATAACAGATAATGGGTTATTAATAATCAGAGTTTTGTCCAAGCCAGGTTTAATAGCCTGATGGCTGTGGGGAAGTAGCTATTCCTGAACCTGGTTGTTCATAAGTTCACAAGTCATAGAAGCAGAATTAAGCCATTCGGCCCATTGAGTCGACTCTGCCGTTCAATCATGACTGATCTTCCATTCTCGCTCAGCCCCATTCTCCTGCCTTCTCCCCATCCCATCAGGACTACGGATCATCGATCGTAAAAATATTTGTGGAGAGGTTCGGTTTCTAGGAATTGGTGGTGGTGTGTGGCAGGGGGAAGGGTTGGTGGTGGGATAGAGGTGGATGCCGCATAGATCAATCATCGTCAATCGCAGGGCAAGTCGGGTTGGCGGGGCTGCAATCTGGGCTAAGTTCACTAGTTAAGTGAAGTGCAAAAAACAAGAAAGTGACAGACACAAAGTGCTGGAGTAACTCAACCAGTCACGCAGCATCTATGGTGAACAGGGATAGGTGACCTTTCGGGTCTGGACCCTTCTTCAGACTCAATCAGCTATTTTGGGTATGAGATAGGGATTGTGAATCTGGCATATGAAAAATCAGACCTACGTAAGGTTTCACAGAATAGTTATCTTTAAAATTAGTTTTTAAACAACTTCAAGTTCTTAAAGAGCAATAAACATTTGCTGTACAATTAAAATCTCACACTGTGTAATGAATCCACAACATTTTAAGTTTATTTTATAGCATGAATCTTTGCAAATTCCTAACCAGTTGCTGGGAAGGGGATTCGTATAAATGAGATCACAGGGAACTGTAGAGGCTGGTTTACAAAAATAAAAAGACACAAAGTGCTGGAGTAACTTAGCGGGTCAGGCAGCATCTGTGGAGAACATGTATGGGTGATGCTTCTGATCGGGACCCTTCAAGGGATGTAGTCAATGGTTGTGGGAGGTTTCCAATGGCTGGGTGGGATTGGGTTGAGTTGGGGTTGGTGTTGAGTGAGGTATGAGAATTATCCCAGGAATGATTGGGTTAACATATGATGAGTGTTTGACGCACTGAGCCTGTACTCGCTGGAGTTTAGAAGGATGAGGTGGGGCTTCATTGAAACTTATTGAATAGTGAAAGGCCTGGATAGAGTGGATGTGGAGAGGGTGTTTCCACTCGTGGGAGAGTTTAAGACCAGAGGCCATATCCTCAGAAGAAAAGGACTTCTTACCATTAGAAAGGAGATGAGGAGGAATTTCTTTAGTCGGACGGTGGTGAATCTGTGGAATTCAATGCCATGGACATCTGTGGAGGCCAAGTCAATGGATAGTTCTAAGGCGGAGATTGACAGATTCTTGATTAGTAAGGGTGTTGGGCATGGGGAGAATGCAGGAGAATGGGGATGAGAGAGAAAGATAGATCAGCCATGATTGAATGGCGGAGTAGACTTGATGGGTCGCCATTTGATAGCCTAATTCTGCTCCTAAAACGTATGGACTTATGAACTTAAGAAGGTAGGATCAAGAGATGGAGGGGATTAAGTTGGGAGACCAATGAGTGAAGTTTGGGGCAAAGTTTGTGAGCTTGGAGATTTGGGAAGTCAAGAGTATATTATGCAGGAGGTCAAGAATATATTAGTTAAAGAGAACCTGCACGTCTTTGGTGTAACCCTTTAAGTTGCACAGAACAGGTGTTACAGGTATCCTGAAAGACTGCTTCTGGATGATTGCCTTGCAGATGATGTGTCCGCTCAAGTAGAGTCGAGGTACTCTCTGGATCTCCAATGGGGCAGCACTGTGGTGCAATGGTAGTGTTGCTGCCCAACAGCGGCAAAGACCCGGGTTCAATCCTGACTACGGGGCTATCTGTACGGAGTTTGTATGTTCTCCCCGTGATCGTGTGGGGTTTTTCTGGGTGCTCTGCTTTCCTCCCACACTCCATAGATGTACAGGTTTGCAGGTTAATTGGCTTTGGTAAAATTGTAAATTGTCCCTAGTGTGTAGGTTAGTGTTAGTACACGGGGATCATTGGTTGGCGTGGAGTCGGTGGGCCGAAGGGCCTGTTAACATGAGGTATCTCGAAAGTCTAAAGTAAAGTCTAAAGTCAATGGATACCATAGTCTATGACTGGGGTCCTTTGTGTATCAATCATGGAAGACCCCAAAGGAAAATTGTGGTCTTTGCAATCACTGTTTCATTTGTCATAGAAATCAGATTGCTTGGCACAATAAAAAGTGTCACCACTTGGTACACTTTCTCGGCAACATAGTTTGTTTGCAATGACTATTTTTAGTTTAAAAAATAAGAGCGACGTCTTAATCCTTAAGAAATGTAAATATTTGTCTTTGTTAGTTTTCTGTGTGATAGTTTAATATGTAATATGTGAACATTTGTAAGTGTATGCTTAATGCAAACATACTACCAAGGGATACACAGGCGACATGCAAACCATGTAATGTCCATTCCATTATCATTGTATGCACTTCACCAAGAGTATAATAAACTGCACAATGCAAAGGTGGCCAGTTCTTCTGATTAAAAGCATCATTTTTTTCTAAAAACTATTAATTGTCTTGTTTCACTGCCTCTCTTATTGGTTGGCTTTGGACATCATTCACTTATGACCTGTTGGCTGGATTATTTGTGGTAATGTTGAGGCTTTATAACTACTTCATCCAAATTACCTGCGGGTTTGTAGGTTAATTGGCTTCTGTAAAAATTGTCCCTGGTGACAACAAGGATAGAATTAGTGTACGGGTGATAGCTGGTCAACTGGAACTCGGTGGGCTGAAGGGCCAGTTTCCATGCTGTATCTTTAAACTAAACCCACAACAGTGGCCGCATTTCAACCGAGTCAAATTGGTTATGAAGGTCCCAAGAAAGTGTTCAGGCCCAAAGTGAAAAAGCAGCTGTTTCCTTCAATTGCTTTGCCAGAGTTGGTGTGCCATCCGATAGGGCTGAGTGCTTCCACTAATCAGTTGTGGCACGCGGCCTCGGAGAGCTAAATGGGCCAGTGAGACTATTTCGGCAAACAGAAACTGTCATCCGTATTTCTCAGTGTAACTTGCTTACTGCCAATGCTTCAGTTAGCAATATTTCCCTGCACAGGGTAAAATAAGATTTCTGCTTCCTGAAAGTGAGATGGTACAGTGGTGAGTGAGAATGGCAATTAACCTCCCCCACCTCCCCCCCTCCCTGTGGAAGTGGCATTCAAAGGGCAGGACATTTGCTTTAAATCTAGTCGGTAGTGTTATTTTGTAACTCTATATTCCTGCCTCTCTTTGGCTATCGTTCTCTGTGTAACTTTAGTAAGGTGGCCTTTAGGATAACGACGGATGTAATCTGCGCAAACGAAAACTAGACCTTCAGTTTTATGCCAATCGGAAAGTCTCACAATTCATTGGATGACGTTGTAGCGGCGCCTGCTAGCGCACGCAGATATCGAACCCGGCGTTCGGAAGCCGCGGTCACGTGACTCGGGAGGGGCTGTTGTTTTCGCGCGTTTTTTTCCTTGCGCGCGTTAGTTCAGCGCTGACCACCGATGTGGCCAGACGTGTCTGTAAACCTGTATGCTGCAACTTGAGCTTTCGAATAAAGTATTGTTGAAAACTCCAGTAGTCGTTTATCAGACCGCCAAAACGTTACCCTTTTAAAAGCAAGTTTCTGTTCCACCTCCTTGCTTGTATGTTTCCGATTATGAATTGATGTTGAACTTAACGTGCAAGGTCATGCAGTTTATCACACATTGTGAGGCATTTCTTGCTTTGTCTTTTAAAACAATGGTGAGTGGAGTTGAAGGAGATGTTTTTATCAGTCTGATGATGAGTTCAGCCAGTTTGGTTAGTTTACTTTAGAGATACCTTGTGGAAACAGGCCCTTCGGTCCACCGAGTCCAAGTCGACAAGCAATCACCCATATACTGGTTTACTTTAGACTTTAAACTTTAGAAATACAGCGTACAAACTGGGAGATGGGGAATGAATAAGCAAGGAAGAGGGAATAAGAGAGGGAATACAGAGGCCTGAAAAAATAGATAAGAAACAATTTTGTGTGCATTATTAGCCAACAGACAAAATCATGTGGATACAAGGAACTTCAGATGCTGGCTTACAAAAAAAGACAGAGTGCTCGAGTAACTAAGTGGGTTAGGCAGCATCTCTGGAGAACATGGATAGGTGACGTTCAGGGTCGGGACCATTCTTCAGACAGAAGGAGGAGGCGAAAACTGCAGAGATAGACCTGTCAGTAGCGAAGGCTGGTGGGGTGGAAGGTAAAGACCAGGGAATGTCTATCCTTGTCCTGTCTCAGAGGAGATGAGGTGAAAGCAGAGGGGCAGGAAATGCATGAGATGCAGCCAAGGGCTGTGTTAACAATATGGAGGAAGATGGAGCCATGGTTCAGGAAGGTGTTACAGCCATCATCATTACAGTTGTGAAATCAATGTGACTGAGCTATTTCTACAATGTAAACTGAAGCAACATATTTGCATATTCAACAAATGATACAGAAGATGCCAAAAACTGTTGGGGAAACGTCAACTGGGAAGGGGGTGGTTTGGGTGGGAAGGGACGAGTTAACCAGGGAGTTGCTGAGGGAACAGTCTCTGCGGAAAGGGGTGGAGATCGGAAGATGTGGCTAGTGGTGGGATCCCATTGGAGGCGAAAATGTCAGAGGATTATGTGCCTACTAGAATTAATCTAACTTGTTGATCCCAGTTGGGTAAGTTCCAAATGATCAGACTGTTGAATAAACATGTTGTGATATTCACTATATCTGAGAACTTTGAACATTCTCTCCTACAGAGCCAATACAGATTCAAGCAATCATGGATATGCAAACCACTTTACTATCCTGCTGTGGAATGTTTTCTGGTCTACATTGGAGGTGAAAAGTGGAAAATGAAAGACTGTTATAAAGACACAACGTGCTGGAGTAACTCAGCAGGTCAGGCAGCATCTATGGAGAACACGGATAGGTGACGTTTCAGGGCTGGGCCCTTCTTCACATTAATTGTATGGGGTGTAGGGAGGAGCAGGCTGGAAGAGAGGAGGGGCAGGACAAAGCCTGGTGAGTGATAGGTGGATACAGGTGAAGAGAGCTTTTGATAGGCAGATGGTTGGACAAAGACCAGATAAAAAGACAAAATGTGTGACATGAGGATAAGGGTGTGAATTGTGGAGCAGGACGAAGGACTATAGGTGGGAGGCATGTTTATACCAACATAGGAAAGACACAAAGTGCTGGAATAATTCGATGGGTCAGGCAACATCTCTGGAGAACATGAATAGGTGATGCTACTGGTCGGAATCCCTGCTCAAATTGAAGAAGGATCCCGACCTATGTATGTTCTTCAGGGATACTGCCTGACCCGCTGAGTTACTCCAGCATTTTGTATCTTTCCTTGGAAAACTAGCATTTGCAGTTCCGTGTTTCCACATTTATACCACCATACTTATGTTGCTCATAAGTTAATTGCAGAAATGAACAAACTCTTTTTATCATAGCTTTATCTTGGGTAATTTAATACATGAATACTGCTCAGCGATTTCAAGAAAAAGTATCACTGAAGTGCCTATATTTGGGCATTTATTCTGCGGCTCAATAGTTCATTCCTTTGCCATTTCAAATTATGGGATGGAGGCCAACTCACTGCCTTGATACCACTGGTAAAATAAAAACGCAAAAAAATAACAAATGACGTGACTATTAAAAAGTGGGAGAAGGCCCAGACTCCAGACAGCAGAGCAGAGAGTAATGTGAATGTTTACTTTCCTTCAGGTTACAGTTGAAACTGTGAACAAAATGCAACCAGAAATACACAAAGGCAATATGGAAATCAAATCAAGGTTTTTAATAGCAATCGAGATTTTTTCTTATCCAGTCACAAAAAATTAAATACACCTTGCCACATGCACGCACTTTTCATTCAAGTAAACAATACAGCTTCCAAACGATTTGGGTGCAGACAGCCAAAGGAAAGATTGGCGCTAATATATCACGGATATATAATGGATGATACTGATCTTGTTCAACCCAACTTGCCAGGGATAATAAGGTTGGGCGGCACAGTAACACAGCGGTAGAGTTGTTGCCTTAGAGAGGCAGTCACCCGGGTTTGATCCTAACTACGGGTGTTGTCTGTATGGAGTTTGTACGTTCTCCCTGTGACTGCGTGGGTTTTCTCCGAGTGCTTCAGTTTCCTCTTGCATTCCAAAGACCATGCAGGTTTATACGTTAATTGGCTTTGGTAAAATTGTAAATTGTCCCCAGCGAGGAGGATATTGCTAGCGTATGGGTATCGCTGGTCAGTGCGGACTCCGCGGGCTGAAGGCCCCGTTTCCACGCTATATCTTTAAACAAAGACTGAAGCGAAGTATTGGATGAATGTCATCGGTGGGGGTGTTTTCACGTTGAGACTATTATGTAACAAGAATTCAGAGAAGGACACAGCTAAGTTGATCCTGAGGTTTGTGTGCCTGAAGTATAAGGAAACAACAATGTGGAGATCATTGTCTTGTCAAATATGGATTGGGTAGACTGGGCAATGTTACAGGTGGAAGTGACAGGAAGGATAATTATTTTCCATGAGATGTTGTAGAACAGTGGGGAAAGGAGATTATGTATAGCAGGAGTTATAACAAAATGGTAAAAATGATCTTACCTCTGTTTAAAAAGCAAGGATATATCAGGGCTGCACAGCGGTGCAGCTGGTAGAACTGCCTCAAATCTCCAGAGTCCGGGTTGGATTCTGACCTAGATTGCTTCCTGTGTGTGGAGTTTATATGTTCTCCCCATGACTGTGTGGGTTTTCTCCAGGTGCTCAGGTTTCCTCCCACATCCCAAAGACTGTGGTTAATTGGACTGTAGGTTAATTGGTTCTGTAAATTGCCCCCAGTGTGTAGGTGTGTACAGATGATCAATGGTCGCATGGACTTGGTGGGCGGAAGGGCCTGTTTCCATGATGTATCTCTAAATTAAACTAAACTATAAAACTGACGTAAATATGTAAAAATTATGTAATAGTAATGTTTATGCGGAGGAAGCTTTTTGAAAATTGTAGATGAAATCAGAAGCGATGTGAGTGAATTGAGATGGAGATTAAAATAGAACATAGAGCAGTGCAGCACAGGTACAGGCCCTTCGGGCCTCAATGTCTGTGCCGAACATGAAGTCAAGATAAACAAGAAGGTAGACACAAAAAGCTGGAGTAACAGCGATTCAGACAGCATCTCTGGAGAAAAGGAACAGGTGACGTTTCGGGTCTGAAGAAGGGTCTCGGCCCTAGCTTTGATTTAAACCAGCTTTTCCTTCCTACACACCAAGATAAACACATCTGATCCGCCTGCACATAATCCATAACCCTTCATTCCCTCCATGTCCACGTGCCATTCTAAAACCCTCCATGATCACATCTGCCTCCATCACCATCCCTGGCAGCACGTTCCAGCACCCACCAATCTCTGTGTAAAAATGTCTTGCCCTGTACATCACCTTTAAACTTTGCCCCTCTCACTTTAAAGTTGTTCTCTCTTATCTTTGGACTAAATCGAGCTTATAGCTGTTCTCGACCTCGATGGTTCTGTAACTTACAAAATCTGATTCGCTAAGGTTTTTATTTGAATATGTCCCTGTGTATTTGTGCTTTCAATAAATAAACAATAACTAGATGCTTTTGTTAAAATATATTTTATTATTTGCGAAGGCATTTGCAAACATAGAAAGGGTGGTGAATCTGTGGATCTGTGGAATTCATTGCCACAAACGGCTGTGGAGGCCAAGTCATTGGGTATTTTAAAAGTGGAGATTGATGGGTTCTTGATTAGTTTAGGCCATCAATGGTTATGGGGAGGGCAGGAGAATGGGGTTGAGAGGAAAAGATAGATCAGCCTTGATTGAATGGTGGAGTGGACTTGTGTCGGAAGGAACTGCAGATGCTGGTTTAAACCAAAGATAGACACAAAACGCTGAAGTAAATCAGCGGGTCAGACAGCATCTCTGGAGAAAAGGGACTTGAACGGAGTGGATGATGGGCTGAATGGCCTATTTCTGCTCCTTGTGAAAGGGGGTCTTTAACAGCACAGGGTGGTGGGAGACTATGTTGAAGCCAGGGGTCTCTGTATGCATTTCCTGGGAGTCCGGTCACTGCTCTGTGCTTGAGCCAGTCAACATCCAAACTCAAGGTCAATGGCAACATATGGTTGTCAATGATAGTGCACCCACAGGACAGAAGATGAAAGTGGACAACTGGTGAAATCAAGTACCATCTGGCCTTTTAACTTTTCATCTCTCCGTAAGTGCCCATCTGATGTGCTAAAGATTTACGCATTTACATTGGCATTTCAAATGCCCAGCAAAAAAAAAAATCCCTGTCTTACAAAGTTTGATTAGCGAAAACCTGAGCACTGTAGTATAATGTATCATTCCTGGAATATTAAAAGCTAGCGGTTTGTAGACCCAGCATTTCAATATGTTACTGTTGCTTCCGAATTAAACATTGTCTTATATTCTGCATTTAAGAACACTTCCTGTGGGAATGGACTTCAGGATTGTCAGATCAGATGTCAGAGGGCTTAGGTAAACACCAACTGCTGACAGGGGAGAAATAATAGACTATCTTTGCCACTTATCTAAGGTTTGGATTATGCTGACAGATCTTTTCTGTTAATGAGTCATGAGGAATGCCTGGCACTTTGCACAAAGTCAGTACAGATTGAAGATGAAACTGTACTCTGCTGACTACTTTTTAAAATAACAAATGATGAGGGTGAAAATGCAAGAACACATTAACCACAGAGGATTGAGCATAGCAGAGAAATATTTGTGCACAGGCTGATTACGTTGTTCCTCTAGCCTCAGATTTATCTTGGGTTTCAAGCTTGCCTCTCCACTGTATAAATATTAGTTTGTGCACTGGATGACCATAAGACATAGGAGCAAAATTAGACTATTTGGCCCATCGAGTCTACTCTGCCATTCAATCATGGCTGATCTATTTTGCCCTCTCGACCCCATTCTCCTGCCTTCTCCGCGTAATCTTTGACAACCTTCCTAATCAAGAACCCATTAATCTCTGCCTTAAAAATACCCAAAGCCTTGGCCTCCACAGCCGTCTGTGGCAAAGAATGCCACAGATTCACCACCGTCCGGCTCCACTCCTCCTCGTCTCCATTCTAAAGGTAAATTATTTTATTCAGAGGCTGTGCCCTCCAGTCCTAGACTCTCCCATTACTGGAAACATCCTCTCCACATCCACTCTATCCAGGCCTTTTATTATTCGGTAGGTCTCAATGCGATCCCCCATCATCCATCTAAACTCCAGTGAGTACAGGCCCAGGATTCCACGCTGCATCTCTAAACTAAACTAAACATGTTTTCTGTGGAAACAAAGAACTGCAGATGCTGGTTTACACAAAAGTACACAAAGTGCTGGGGTAACTCAGTGGTCCAGTCATTATCCTGACCCAAAACATCACCTATCTATGTTCTCCAGAGATGCTGCCTGACACACTGAGTTATTCCAATACTTTGTGTCCTGCAATGTTTATACTGACTGGTACACATATCAGAAAATACTCAAGGAAACAAAAACGAATGGGCCTGTCCCACTTAGACGATTTTTCAGGCGACTGCCGGCGACTGTCAAGTTGCCGGCAGTCGCCTGAAAAACCGGCAACTGGAACGGCGACTGTCAGAGTGGAACACACACATACACACACATCGCTTCCATCACCAGCCCGTTATGCAGACGGGGGACAGGGCAAGCGGGGGAGCGCTGTCTGAGTGAAATTCACACGGTGCAAAGCCAATGTGGTACAGACACACACCACGATGAACAGGAAGGTTGGCGCTGTAATTAAGACGGCAAAAGCACAGTGTACAGTAAGTCCTTTAAAAGAGGGGGGGAGAAGGGGGGGGAGAGAAGGGGGGGGAGAGAAGGGGGGGGGAGAGAAGGGGGGGGAGAGAAGGGGGGGGAGAGAAGGGGGGGGAAGAGAAGGGGGGGAAGAGAAGGGGGGGAAGAGAAGGGGGGGAAGAGAAGGGGGGGAAGAGAAGGGGGGGAAGAGAAGGGGGGGAAGAGAAGGGGGGGAAGAGAAGGGGGGGAGAGGGAGAAGGGGAAGGGGGGAAGAGGGAAGGGGGGGAAGAGGGAAGGGGGGGGAAGAGGGAAGGGGGGGGAAGAAGGGGAAGGGGGGAAGAGGGAAGGGGGGGAAGAGGGAAGGGGGGGGAAGAGGGAAGGGGGGGGAAGAGGGAAGGGGGGGGAAGAGGGAAGGGGGGGGAAGAGGGAAGGGGGGGGGAAGAGGGAAGGGGGGGGAAGAGGGAAGGGGGGGGAAGAGGGAAGGGGGGGAAGAGGGAAGGGGGGGGAAGAGGGAAGGGGGGGAAGAGGGAAGGGGGGGAAGAGGGAAGGGGGGGGGAGAGGGAAGGGGGGGGGAGAGGGAAGGGGGGGGAGAGGGAAGGGGGGGAAGAGGGGGGAAGAGGGAAGGGGGGGGAAGAGGGAAGGGGGGGAAGAGGGAAGGGGGGGAAGAGGGAAGAGGGAAGGGGGGAAGAGGGAAGGGGGGAGAGGAAGAGGGAAGGGGGGGAGAGGGAAGGGGGGGGAGAGGGAAGGGGGGGAGGGAAGGGGGGGAGAGAAGGGGGGGGGAGAGAGAGAAAACTTTAAAGAAGCTAGAGATACACGGCTATGAAGCTCGGAGGATATTTAACATTACCGGTCGGTTATCCTAGGTTCTGAAAACTACTTACTTTTTTCCCCCCAATAAGCCAATGAAATTCACTGGCCAGCACCGGCTACAACCTACGAGAATCTTCGAGAACCTTCCACCTCCTGGCAACCCACTAGGACCTCCTGGCGACCCACCTACGGCACGTGAATTCTCTCTACTCTCCATGGCGCCTTCATTCTAGTCGCCGCTAATTTTTCAACATGTTGAAAATGTTGTGCCGACTATAATGAGGCCGCGACTAATTCCAAGAATGCGGGAACTCCTCACGACCATGAAGGCGACTCCCTGGCAACCATCCGTGAACATGTGGCGACCATGTGGCTACTGCATAGTCTCCTGCAGTCGCCTAAAAAGTCGCCTAAGTGGGACAGGCCCATAAGACTACAAAATTCATCTCCATTTGAATAAATGAACTCAATGAATGATGTCAAACTCCCTAACAGAATGTGGCAAGAAGAGTCACGAAGAGTAGGTGAATCGAGGACCAGAGGACATAGGTTTAAGGTGAACGGGAAAAGGTTTAATAGGAATCTGGGCGGTAACCTTTTCACACAAAGGGTGGTGGGTGTATGGAACAAGCTGCCAGTGGAGGTAGTTGAGACTGGGACTATCCCAATGTCTAACAAACAGTTAGCTAGGTACATGGATAGGACAGGTTTGGAGGGATATGGACCAAACGCAGGCAGGTGGGACCAGTGTAGTTGGGACATGTTGGCTGGTGTGGGCAAGTTGGGCCGAAGGGTCTGTTTCCACACCATATCACTCCATGATTCTATGACTCTGTCAAATCGTAACAACAGAAAATGTTGGGCAGCCAGAAGTAAATACAACAAAAGGAACATGTTATACTACATTTCATGATCTGTTTTGTCTTGGAAATTCTCTACGTGTAAGTTGCAATTATGAGTAATGATAAATTACAAATTAAATGTTGTAAAGATTGTGCAATGATGATATATAACCAAGGAACTGCAGACACTGGTTAATACATAGAAGGACACAAAGTCTGAAGAAGGGGCCCTACCTTCTATACAGGCCATATAAAGCATTTTTTCGGGATGCAACACTGCATGGTTTGGAAACAGCTCCATCCAAGACCATACGAAATTGCTGAGAATTGTGGATACAGCCCAGACCATCACACAAACCAACCTCCCTTCAATTGACCATCTACACTTCACTAACATAATCAAGGATGAGTCTCACACCAGCCATTCCCTTTTCTCCCCTCTCCCATCAGGCAAGTGGTACAGAAGCGTGAAAATGCACACCTCCAAGTTCAGGGACAGTTTCTTCCCAGCTGTTATCAGGTAACTCACCAACTAGAGAGCAATCCTGACCTCCCATCTACCTCATTGGAGATCCTCGGACTATCTTTAATTGGACTTTACTGGGATTTATCTTGTACTAAATGTTTTTCCTTTATCCTGTATCTGTACACTGTGGAGAGCTTGATTGTAATCATGTATAGTCTTTCCACTGACTGGATTGCACACAACAAAGAAGCTTTTCACTGTACCTCGGTACATGTCAATACTAAATTAAACAAAACTGAACTAAACTAAACTAAACTAGAGTTACTCCAGCACTTTGTGTCTTTTTTTGTAAACCAGCATCTCCAGCTCCTTGTGTCCACACTTTACAATGTGGAAGATGACAAAATGTAGCAAGAAGAGCAGTCAAATTATAACAGCAGAAAATGTTGGACAGTGAGAAGTAAATATAAGAAAGGGAAAATTTTATACAACATTTTGTGATCCGCTCTGTCACACAAATTACCTCCAAGAATAAGTTGCAATTGTCGGTAAGGATGGATTGAAAATTAAATCTTGAAAAGATTGTGCAGTAATAATGTAGGAACAAGGAACTGCAGATAGATACAAAATGCTGGAGTAACTCAGCGAGAGAGGCAGCATCTTTGGAGAGACGGAATGGGTGATGTTTCGGGTCGAGACCCTTCGTCAATCTCATCCCGAAACGTCATCCATTCCTTCTCTCCTGAGATGCTGCCTGTCCCGCTGAGTTACTCCAGCATTTTGTAACTACCTTCGGTGCAAACCAGCATCTGCAGTTCCTTCCTACACAAGGAACAGCAGATGTTGGTTAATACACAAAAGGACACGAAGTCTGAAGAAGGGTCCCGCTCTGAAATGTCTTCTATCCTTGTTCTCCAGAGACCCTGCCTGACCCGTGAGTTACTCTAGCACTTTGTGTCCTTTTGTGCAGTGATAAGTCGTGAGGCGTATATTTAGATGGAAACTCAGCTCTGGGAACAAATGCAGATAATTCTCAGTGCTCTTTAAGCACAGTTCCAATGGGACATGTATCGCTGCTTCAGCTGCTGAAACCTCAGTGTTTACAAGGAAGCACTTCACAAAGATTCTGGCTTAGCTGCCGTCAAACCCGTGTAAACAGGGGTCATGACTCAGTACGGATGAGAGAGTCTTGCTCACAGCTGCTATTAAGAGGCCAGTCTTTCAGTGGAAAGGTTGGTGATGTCTAACAGTCTCCATAGCCAACACAGGCTGGGAAAACTACTGCCACAATTTCAACCTTTCATGGTGGAAATTGTAATATATGTTTATAGTTTTGGTTCAGAGATACTGCATGGAAACAGGCCCTTCGGCCTTCTGAGCCCATGCCGACCATCGATCACCCATTCACACTAGTTTGATGTTATCATACTTTTTCATCCACTCTCTACACACCAGGGGTAATTTACAGAGGCCAGTTAACCTACAAACCTGCACGCTTTGGGGATGTGGGAGGAAACTGGAGCACCCGTAGGAAACCCACATGGTCACAGGGAGAACCTGCAAACTCCACACAGACAGCAGGATTGAACCCGGGTCTCTGGTGCTGTGAGGCAGCAGCTCTACCAGCTTCGCCACTTGGCTGCCCACAGTCAATTAAAATTAAGAAAGTTAGTCAGTGTTATTCTGTGTTGAGAGTGTAGTGTGTAGAGGGCAGATGCAAAAGTGCGATAACACAGCTGGCGTGGACTCGGTAGGCAGAAGGGCCTGTTTCCGTGCTGTATGACCCTAAGACACTATGTAATGTTATGGCAGTGCATGTTTGCACCTCAAAGCAAATTGGCAGGAAAATTTTATTAAAAACTATTAAAGCCATCACTGCAAAAGCATTTGTATGTGTTTAGAGTCCTAATATGCAGAAATATGACATTACTTTAACTTCAAATAAGAAAAATTGCATTCCTTCCTAGTGCAACTACTGAAACAAGAAAAAGATGTGGGTGGATCTCTAGATTACATACCACATATCCATGTATTTAGCGTAAATTTGCATCGTCTACCTCATTAGCTCCATACAAGTGTCTATGGTTCTGGATGTTTACTTCTCCAAGTAAATTGGCAGGACAATCCTACTTAAAGAATTATGAGTATCACTGCAGAAGTATTTAGATCTGGTTAGTGTCTTAAAACATAGAGATCTGATGATATTTTAGATTAATATAGAAAGAATGACATACTTTCCACATGGAACAAGAAATCTATTGGTAAATGATGGTAACGTCTATCAAGTTTATATTTCACATTGTAAATGCTTCATATAATTGATGCCTTTTAGGCAATAGCAGCCAAGTGCTCATGGAGATATTTAAGAGGAA
Source organism: Malacoraja senta (assembly GCA_038087875.1). Taxonomy (NCBI): domain Eukaryota; kingdom Metazoa; phylum Chordata; class Chondrichthyes; order Rajiformes; family Rajidae; genus Malacoraja; species Malacoraja senta. The sequence goes on along the minus strand of CM075981.1, from coordinate 23,433,545 downwards.
GTTAAAAATAAAGCATGAATGTGTTGCCTTTCGAAGATATGGAACCTTCGTTTGTTAGTTCACAGTTAGTCTAGTTTAGTTTATTTATTGTCACGTGATACGGTGAAATGCATTTCCCGAATGCTATCCAGACAAATCAAACCATACAATAATAGGTGGAGGGGCAGGTAGTGTAGAGAAAGCCGGGAGGCTACAGAAGGACTTGGACAGATTGGGGGAATGGGCAAAGAAGTGGCAGGTGGAGTACAGTGCTGCAAAGTGTATGGTTATGCAATTTGGTAGAAGGAATAAAGGCATAGACTATTTTTTAAATGTGGGGAGGATTCAGAAATGGAAGGCGCAAGGGGACTTGGGAGGTGCTGCTGCAGGATTCCCAAAAGGTTAATTAGCAAATTGGGGTCAAGGAAAGAGCGTTCACATTGCAGCCTTGTTTTCACCAATCGTTCCACCACCACACACAAGAAGCACAAGAAGCGCAAGACAGACAGCATTGTATGCAGATGCCGAGAAGTGTGTTCAGCTCTGGCTGAACAACTTCTAATCTTGTGTGTGGACTCGATAAGAAGAAGAATTAGCAAACTGAGTCAGTAGTAAGGAGGTCAAATGCAATGTTAGTATTCACTTCGATTGGGACGATAATATAAAAGCAAGGATATGATGCTGAGGCTGAATAAGATGCTGGTCGGGTGACGTGGAATATTGTGAGTAGCTTCTGGGCCCTGTATCTGAGGAAGGATGTGCTGGCATTGTAGAGGGTCCAGAGGTGGTTTACAAGAATGATCCCAGGGATGATTGGGTTAACATATGAGGAACGTTCGATCGCATTAGGCTGGTGTTTAGGATGAGGGGGAAATCTCAATGAAACCTACTGTAATGAAAGGCCTAGATAGAGTGAGTGTGGAGAGGATGTTGCCAATAGAATAAAACGATGTACCTTTAGAATGGAGATGAGGAGGAATTTATTTTGCCAGAGGGGGGGCACGCGGGTGGAGACAGGGATGGTCCAGTGGAGGTTCGGCAGCAATTGCAGCGCTGGAGACCTGGGATCGATCCTGGCTGCAGATGAGGCGCAGGTCTGTGTCCAGCAAAGATCCTATAGCGGAGATCCTAGCTTTGGTGTCCAGGACCAAAGATTATAGGACTGCCGTTGTGACCCTATGACCTGGGCACGTCTCCCTCCTCCAATCGCCCCGCTCTATCCTCAGTCCCACCCCCCCCCTACTTCCGCCTCTGACCGACACCTCCCTCCTCCAATCATCGCACTCAATCATCATGTTCCGCCCCCATTGCCTGCTGACCGCCGTCTCTCTCGTCCAATCGGCGCCCTCGATCATCAGTCTCACCCCCAGTCTCGCTGAAAGCGAAGATTTCACCGGGTTTTAAAATCCGGATTACAAAAAATTGGGGGGGGGGGAATCGTACCCCCACCTCTCAAAACAGGGGGGGACACGTACCTCCTGGCCCACCCAGGATTTCCGCCACTGTCCTTGTGGGTTTTCTCCAGGTGTCCCGGTTTCCTCCCACGCTCCAAAGACATACAGGTTTGTAGGTTAATTGGCTTCAGTAAGATTGTAAATTGTCCCTAGTGTGTAGGATAGTGCTAGTGTACGGGATCATCGCTGGTCGGCGCGGACTCGGTGGGCCGAAGGGCCTGTTTCCGCACTGTATCACTAAACTAAACTAAATATTTTGGCACATCTTGCAACTTAAGGTTAGTCTAATGGACAATAAATATTTGCTACTTATCAAGGACCGAAGAACATCGAAGATAAACAAATAGAAGGGTAAGGATATAATTGGAAAGGTCCTTTTCACTGACTATCAAGCCTCCATTTATACCAATCTCAAGTTAATTTTATCTACACTCCCCTCAGCTCTCCAAGCTGATAAGGTTGCCTGGTGCTCTCAAATTTCCACTTTGAGTAGACCAAACAACAGTCATATTTGCCTTCAGCAAATCTTCTCCGCTGAAAAATTGCTCCATTAAAACTCACAAAAATAATCTGCTGATGGTAAATAATTGAACATAACATAATTTGAGTCATTTCTTATCATTTTAAAATGTTAAAATAACAATCCCAATTCCAAGAGAACATTTAGTTGGCATGCAATTATTGTTTAAACCAAGCGGTGGAAAGGTCATGAATTCAGCAAATCCAGAACATTAATTTTAATTAAATGATATTTACTTCACTATCAAGTCAGTTAATAAGTAAGTAAGTAAGTAAGTAAGTTTATTGGCCAAGTATTCACATACAAGGAATTTACCTTGGTGCTCCGCCCACAAGTAACAACATGACATACAGTGACAGTTACGAATGACTCAGAAAACACTAAACATGAATAATAATAAGACATTAATGATAAAACACCATGGATCAAGCATGCGAACCAACAAAATACCAGATCAAAGGGAGGCTACAGATTTTGGCTGTTGAGTAGAGCAACTACTCGTGGATAAAAACTGTTTTTATGTCTGGCTGTGGCAGCTTTGACAGTCCGGAGTCGCCTTCCAGAGGGAAGTGATTCAAAAAGTTTGTGGCCGGGGTGAGAGGGGTCAAAGATGATTTGCCCGCTCGCTTCCTGGCCCTTGCAGTGTACAGTTCATCAATGGAGGGAAGATTGCAGCCAATAACCGTCTCTGCTGATCGGATGATTCGCTGCAGCCTCCAGGTGTCGTGCTTGGTGGCTGAGCCAAACCAGACCATGATGGAGAAGGTGAGGACAGACTCTACGATGGCCGTATAGAATTGGACCATCACTGCCTGTGGCAGATTGTGCTTCCTCAGCTGCCGCAAGAAGTACATCCTCTGTTGTGCCTTTTTGACTGTGGAGTCGATGGTAGCCCCCCACTTAAGGTCCTTGGAGATGATGGTTCCCAGGACTCCACAGATGTGATTGTGGTGTTGTTGATGGTGAGTGGGGTGAGAGCTCTCCTAAAGTCTACAATCAATTCCACTGTCTTAAGAGCATTGAGCTCTAGGTTGTTGCAACGGCACCAGGACGCCAGCTGTGACACTTCCTGTCTGTAGGCAGATTCCTCCCCATCCTGGATCAGTCCAATCAGTGTTGTGTCGTCGCAAACTTGAGAAGCTTGACAGAGGTGTCTGTGGAGGTGCAGTCGTTGGTGTGGAGAGAGTCCGGGACGGAAATCCCGGGGGGGGGGGGGGCAGGGGGGACACGTCCCGCTCTGTTTTGAGAGGTTGGGGACGATTCCCCCCCCCCCCCCCCATTTTTTGAAATCCGGATTTTAAAACCCGGTGAAATCTCCGCTTTCCGCGAGACAGTGGGGGTGGGACTGCTGATCGAGGGCGCCGATTGGACAAGAGAAACGTCGGTCAGCAGGCAATGGGGGCGGGACATGATGATTCAGCGCGATCATTGGAGGAGGGAGGTGTCAGAGGCGGAAGTAGGGGGCGGGGTGTGACTCAGGATAGAGCACGGTGATTGGAGGAGGTAGACGTGGCACAGACCTGCACCTCATCCGCAACCAGGATCGATTCCGTCTCTCCGGCGCTGTCCCGCCCCCACCCGAGTGCCCCCCCCCACGCCGGGGGGTGGCCAGAGAGGTCGGGAGTCAGGCGGGAGCTGTACCCCCAGGCCCACAGCCAGCGCAGAGAAGCAGCGCTAAACCCAGCTCAACTCTGCCTGTCTCGCCAGGTTAACCTATAGCCCTGCCTGGACTTGCGGGAAATATGGCCCAGGTTTACAGCCAGCGGGGAGAAGCAGCGCTGGTGTCCCGTCAGTCCAGGCAGGGCTCTAGGTTAACCCGGCAAGACAGGCAGAGCTGAGCTGCATTTAGCGCTGGATTGCGCCTCCGAATCCTTGCGCGTGTGTGTGTGAGTGTGTGCATGCGCATGCGCGCGCGGCCGCCAAGAAATTGTGTCCCCCAGTCCCCTCCATATTTTGATAGCGATTTCCATGCCTGGAGAGAGTAGAGGAGAGGAGAGAGTACGCAGCCTTGCGGTGCTCCTATGTTGAGCGTTTGTGCGTCCGAGATGTGCTTTCCCAGCCTCACATGCTGTTTCCTGTCTGTCAGGAAGCTGGTGATCCACCGACAGAGGGGTTCAGGCACAGTCAACTCGGAAAGTTTGGAGTGTAGTAGCGCTGGCATAATGGTGTTGAATGCAGAGCTAAAATCAACTAACAGGATCCTCGCATAGGTCCCCTGGCGGTCTAGGTGCTGTAGGATGAAGTGTAGGCCCAGGTTGACTGCATCATCCACAGATCTATTGGCCCGATAGGCAAACTGCAGAGTGTCCAGCAGGGAGTTTGTGATATTTTTCAGCTTGGCCAGCACAAGCCTTTCGAGTGTCTTCATGACTACAGAGGTCAGTGCGACAGGCCTGTAGTCAATAAGACAAGTAATCCTTGCCTTTTTGAGTACAGGGACAATAGTGGAGACTTTGAAGCAGGCAGGGACAGTACATGTTTTGACGAGATTGTTTGCAGGGACTGGTTAAAATGTCTGTAGAGCAGCTGTTTGGCACAGAGCTTAAAAATAGAGGGGGAAACATTGTCAGGTCCTGGAGATTTCCGGCTCTTTTGTCCTCTGAAAAGCCTCTCCACCTCCTCTATTTTTATTGTTGATATTGGATAAGTGATGTTTTGCAGCACAGAGGGTGTGGGTGATTGGGTGTGAAGTGGTGATTGGAGGGGGGGTGGGTGTAGAAGGGCCCAGTCTTTGCAGACTGAGGTCAGGCTGTGAGTGGGTGTGAAGTGTTGGTTCGGGTGGGAAATGGTCCAGTCTTTTCATACTGGAGTCTTGCCTTAAGTAGGTGTGAAGTGGTGAATGGGAAGGAGAGGGTGCAGGGTCCATTCTTTATAGACTGGGGTCTGGCTGTGTTGGTTGGGGAAGGGGGTACCAGGGTTACGTTTCTGATTTTCAAACCTGCAGTAAAACTCATTCAGGTCGTTGGTCAGCTGACGATTGTCCAAAGAGCAGGGGGCTTTCCTCTTGTAGCTGGTAATTTCTTGCAATCCCTTCCAAACTGAAGAAGAGTCACTAGCTGAGAACTTGCTCCTCAACCTCAGAGTACTTTTCCTTGGCAGCTCTGATTCTTCTTCTCAGCTTGTACTTGGCCTGCCTGTAGAGGTCTGCATCCCCGCTCCTGTAGGCCTCCTCTTTAGACCGTCGGAGCTGTCTGAGTTCTGCAGTGAACCAGGGCTTGTTGTTGTTGAACCATGTCCGGGTCTTAGTTGGAATGCAACTGTCCTCGCAAAAGCTGACATATGATGATACATATGATGATACAGTGTCCGTATACTCATCAAGGGTTGTGGTTGCTTCCCTGCACATTCCAATCCGTGCAGTCAAAGCAGGATTGTAGGTTCTCAATGCCCTCGCTTGTCCACCTTTTCGTTGTTCTGACCACAGGCTTAGCAGATTTTAGTTTCTGCCTGTAGGTCGGAATAAGATGAACTAGACAATGATCAGAGAGACCCAGACCCGCCCGGGGAACCGACCGATATGCGTTCTTGATTGACGTATAACAGTGATCGAGTGTTCTCTCCCCTCTGGTGGGGCAGGTAACATGAAGTCTGTATTTTGGAAGGTCACGGCTGAGGTTAGCTTTGTTAAAGTCCCCCAAAACAATGACCATGGAGTCCGGGAAGTCATTCTCTACCCTCAATACTTGGTCAGCGAGTTGCATTTGCGCCTCACGTACACAGGCTTGGGGGGAATGTAAACTCCAGCGAGAATAAAGGAGTTAAATTCCCTCTGGGAGTAGAAGGGTTTGCAGTTAATAAAGAGGGATTCTAGGTTGGGAGAGCAGAAATTTGACAGTACCATGATGTCACTGCACCAGTCCTGGTTGGTATAGAAGCATATTCCACCGCCTCTTCATTTCCCCGCTGCCTCCACTTCGCGGTCCGCTCTGTGAAGTTGGAAGGCAGCCAGTTGCAGCGCGCTGTCCGGGGTCGACTCACAAAGCTAGTTTAGGTTATTGTCATGTGTACCGAGGTAGAGTGAAATGTTTTTGTTGCTTGCTAACCACTCAACAGATAGACTATACATGATTATAATCAAGCCATCCACTGTGTACAGATACATGATAAAGGGAATAATATTTCGTTCAAGATAATATCCAGTAGATATTAGCTCAGGACCACTCTCTAGTTGTTGATTGGATGGTTCATTACAGCTTGGAAGAAACTATCCCTGAATCCGAGGTGTGCATATTCACACTTCTGTACCTCTTGCCTGATGGGAGAAGAGGGAGTGACCGGGGTGAGACTCGTTCTTGATTATACTGATGGCCTTGCTGAGGCAGCATGAAGTGTAAAGTGGAGTTAATGAGAAAACAATTGAGTTCAATTCCCTGTTTGTGCTATAACATGATCTTAACAAGGTTTATACAGGAGTTATCAGTTAGTATATATTGATAGTTTGGTCCAAGTATCCTGAGAATTGCTGGCAAGGGCCGTGGTGGGGGCAGATATGATAGTGGCATTTAAAAGACTTTTATATCGGCATATGTGCTATATATGCAGGGAATGGAGGGGTATCAGACCATGAGATGTAGGAGCAGAATTCAACCACAGTGGCGCAGCAGTAGAGTTGCGGCCTTACAGCCTTACAATCCTGACTATGGGTCTGTATGGACTTTGTACATTCTCCCTGTGAACGCATTGGTTTTCTCTGGTTTCCTCCCACATTCCTAAGACATGCAGGTTTGTAGGTAAATTGTCTTCTGTAAACTTTCTCTAGCGTGCAGGATAGAACTAATTTAGTCAAGAGTCAAGAGTGTTTTATTGTCATATGTCCCAGATAGAACAATGAAATACTTACTTGCTGCAGCACAACAGAATATGTAAACATAGTACACTGTAAATATAATTCGGTGAAAAAAACGGTTAAAATCTCCGCTTTCCACGAGACAGTGGGGGTGTCACTGTTAAGCGCTTGTTAAATGTCTCTATTAACACTGTATTAACACGATGTGTCACCAATTGTGTTTTGACCTTCCAAAGCTGCCTGATGTGGGTACAATTACCATTTGAACTAATTGGATGTATTGGTGGATGGGAAAGATTTAAACGTGTATCGGATTTAAACGGATCAGGTCATTAAGGAATCCGGTCGAACGGGTTTCCTGGCTGGCTTGTAGGTGAGTGACCTCATTCAGGTCACTCACGTTATTTAGTATGTTTTTCCCATCTCTCTCTCCCCCTTCCAAGGTTGGTTCTTCTGTTTGCCTTTATTTGCTTCAATTTTATTTGTTTGTGTTATTTATCACATTGTAGCTTTTGAAAGATTCAAGCGAGTATCAGACACTTTCTAAGGGCTAAAATCAAACTGCTGCATTGAGGCGATCGAGGCTCCCGATGTTGAAGCTACCACCGGCCGATTTTAAGCCGTGCCGGGCGATGAAAGGCCCCGTGAACGGGCCGATTCAAGTCCCACAATTCAGGGCGGACGAAGCTGTTGTTGCTGGAGTTCGGAATCGGTCACCAACCAGTTACCTGCGAGCTCCCGATGTTACCTTCCACAGCGCCCACGGCCAAAGCCTCGCGTGTGTGTGTGTGTGTATGCAAATGCGCGTGCGCGCGGCCACCAATAAATTGTGTCCTCCCCCATGTTTTGATAGTGTTTTCCGCCCTTGACTTGGACGTTACAGTTTTCAGGCTTCTGTACCTTCTTCCCGATGGCAGTGGTGAAATGAGTGTGTGGCCAGGATGGTGTGGGTCTCTGATGATGTTGGCTGCCTTTTTGAGGCAGCGACTCTGACAAATCCCTTCGATGGTGGGGGGGGGGGGGGGTCAGAGCCGGCGATGGACTGGGCAGTGTTCACAACTTTTTGCAGTCTTTTCCGCTCCTGGATGTTCAAGTTGCTGAACCAGGCCATGATGCAACCAGTCAATGTACTCTCTACTGTACACCTGTAGAGATTCAAGAGAATCTCCGTAATCTTCTCAGGAAGTAGAGGCGATGATGTGCTTTATTTATCATTGCATCAGTGTGCTGGGTCCAGGAAAGATCTTCGGAAATATGCACGCCCAGGAATTTGAAGTTTTTGACTCTCTCCACCATAAACAGGATTGTGGGTCCTCATCCTTCCTCTTCCAAAGTCCACAATCAGTTCATTGGTTTTACTGAGATTGAGTACGGGTTATCGCTGGACTCTGCCTTCTCCGTGCTGACCAAGATCCCCCATCTAAGCTCTTCCCATTTGCCCGTGTTTGGTCCACATCCCTCTAAACCATTCCCATCCATGTACCCGTCCAAGTGTCTTTTAAATGATGTTATAGTACCTGCCTCAACTATGTCCTCCGGTAGCTCGTTCCATATACCCACCACTTTCTCAGTGAAAAAGTTGCTCCTCGGGTTTCTATTAAACAATTCCGCTGTACAGATACATAATAAAGAAGGAAAAAAAATCTTCTGTGTTTTAATATTTATTAATTGAAAAATTTTGAGTGAAACATTACATTTAATGAAAGATATAGAAGTAACCAAACTTATAAAATGGTGCCCTCTTGAGGATGTTTGAAGCAATGGTATTGAAATCGTCTTGTTGTTCTTAATCAACATGAATCATTCAGAACAACTTCATATTCTATTTCTATTTTTACTTTTCATGATTTCACTGATTCTTGAAAAGTTATGCCACTTGGTGCCAATTATCAAAGGCAGAACCCAACAAAGCACGTGAAAATTGACATACAGTGGCACAGCTGTTAGATCCTAAGCTAGGGTGCTGTCAGTGTGGAGTTTGTACGCTCTTCCTGTGACTGCGAGAGTTTCCTCTGGGTGTTCTGGTTTCATCTCAAATCCCAAAGACGTGCGAGTTCGTAGGTTAATTGGCCTCTGTAAATTGCTATTAGTGTGTAGGGAGTGGATGTGAATATGTGATAATATGGATCTAGTATGAATTGGTGACCAATGGTTGGTGTGGATTTAGTGGGCTGAAGAGCCTGTTCCTTGCTCTGTCTTTCAATCAAAATCAAATGCAGATTGAGGAAACACTTTGCAACTTATTGAGTCATAGTCAGGCATACAGCATGGAAACGAACCCTTCGGCCCAATTTGCTCATGCTGACCAAGATGCCCCATCTACATGTGTCCCACCTGCCCACAATTGGCCCAGATCTCTCTAAAATTAATTTAATAGAAACCTGAATGGCACCTTTTTCACTCAGAGGATGGTGGGTATATGGAACACGCTGCCAGAGGAGGTAGTTTAGTTTTAGTTTAGGGATTCAGCACAGAAATAAGCCCTTCATCCCACCATCCATGCTTATGATCACGCGTTCACTGGTTCTCTGTTATCTCACATGTGCATCCTATACATTAGGGGCAATTCATAGAAGCCAATTAACCTACAAACCTGCACATCTTTGGAATGTGGAAGGTAGCGGGAGCACCCCGAGGAATCCCATGCGGTCACAGGGGACAACGTGCCAACCCGACGTCAAGAGTCATGAGTGTTTTATTGTCATATGTCCCAGATAGGACAATGAAATTCTTACTTGCTGCAGCACAACAGAATATGTAAACATAGTATGATATGATAAATGAGAGAGAAAAGAAAAGTTCAGTGAGTATAATATACACATACTCACAATATATTTATATACACAATATATACACACACATACACACATACTCAAAAAGCAAACAAAATAGTGTAATAATAATAATAGTATATTGTAGTTCAGAGCTGATATGAGGTTGTAGTGTTTAATAGTGACATCAGGATCAAACCCAGTGCTGTAAAGGGCCTGTCCCACTTTCCCGAGTCCTCTGCCGAGTTGAAAGGACCTTAAAAAAAAAATCACGATTTTTGTGCTCTATGAACTCCTCCTACCGACTATCTTTTTACTCGTGGACTTTTTTGTCATGCTGAAAAAAACGTCCCGACTTACCTGATGCCCCGAGTACCTACGGCTGGCATAACGAGCCGCTCCGATATATCTACGGACTCCTACCGCCTCCTACCCGCTACGGACTCGCTACGGACATTCTCCAAATTTGAATCAAGGGGAAAACTGGGGAGAATTCGCAAGTAACTCGGGAAAGTGGGACAGACCCTTAAGGCGGCAGCTCTACCAGTTGCGTCACAGTGATGCCCCTTGTGGCAGGTACTATAACAACATTTGAAAGACGGTGGTACAGGTACATGGATAGGAAATGTTTAGAGGGGTTTGGACCGAACACAAGTTGGGCCGAAGGGCCTGTTTCCATGTTGTGTATCTCGATGAGTATAAATTGTCCTTCAGAGCATATCTTGGTACATGGATAAGTAACGTTTAGAGGGATAGAAACAAAGTGCTGGATTAATTTAGCGGGTCAGGCAGCAGCTTTGGGGAAAATAAATAGGTGACATTTTGGGTCGGAACCCTCCTGTTTTCAAGAGAGATTTAGCTCTTAGGGCTAAAGGAATCAAGGGATATGGGATAAAAGCAGGAACGGGGGTACTAATTTTAGATGATCAGCCATGATCATATTGAATGATGGTGCTGGCTTGAAGGGCCAAATGGCCTACTCCTGCACCTATTTTTCTATGTTTCCTCAGACTGGGTTTAGAGGGAAGATAGATGCAAAAGCTGGAGTAACTCAGCGGGTCAGTAGGTTACTCCAGCTTGTGTAGGAGGGAACTACAGATGCTGGATTAACTCGGCAGGTGAGACAGCATCTCTGGAGAGAAGGAATATGTGACGTTTCGGGTCGAGACCCTTCTTCAGATTACTCCAGCTTTTTGTGTCTATTTTTGGTGTAAACTAGCATCTGCAATTCCTTCTTACACATTGGATTTAGAGGGATATGGGCCAATGGGATTAGTTTAGGAGGGAGGGAATGGGCAAGTTGGGCTGAAGGGTCTATTCAGTGACCACGTGACCCCGCACGGTCACATTGTCCCGACTGTAACACGTTGCTGCACATGCGTGGTGGTCCCGGCGCATGCGCGCTGGCGGAGAGGGAAGGGAGGGGGTGCACGTCCATTCGGCGCATGCGCGCTGGTCCGGGCCGGGTCGGCAGCGGGGAGGTGACGGGCGCAAGATGGAGGAGTACGCGCGGGAGCCGTGGTGAGCTGCAGCTGGGGCCGGAGCTGGGGCCGGGCGGGGTGATGTGACGGAGGCTCCGGCCGCCGGGAGTATCCGTGAGGTGGCGGCGGGGCCCGGCCGGCGGGTGGGCGGCGGTGAAGGAGAGGGAGAGGGCTGGGGGTGAAGGTCAAGCGGAGGAGACCGGGCCCGGGGCTCATGGAGGTGTCTCCTCCCCCTGCCCTCACTCCCTGGGAGCGTCCCTGTGGGAGGGAGACAAGCCCAGAGACACGTGGAGTCACACAGCACGGGCACAGGCCCTTCGGCCCAACCTGCCCCTGCTGACCCGTCTACACTAGTCCCACCTGCCCACCTTTGACCCACTTCCATCTAAACCTTTCCTATCGCTGTACCAAGATACACAATGAAGGACAATGTGTATGTCATAGCGTCATACAGCATGGAAACAGGCCCTTCGGCCTAACCTTTCCATTCTGCCAAACGTATCCCATCTACATTAGATCCATCTGCCTGCGTTTGACCCATATCCCTTTAGCAAAAAAGCAGGAAATTATGGATGCGTGTAGCAAAGGTACAGCAATTATTGTGGGTGACTTTAATTTACATATAGATTGGGCTAACCAAATTTGTAACTACACTGAGGAGGATTTCCTGGAGTGTACACAGGATGGCTTTCAAGGCCAATATGTAAAAGAACCAACCAGAGGGCAGGCCATCCTAGACTGGGTATTGTGTAATGAGGAACGATTAGTTAGCAATCTTGTTGTGCAGGGTCATGATATGGTGCAGCAGTGCCCATAATATGGTGGATTTTGCATTAAATTGGAGATTGTCACGGTTGATTCAGATACGAGTTCCTGAACTTGAAAGGTAACTTTGATGGTATGATTTGGGAATTGGCGAGGATAGACTGGCAAATGATACTTAAAAGGTTGACGGTGGAGATGCAATGGCAAAGATTTATAGATCGCATGGATGAATTACAACAATTGGTCATCCCTGTCTGGCATAAAAATAAAACGGGGAAGGCAGCTCAACCGTGGCTAACGAGGGAAATTAGGGATAGTGTTATTCAAGGAAGAGGCATATAAATTGTCCAGAGGAAGCAGCAAACCGGAGGACGGGAAGAAATTTAGAATTCAATAGAAGAGGACAAAGGGGTTAGTTAAGAGGGGGAAAATAGAGCATGAAAGAAAGCTTGAGAATATAAAAACTGACTGTAAAAGCTTCTTTAGATATGTGAAGAGGAAAAGATTAGTGGTCAAATGTAGGTCCCTTACAGTCAGAAACAGGTGAATTTATAATGGGAATCCAGGAAATGGCAGACCAGTTATACAAGTACTTTGGTTCTGTCTTCACTAAGGAATGAACTAAGGAAGACGCGAGCAATCTCCCAGGAATAATAGGGGACCGATGATCTAGTGGGAGGGAGGAACTGAAGGGAATCCACATTAGTCAGGAAATGATGTTAGGTAAACTGTTGGGACTGAAGGCAGGTAAATCCCCAGGGCCTGACGGTATTTTGTTTTTCAAGGAGATGGCCCTAGAAATCGTGGATGCATTGGTGATCGTTTTCCAATGTTCTATAGAGTCTAGATCAGTTCCTGTAGACTGGAGGGTAGTTAATGTCACCCCACTTTTTAAGAAAGGAGAGAGAGAAAACGGGGAATTGTAGACCAGTTAGCCATACATTAGTAGTGGGGAAGATGCTTGAGTCGATTATTAAAGATGTAATAGCAGCGCTTTTGGAAAGCAGTGACAGGGTTGGTCAAAGTCAGCATGGATTTACGAAGGAGAAATCATGCTTGACTAATCTGGAATTTTTTGAGGATGTAACAAGTAGAATGGATAAGGAAGAGCCAGTGGATGTGGTGTATCTGGACTTTCAAAAAGCCTTTGACAAGGTCCCACACGAGAGATTGGTGTGCAAAATTAGAGCACATGGTATTGGGGGTAGGGTATTAACATGGATAGAGAACTGGTTGGCAGCCAGGAAGCAAAGAGTAGGAATTAACATGTCCTTTTCAGAATGGCAAGCAGTGACTAGTGGGATGCCACAAGACTTAGTGCTGGGACCCCAGTTATTCACAATATATATTGACGATTTAGATGAAGGAATTAAATGTAACATCAAGTTTGTGGATGACACAAAGCTGGGTGGCAGTTTGAGCTGCGAGGAGGATCCTATGAGGCTGCAGAGTGACTTGGATAGGTTGGGTGAGAGGGCCGATGCATGGCAGGTGCAGTATAATGTGGATAAATGTGAGGTTATCCATTTTGGTGGCAATCACAAGAAGGCAGATTATTATCTGAATGGTGTCAGATTAGGAAAAGGGGAGGTGCAACGAGACCTGGGTGTCCTTGTACATCAGTCACTTATAGTAAGTATGCAGGTACAGCAGGCAGTGAAGAAAGTAAATGGCATGTTGTCCTTCATAGCAAGATGATTTGTGTATAGGAGCAAGGAGGTCCTACTGCAGTTGTACAGGGCCCCGGTGAGACCATACCTGGAGTATTGTCTGCAGTTTTGGTCTAACTTGAGGAAGGATATTCTTGCTATTGAGGGAGTGCAGCGTAGGTTCACCAGGTTAATTCCCGGGTTGGCGGGACTGACATATGATGAAAGAATGGATCGACTGGGCATATTCAGTGGAATTTAGATGGATGAGAGGGAATCGTAGAAATATATATAAATATATAAAATTCTGAAGGGATTGGACAGGCTAGATGCAGGAAAAATGTTCCCGATGGTGTGGGAGTCCAGAACCAGGGGTTTCAGTTTAAGAATAAGGGGTAGGCCATTTAGGACTCAGATGAGAAAGAACTTTTTCACCCAGAGAGTTATCAATCTGTGGAATTCTCTGACACAGAAGGCAGTGAAGGCCAATTCACTGGATGTTTTCGCGAGAGTTAGATATAGCTCAGTGGGTTAGGCAGCATCTATGGAGCGAAGGAAATAAGCAACGTTTTGGGTCGAAACCCTTCTTCAGACTTGAAATGTTGCCTATTTCCTTCGCTCCATAGATGCTGCCTCACCCGCTGAGTTTCTCCAGCATTTTTGTCTACCTTCGATTTTCCAGCATCTGCAGTTCCTTCTTGAACGTTAGATATAGCTCTTTGGGTTAACGGAATCAAGGGACATGGGGAAAAAGCAGGAATGGGATACTGATTTTGGATGATCAGCCATGATCATATCGGATGGTGGTGCTAGCTCGAAGGGTCGAATGGCCTACTCCTGCACCTGTTTTCTTTGTTTCCATGTAAACCCCTTCCTATCCATTAACCAAGATATGAATTTGTATGTTATAAAGTCACACAGCATGGAACCAGGCCTACAACCTGACCCTAATGCCCCATCTACACCGAGTCTACATTTAGTCTGAAAAAAGGTTCCGGCTCAAAATGTCACCTATTCCTTTTCACCAGAGAAGCAGCCTGACCCACTGATACTCCAATATTGTGTGTGTATCTTTAGTTTAAACCAGCATCTGCAGTTACTTCCTACACACTACGCCCCATCTGCACTAGTACCACCTGCCTGTGTTTGACCCATATCCTTCAAAACCGTTATCTTAGTTGGCATGGGCAAGTTGGGCCGAGGAGCCGGTTTCTTTGCTGTATGACTATGTCCTCTAGTTCTTGATTTCCCCCCACCCTGGGGAAAAGACTGCATTTCACCCGATCTATTTTCCTCATGATTTTATACACCTCTATTAGATCACCCTCAGCCATATGCTCTCCAAGGAATAGTCTGTCTGGCCTCCCTGTAGCTCAGGCTTTCAAGTCCAGACAACTTCCTCATAAATCTTCTCTACACCCTATTCACCTTCCTATAGCAGGGTGACCTTGGTGTTTAGTGGAGTGATATCTGCTTTTCTCCATGAGTTATCAATGCTTAACACTAGGGGTGACTGGAACACACTGATCGGGACAGTGGTGGGGGTAGATACAATAGTGTCTTTTAGATGGGAGCAGAGAATGGAAGTGTACGGATCATATGCGGGCAGAGGAGATTAGTTTAGCCTGGCATCATGTTCAGCACAGATGTGGGCTGAAGGGCCTGTTCCTTTGCTGGACTTTGCTATGTACTATGGTGTATAAATCAGGACCGCCAATTTTTTTCAAATGGCAACGGGTGAGCTGAGTCCTTGAACGCGTTACTTCAATGCTAGCATACAATGAATGCACAGAGTATTATTTATTGTTTCTTTATCTGAAAAAGGATGTATATACCATCAAAGGGGTTCAGTGAAGATTCAACAAATGTGGTCCTGGTGTAGAAAGAATGAACTGCAGATGCTGGTTTTTAGGCAGCATCATCTGGAAAACACGAAGAGAAGATTCGTTTTTTCAGAATGAAAACGTCACCTATCCATGTTTTCCAGGGATGCTGCCTAACCCACTGAGTTACTCCAGCACTTTATGTCCAGATTAGTTCTTGGGATGACATATTTGCTGTGTGAAGAGGCATTGATTAGACTAGATCTGTGTTCCCATAAGATTTGGAGGAATGAAAGGTGATATAATTGAAACTTCCAAATGATATGTAATGCGCCATGGTGGAAGGTGGATGTATCTGAGGTATCTGGAACCAGAGTCCCAGTCCTAGTAGTCGGACTGAGATGAGGAGAACGTTCTTTACTCGGGTGGTATATCTTTGGAATTCCATATCCTCAAAGTGCTCTGGAGCATCAGTCTTTGAATTAATTCAAAACAAAAATCGATGGATATCTGTATAATAATGGAATTGAGCAACATGGGGATGATGCAGGAAAA
This sequence comes from Malacoraja senta, assembly GCA_038087875.1. NCBI lineage: Eukaryota > Metazoa > Chordata > Chondrichthyes > Rajiformes > Rajidae > Malacoraja > Malacoraja senta. The sequence continues at coordinate 23,417,762 of CM075981.1, read as the reverse complement.
TGGTTCAGAAGATAAGCCACAATCTTATTGAATGGTGGAGTAGGCTGAAACGGCCAAGTGGCATACTTCTGTTATTATGGATCAGAGCAGACCTTTGTTTACACACAGTAACTAGAGCCGGTCTAGAGAGAATCATATTTATGGTGAATCAGTTGGTCTTTTGTGGAATTGTTTGGAGTTTTACCACTTTAGATTTTTAGTACATTCTTTAGGTTGACATATTAGTGTTTTGTGCTATCTCCCTCCATCTCAGCTAAGCAGATACCACTGATGTGCAATGTCTAAGTAATGTTTATTCTTTCTCATTAGCCCTTGGAGGATTGTCGATGACTGTGGAGGAGCGTATACAATGGGCGCCATAGGTGGCGGGATTTTTCAGTCCATTAAAGGCTTTAGAAATGCTCCAGTGGTAAGTCTCTTCACAACTCTGATGAAAGATTTGATTTTTTTAAATAATGTTAAGCAAGGGTGTAAGTGAAAATGTTTAATTCCTTCATACATTGTACACCAAACCACACCATCGATTCTCTAAGATCTCACTAATTTTGTAAAAATAAGTTTGAAAAGATTTTATATATGCTGTATGCAATTAGAAATCTAAAATCTTACTTTTACTGTTGTAATGACAGGGTGACAATATTTACCGCAAATTACTCCATGAAACTGGACAGGAATTACTGAAGTTATGGTTAAATTGATCAAATCTAGATGTGCCTGTTGTTGATGCCCTACTCCTTCACAGGGTGCCATGTAGAGTGGCGTTCCCAGCATTTGTGTATCAATATGAAGTTTAGAATCAGTCCAAAAACAGAGAAACAAGCCCCTTAGCACACCGACTATCAGGTGCCCATTTATACTAAAAAAGGCACAGTGCAGGGGTGTCAGAGTTTACAGGGAGAATGGGGTTGACGGAAAAATATGCCAGACAGATACGGTCTTGGCATCACGGTCGGCACAGACATTGTGGGCCGAAGGGTCTGTTCCTGTGCTGTATTGTTCTGTGTGCGTGTATCCTTCATACATGCACAAAGGTGACCCAGTCAACGGTTAATAGTATTGATTAAATACATATATTACGCAGCCCACCGAGTTGACTATTGGTAATAGTATCGTCATTCCTGAATGCATTTGAATTATATTATGCAAGTTCCTTCTGTAATTTGAATTTGTGTTACATTTCCCAATCTCCTGCACTACGTTTGAGCACTATTTCAACATTATTTTGTCTTCTCTTCAACTAGGGAATGAGTCATCGATTTCGGGGAAGCTTAACTGCAGTAAAGACCAGAGCTCCACAGTTAGGAGGTACGGTGCTTGTATTTGCAAAGCAGTACGTTTGTTTATTTAGTGAAGAACTATGAGCCTATCTTTTACTGTTTTTTTAAGTCTGTAGAAGGAACCTGACCCGAAATGTTGCCTATCCATTCCCTCTGCTGACTTACCCCAACACTTTGTGTTTTGTTCAAGATTCCAGCATCTGCTATTCCTTGTGACACCATTTCAAAAAATGTTTGTCCTCCAAAGACAGGCATTTGGAAAACTAGCCATATTTGTGGCTGAATACTAAGATATCCATGGGGACATACAATGCTGGAATCTCTTGAGTGGAATACAAACTGCCTGGAAGGAGAACTACTTTGAAGTTCGACCCGCTGAGTTACTCCAGTGGTTTGTTCTAACTCAGATATTCATGCTGGAAATATCATTTTTTATCTCGGAAATATGGGAATTTTTAACCATAAAATAATTTTGAAAATTATACCAAGAATGCTGTCCTGTAATGGCTTAACCAAATATTATCACCAAAGTCTGAATGTTCTTGTCATACTGTTGTATTTTGGGGAGAGATTTTAGTCAGAGATGCTGTCTGTTTGATATGAACTGAAATTAGACCCCATTTACCTGTTCCAAGTGGGCACAAACAGAGAAGAATGTGTAATATTGAATTCCTTTTGGTCTTCTAGACAGCTAATATGAACTGGCCATTTATTCATGTTATTTTGTACTTGATGAAACATGCATCAGTGTATAAAGTGGAAAAGCACTTTTGTTTGCATAATAACTTAAAACTGGGTTGATTGTGAAATATTTACAGAGAACCGGTTCAGTCCAACTTCTGATTGATACATTGTCCATTGGTGAAATTCTTAGTGGAAACCTTCAGCATGTTTTTTCCAATCATGCATTATAGTTTTAATTAAGTGCTGGAGTAATTATACAGGCGCACATTGTTTTTTCAGGTAGCTTTGCCATCTGGGGCGGTCTGTTTTCAATGATTGACTGTGGTTTAGTGAAGGTCAGAGGTAAAGAAGACCCATGGAATTCCATAACCAGTGGAGCCTTAACGGGAGCCATATTAGCTGCAAGAAGTAAGTGAAACTTTTTATACCAGGTGACATGAATCCTATCATTGGGATGTAGTTACTGGGGAAATTGTGCATACGTTCTGTGTTTAAGCAAGATGAGAAGCTAACCAGGCCAGTTAACCTGACATCCTGTTATGGAAAATTACTAGTCTATGCTTAGGCATGGAGGGACTGTGTTCCTTAAGCTTCCGGTTGATTGGAGAGATGAAGAATGTATTGTATACACACGTATAATTACATAAGAGGAGACAAGGAACTGCAGATGCTGGAATCGTGAGTAAAACACAGTGCTGATGTAACAATGGGTCAGGCAACATCTGTGGACGACATGGATTGTTCTTGATGAATCTATTTGACACAAGGGGATGTAGGTATATCCATGAGTTTTATTCACATTTACTACCAGAAGTTATTTGACAAAGTACCTCGGATGAAATTATTGGCTAAAGTTGAAGCTTGTGCAGCTGATGACAAATTATTGGCTGTAATAATGATTAGGAGCATAGCTAAAAAGCAGAATAAATAATAGATGGCATCCCACAATTGTTGCTAGCTTGTGCTCTCTGGTCTCAGATTCTATTTTGCCCCTTTCCTTTAATTCAATACTGTGGTATTTTCCCAGTGATGTTTTATTCGTATGCACTCTATCCCTCAACTGCCAAAATAAATGTTAATTATATTCCTTTTCTTTGAGAAATAAATTTATTTTTTAAAGTACAATTTGGTTCCTAGCTGTGTTCTAGAGCACTTGTTGTAATTCATAAACTGTGGCTATTTTCATTTAGATGGTCCAATGGCAATGGTGGGATCTGCTGCTATGGGAGGAATACTGCTCGCCTTGATTGAAGGGGCTGGAATTATGCTTACACGATTTGCTTCAACACAGTTTCCAACGGGTAAGTTATAACTAAAGAGATCAGCAACAGAATTGGAATTGGCAAGATTGTACTCATCTTCCTGTGCAGGATATTGTATACTATGACACGCAGCTTTCAGCTCAAGCTGAGCATTGACAGCTACTTTAATTAGGGTTATGTTTTTTTTTAATCAGTTGAATTCAGTATATTTTAATTGTAACATCACAAATCAGTGCACGTTTCCCCTATTTCCATGTTTGAATTCCACCAAATAAATTTTCTCACCTTTCAGAGAATCGGTCTCTTTTTAAAGTCAAACTGTACCCATGGTGAGTGCAACAAAGGTACTTTATCTCTGCTGAAGCTGCATTCAGCTTTTACAACAACACCCTTTGGTCACACTATATTGCTCCAGGCAATCTTCTTTCATGTTCATCTTCCATGTTTCAAATGTTGACATCGCTGTCATCATCCGTCCTGAATTGGCTTCTGCCGACAATAACTGAACAAAATTGTGCTGGATCTTAATTTTTAAGTGTTTAATATTAACCTGGAAGATACAACAAAAGTAAATGACCAGATTGTTCTATAATTACTATGGATCAGGTGGGCTTTTTTGTTAAAGGAAGGATTATTATCAAACGGAAGTATCTTCTCTTTCTAGGTCCACAGTTTGCAGATGATCCTAATCAACTACAAAATCCATCGTTTGGTGAATACAGACAATATCAGTGACATCCATTTGATTACTTTTAGTTTTTCGGGTGATGGCAAAGCAGATATCCTTTGAAGAACACTTACGTCTATGCTTAAATGCAGCCACGTTTAAGGCAGTTTATATTGCAAGGTTGGTATTGTTAAAGGCCTTTGCAGAAAATTAAATGAATGCAATGATTTTCTGTGGCCTTGTAATATATGTATATATGGTATATGCCAGACATTACATTATGTAACTGAGATTATTTTTGTGCCTGAGTTTTATATGTTCTCTGGTGAATATATTTGTAAATCTATTGGCATTATACATTATCACTTCAAACCAAGCAAAATATAATGAAACTAATCGTGTTAGGTACTGTACACTTTCAGGCATTTCATTTAACTCAAAATATTATTTGTTCTTAGAGTTTAATGTATTCAAGGCTCATCTTGGAAAATCTCTGGATTTAATTTATTTACTGCTTTCGGCACAAGATCTAAACACTTGGTGTTCAAGTTGTTTTAATATGGCCCTATTCTTAGAAACTGGTGGTTAATGTGAAATTTGTCACTATGAATTTGAAATTGGATAGGGGTGAGAATATATTATTTTACTATATCAAGGTAGGAGTTTAGGCAAACATGTTTAAAACATTAATATTTCTTCCCCATTCTCATATTGTAAACTTACAAGGTATTGGGAGACAGTGACATTTGTATTCAATTATAATTGTATAGCCCACTTAAGCTTCCATTAAGAGTTAAATTCTATCTATAGTAGTACAGTGAAAATACTAACAGAATTAGATCTTATTGTTTTGCTGCTCAATGTTCTGGCAAAAAGACGAACTGCGTCAATAAATGAAGTTAGTGTCATTAAAATGATTTTGTTTCCACTTTCACATGGTTATAATAAGTTATTTAATTGAAGTGTTCCCTGTGTAATATCTGTTGAATTGATAAAATGGGTCATTTACAATTCAATGAACAATTTAATTAATCTTTCGGGTCTGACCTTTACTTTAGACCAGGGGTCGGCAACCTTGTTCTGCATAGGAGCCAGGACGCATGTCTGGCCACATCTATCACGTGTACACATGGATCCCGCCCTTTCGAGGACCCCACTCGGAGCACTGGCCCCTAGTTATGGGCGCTCACGAACATGGCGCACCTACGGACCATTGCCTTGGCTCGGTCCTGAAGGCGGTGGCTCAAATACTCACACATCCCAGGCCTATTGATAACCCCGATCCTGACAGTGAAGTCCAGACACAGAAGGTGCGCGGCCATGCCGGCGGCTTTGCGCAGGATGCGGTACAGCCAGCGCTCGCCTCCTTGCGTCACCGCGGCCCGGGAGCTATTGGAGATGATGGAGGTCTGCAGTCCGGATGATTTCGGGTTATGGACTGCATTCGGCCCAGGGGCCGTAGGTTGCTGACCCCTGCTTTAGAGATACAGCATGGAAGCAGGCCCTTCACCCCACCAAGTCCACGACGAGCAGCCATCCCTGCCTACTCTCCTACACACTAGAGACAATTTACTGAAGCCAATTAACCTACAAACCTGTACATCTGGGAGGAAACCGGACAAAACCCATGCGATCTCAGAGAACGTACAAAGTCCGTACAGACAGTACCCGTACTCAGGAAGTTACTCTGGTGCAGTAAGGCAGCAATTCTACTGCTGCGCCACACCCAAAAAGATATTTCACACCCAAAATAGTTTAGTGTACAACTATTGAATTTCAGCAATGATTTTTAACAGCTAAATATACTAATTTATCATTTTTTTTTGCAATCGGGAATTTATAACTGAAAACCCAGGTCCGCGCATCCAATATTAAGGAGGTGGTGTTGGAGCTAACAAAACAAAGGTTGGGATAGACTCAACTAGCAGAGTCACGATCCCTAGCTTATCCGGCTTTCTTTCCTGTTCAATGTCAGAATAGTATGGTCAAAAAACATTAAAAGCAAAATATGTTATTAATAATATCTTGCTGCCAATACTGTCCATTTAAAGGAATTGTTCCTTTGAGGATCCTGCCTGCTGAATGGCTGTGTTAATGCCACACTGCAGGAGGAATGATCCTTCAGGACACAGTTGGGAAGATTACTGGTCAAGAAGCCAACGAGGTCACAACCAGGCATTCCTACTCCAATTGTGAATTACAGTGGAATTCTTATTGCCTCCCCATTTCAACATTTTAGGTTTTGGGGGTAAAAGTTCTGTTGATTATGTTTCCTTGTCAAGTATCAACAATGGCCCAAACAAAACAAGTGCTGGGTGAGGGAAATTACTGTCTGATATTTTTATTGGAACATTACGGTAATTCCTGTTGATCTGCCATCACATAGGATACAATACACAATACACTAATGGAAGAAAAATAATTCCACCATTATCTTTAGTTAATTAGATTGACCTTAAGGCGCGTTGAATAGCTGAAGTGTCCAGTTTAAGAAAGAACTGCAGATGCTGGAAAATCGAAGGTATACAAAAATGCTGGAGAAACTCAGTGGGTGAGGCAGCATCTATGAAGCGAAGGAATAGGTGATGTTTTGGGTTGAGACCCTTCTCCAGTTTATAGTCATTTTCAGTGACAAGAGTAAAACAAGTCTATTGCCTTTCAACTATATATGAATTAAATTGTCAATTAAGACTAGAGAACTGAAGTAGAGAAGATAAATTAAATTGAAAACACCTTTATTCTTTGTACTGATTCCAGGTTTGTTTCTGTGAACAGCAAGTTAATCCTTGAGTGCATACAATCAAAACATGTTCTGTGATTATATACTGGCCTCACTTTACAGTAAAACTTCATATGTAAACATTTCCAAAGATTTAGAAGTAATAGAAATACACCAAGTAGATGAGGCACAGAACACTAATTAGTCCTCAGATCAGAATATTTATGCTTCTGTAAAAAAACATTTGTAGTTCAAAGGTATTGCAAGATATACATTCAATCAGATTTGACCCCCATTTATTTTGGAATCTGCCCAAGAAAGAACACCAACACAAATTATATGACAGTTGCAAAAGTACTGATTGATTTAAATCCGATGTAAAGAGTATATAATATTCAAAAATCAGCTGGAAACAATTAGCTCTGTTAAATTTCCCTCTTAAGAATCTTTGTTTGGAACAAAGATTTTCTTCACAAAACTTTGCACGTTTTGGTGGAGATGGTTCCCTGTAGTTGCAAAAATCTCCTGTGCCAGTTTGCGTGTTCCCTCGGTTTCTGTCCACATGGCTTGATAAAGAGGAACTGTGTACTTCTGTTTGCCCTGTGACAGGAAAGAGGCATTACTGTAAGTTGAAACAGAGTAGGGTTTGAAATTTACTGCATTTACAAGCAAAAGAGTTTAATTTAATGAGACAGCATGAAAGCAGGCCCTTTGGTCCACATCGATCATCCGTTCATACCAGTTCTGTTTCCCACGTTCTCATCCATTCCCCACACACCAGGGACAATTTACAGAGGCTGATTAACGTTCAAACCCGCACGTCTTTGGGATGACGGAGGAAGAGCCAGAACACCCGGAGGAAACCCATACAGTCAAAGAGAACGTGCAAATTCCACACAGACAGCACCCGAGGTGAGGATCAAACCCGGGCCTCTGGGGCTTGCTCTGCCAGCTGCACCACTGTGCCCGCCCCCACCTCTCTTTTCCAGTTTTCTGCCCCCTTCTACCATCGGTCTAATGTAGGCATGATGATCAAGTGTGGTCTTCTAAGACAGTAAAACTATCACCAAAAAAAATATTTTCAGAGTCCAGTGTTCAGAGCAAGCTGTAGGACATTTTAACAATTTTGCCCATGTTAAAGCATTCTACACAAGCATATCTCGATGAAGTTACATTTTATGACTGAATATTCATTTTGTGGAACAAATAGACCTTCAGCTTACATATAATTGCTTATGTACCTGACTTTGCAGAAAGTCTCGGAGTTCATCAAATGCATCTTCATAGTTATTTCTCACAATAATCTGTACCCAGCGAAAACGCAGTTCTGCATTCTTGGATTTGGAGATACTTGGGTACATCTCAGCGAGCTTCTCAGTATTTCCTAAAGAAAATGAGATTTCATATTTTATTCCTTTTGGTCATTGCTTCTTGAGTTATATTTACAACAAAAACTTTATCCTGGATGTTTTAATAATGAAGAGCAATCGTATAGAATATCATAGAGTTTGGCAGAAATATAGATCTCTGGAATTGAAAATATCAATGATATCTGAATTTAAGTGCACATTTATAATAGTCTTAAAATGAATTTGCACTATTCAGTAGTAGACTGTAGGAGGTTATGCAGAGCTGCCAAGTAGTACGGATTTTCCATATATTTTGTACGGAAATGCGATTAGAATACGGATGTACAATTTTGTGTTGTTAAATAGAGTTCAGTTTAGCCTGAAGAAGGGTCTTGACCAGAAACGTCACCCATTCCTTCTCTCCAGTCGTTGCCTGTCCCGCACCAGATTTAAACAGAGCGTTGTCAGTTTAACGCGTGGGAATTTAAACGAAGAGCTGTCAGCTACATCGCTATGGGTCCTAAAAATAGCGCTACCAGCTGGAGCGCTATGGGCTTTACACATAGCGCTATGGCCACAGCACTATGGGTCAGACTGTTCAGGAAAATTCTCGTATAACAATGAGTCTTTGGAATTTTCTTTTTCAGCGGTAGTTGAGCCTTTGATTATTTTTCAGGCAGTGGTAGAATTCTGGACAAGCCTAGTGGTGAAAGATTACCAGTGGGATTGCAGTTACATTGGGATTGGCCTTGATTTTACAAAACGGTGGGTGGGCTCAAGGGGGAGAGAAGGAGAGGAGGGAGGGAGAAGGGGAGGGAGGAAGGGAATAAGAGGGAGGGAGAAAAAAAGGAAGGAGAGGGAGGAAGGGAATAAGGGAGAAAAAAAGGGAGGGTGGGGGGGAGAGAAAGAGGGGAGGAGGGAGGGAGAGGGAAGCTTCCAAATTGGCTTCTACATCATCCCCTGGTGCTAAAAGCAGAAAGCAGCCGTTCAAAGCAGTATACAAAGTGATGGCAATGAATGTACTGTCAAGTAAGGTGCGTAGAAGACAAGTCAATTGGTAGCAAAGTTATGCATTCTTGTACTCTTACATGGGTATGACTGCACATTAAAAACATTTTTTTCGGCAAAATGGCACCGCGTAAAAATACGATTTCCTCGGCAAAATACTGATTTTCAGGTACTAGAATACTGAAATGCTCTGACAAAACTTGACAGCTCTGATTATGGGGTATGGAAACAGGCCCTTCAGCCCGACCTGTCAATTCCGACCGAGATTAATCATCTACGTCAGTTCCACCCGCCACGTATAGCCCATATCCCTCTAAACCTTTCCTATCCATGTATCTGCCCAAATGTCTATTAAATGTTGTTTTCATTCTTGCCTTAACCACCTCTCTGGGAGCTCATTTCATATACCCACCACCCTGTGTGAAAATGTTGCCCCTCAGGTTCCTAATAATTTTTTCCCCTCTTAACCTGAACCTAGTCGCTCTGTTTTTATTCCCCTACTCTGGATAAAAGACTGTATTCACCCTATCTATTCCCATCAGGATTTTATATGCCTCTATCAGATCACCCCTCAGCCTCTTGCACTCCAAGGACTAAAGTCCTCGCCCACCCAACCTCCCAATAGCTCAGGCCCTCGAGTCCTGGCAAAATACTCGTAGGTCTCTGCGCCCTTTCCAGCTTAACGACATCCTATAGCGGGTCATAAGAATTTAGTATTTGTTTGTAAACTTTGTCACTAATCATGGAATACCTAGAGGCAAGGGTGACTTTTCCAGTAGTTTATCAAGGAAGTAGACAATCTGGTAGGTTTTCCATGAGCACAGATCAACTGCTTTGATTGCATCTATGTTCAGCTCAGCAGCAAACCACAGCGATGCCAAGCTCTCTGCTGGTTTCATGAGAGTATCGCCAGAGGAAAGGTCTGGCAGAAACGGCGGCCATCCAGGAGTATTCAACCAGCAGTCAAATTCAAATCCTTAAAAAGAAAATTTAGACAGTTCAGTTGTTATTGCTATTGTTCTGCTTCCTTCCAAACTGACAATACAAGGTTGGAAGAAACTGCAGATGCTGGTTGTACTGAAGATAGACACAAACCGATGGAGTATCTCAGTGGGTCAGGCAGCATTTCTGGAGAAAATGTATAGGTGACGTTTAGGGTCAGAACCCTTCAGAAGCAAGAGTCTGAAGGGTTCTGACCCAAAACGTCACCTATTCCTTTCCTCCAGAGGTGCTGTCTGATCCACTGAGTTTCTCCAGCATTTTATGTCTATCTTTGAGGCAAGGTTGGAGAATGTATATAAATTAAGAATCATAGTGTAAAGTAAACAAAGAACTTCAGAGACTTAATCATGAGCAAAACACACAAGAAATTGTACCACCATCCAGTGGATTGGGAATATATTCTAGCTGTAGAAGCAAAACATTTGAACCAACTGGATTTGTTTTAGTTAAGTTAAATTAGTGGGTCATCACTCCCCCCTTCAGTGAAAGGGATGATGAGGTGGAATAAAAATAATTAAACATTCTTCAATAAAATAGCATTACCTGGTCTTTTTTCAACATCTTGTTTCTTGAGTTCTGGGAAATAGTCTAGGTAAAAGTTTAAGGTATCTTCTGCCACGATACTTTTGAATTTGAACTTGTCCACATAAGCCTGGAGTAAACAATTTGGTGACAAGTTAAAGTTGTACACTGAGCAGTGTACAAATCACCCTATGTAAACATACTATGTGAACTAGGTTTACATATTCTGTTGTGCTGCTGCAAGTAAGAATTTATTTGTCCTATCTGGGACATATGACAACAAAACACTTGATTTGACTCTTGACCTGTTTCCAGCAAGGAACTGCATTGATTTTAAACAGCTTCAGAGTTAAGACTATCAAAATATGTCCCGAAAAGGAGCAATGAAATTCTTTCTTGCAGTAGCACAACAGATTTGCAAACATTGTACTCTAAACACCATAAAAAAGTTCAGTATAAAAAACAAACAATAAAAGTGCAAAGGCAAAGACAATGCCCCCAAGTCTATGTTGCTCGGAGCTTAGTTGGAGGTTGTAGTGTTTAATAGCCCGATAGCTGTTGGGAAGCTGCTCCTGAACCTTGATGTTGCAGTGTACAGGCTCCTATACTTCCCAATGGCAGGAGTGAAATGTGAGTGTGGCCAGAATGGTCTGAAGAAGGGTCCCGACAGAGCAAAGATAGATAAATTATTGAATAGACTTGATGGGCCTAATTCTGCTCCTATTACTTATGAACTGAAACTATCCATTTTCTCCAGAGATGCCGCCTGACCTGCTGTCTTTTCTAGAACTGATTTCGTTTCTTTAAAACTGACTAACAATGGGTTGGATATGCAACACAGTATCTACCAGTTGTTTATAAAAATAAAATTTGCGCTTGCAATAAACTTCACAAATTCTTACCCGAAGGAAAGCATCAAATTTGTTCTGATCACCCACAAGGTGAGCTAAATATGACACAAAGCAGTAGCCTTTTTCATAAGGAGTTTCATTATAGGTCTCATCCGGATTGATCCCTAAAATGGAATAAATGTGATAAATTAATTATTGGTTGATTTCTTCAGAGTGGACAAATGAGTGGAGCAATGCGAAGTTTGACATTGTACTGTGAGCCAGTGTAGACAATATGGACTGAAATGGTCCCCTTCTGCTTTGTTAGGAAACATGGCAAACATCTGTAGTTAACATCACCTTGCCTTCTTATCTTGCTGTGGTAACCTTGCTGAGGAACTGAAGAGCTCTGTCATCTAACAGAAAAAGGGGACTGGATGAAGAGGCTTGGTGGACATGTTGGTGGTCAACATGGGCCACCCTGAGCTGACAATTGCTTGCCCTGCAATTCAGTGTCCCACTTCCACTGTGACCAGTGTGGCCTTCACTGCTCCAACAGGGTCTCACCTGCCATCAAGGCACTTGGCGCAGTGGTAGAGTTGCTGCCTTACAGCGCCAGAGACCTGGGTTAGAGTATACATGGAGTTTGCACGTTTTCCCCGGGTGCTCTGCTTTCCTCCCATACTCCAAAGACAGTATGGGAGTCTGACGAAAGGTTAATTGGCTTTGGTCAGAACTGTAAATTGTCCCTGGCATGTAGGATAGAGCTCGTGTATGGGGATCACCGGTCGGCACAGACTGGCTGGGCCGAAGCACCAGTTTCCGGGCTGTGTCTCTAAACTAAACACAATTTGAAACTCAATATCAATTTCAATAATTTCACATAACTTGCTTTTTCCATTTGCAATAGAAATATGATTTTGAAGCAGCCATTTTAATCAGGATTCCAAACTAATTTCTATAGATTACATACATTCATATATAGACTGATTTATATAGGCCCAGATTGTGAGCACTCACCGTGTTCAATTTTGACCTTGAGCTTGTTGAGCGGATGGTTCTCCCCGGTGTTATCCATGTGTTTACGGAGGAGGGCTCTCCCTGTGGCAGCTTCAAGGCACGTGTACTCCGCACCTGAGGTGCAAACTTTACAAGTAAATGCACAGAACAAGTACCCTGATGATACGAGTATTAGTGTCACCCAACCACAAAGCAACGCATGGTAAGACATGTCTGTAATGGGTCAGTAATTTGGGAGTGCAGTGCACCTCGACGGAGTGGGCCGTGAGAGGCCCGGCAGCAGCCTGGAATTCGGCTGGATTGGGCGCATCTTCAAAAGGTCGAGCGCGTGGACATGGCCTACAGCTGTGGAACACTTAAAAACAACTAAGACTTGAAAATGGTGCCAAACTGATGACTATACTGTCTCAGTCTACTACTGCTATACATTTGTACTGTATCTGAGATGCTTATCTATGAACTGAACTGTTTACAAAAATGAATTTCACTGTACTTTGGGACATTGAACCATTGATTTGTAAGATGCATTCTATTCAGCAATATGGCATGAGTAGATTTAACAGCAAAAGAATGAAGAAACAGACACTGACACTTTCAATTAGTTGCCTGTTGAACTAGACTGGATTTATCCTTCCCTACCTGTTGAAGGCAATACTGTAGAGAATTTGTCTTTAAATTTTCCCTTCCTCCCCTTCTACATCAAAGTGTCAAAAAGAAAAACACAAATTGTTCGTATTTCTCCCCATCAATTGCTGAGAAGTAACCCTGGAACAACAGACTTCAAATCCATACTAAGGTGGAGGAATCACTAATTGTTCTGATGAAAAGCCTTTGACCTGAAAGGTAAACGAGTTTCATTTACCACAGATGCAGCATGATCAGCTTAGTTCTTCCAGCATTTCTGTTTTTGTTCCAAATTGCAGCATCTGTCGTTTTACTTTCTATTTTTAATTACCAATTGTTAGTCAGTGTCTGCCTATCTTTGCAACGATCAAAACTGAACCGGTACAGATCTCCACAACAGATGTTGCAAATACACCTAATATAGTATAATAAAGTATAAACAAAGAACTTCCTTAACAGAAAACCAAAACCATACAAAATGAAATTAACAGGCCAGAATCTTAAACCAATGAAGGTTTTTTTGGCGATGCTGCAGCATACTAAAAACCACTACAAAAAATTTAAAAGCTAGATTTTAATTTTTCTTTAATTTTAATTTTGTTCAATTTTAAAATCAGTTTTATTGCGCAAAAAAACTAAAGTTAAAAAAACAAAATGTATTAATTAAAGTAGGTGGTCAGGCCCATAAACAGCTTAGAGGTGATCAGAGCAGTGGAATAGTCAAACAACACGGGCAGACCTGGTGATTTCTTTGTGAACAAAAAGGTGCCAGTAGGGATATCAATTATAAATTAAGCAATATTTATCAACATTTTTTTCCATTAATATACCCCTCTCTTCTGTTTTAATTTTGTTGACAATCTACTTCTAATTTAATATCCTAATAACTAAAAACATAAAATCAACATTTCTAAACATTTGAAAATCTAGTTTTAGACTTTTAGATGTGGTACACATACAAAGTGACACCGTTGGCAGAGCCTCGGCCTCACAGTGCCAGAGACCTGGGTTCGATCCTGACCACAGGCATTGTCGCAGCGGACAAGGGCATCCGGTGGCATCAGGTTTGATCCTGACCTTGGGTGCTGATTGTGTGGAATTTGCATGCTCTCCTTGTGATTGCGTGGGTTTCCTCCAGGTACCCGTTTCCTCCCACATCCCAAAGATGTACGTGTTTGTGTATAAAATTGGCCCCTGTAAAATTGCCCCTTGGGTGTAGGGAGTGGATGATGCAAAAGTGGGATAACAGAACTGGGTGAATGGGTGATCGATGGTCTACATGGTGTGCCGATGGGCCTGTTTCCATGCTGCGCCTCTGCTTTAAACTAAAAAAAGCACCGGGCAGAGCTTTAAACTAAACTGTTCCAAAACGTCTCGATGGAGTCGCATGAGTTTCCCCAATTAACCATTTACTCCAACACAGTGTGCAAAGTAAAACAAAAACACTGAATAAACTCCAGCAATGAACTGAGATGGGAGATTATCATTGCAATTCAGAGGCAATTTTTTGTGCTGAAATTGAAACAAAAACTTAAATACAAGTTGGACATTTTGTGCTAAAAAGAGGAGCAGTATTTACATTTCAGATCAATGACCTTTTATTGTAATTGTATCTCGTTCCTAAGAAACAATCTGAATATTTCCAGCAGTTTCAGTGTTTCTTTAAGACCTGTAGTACCTGTTGTATATTAGATTCACTTTCACTTGTGCTATTGTGGTGTGATCTTTATATTTTAATACACTGTTTCCCATTCTCTATCAACTCTTGATTTTTACATATAAATCAATTTACGATCAATGCTTTTATAATACAAATTAAATGACTGAAAAAGCCACTGCAACTTCAAATCTTCAAAAAAGTAAGAGGGTATGAATGCTTTGAGGAATATGTTTCAATGGGATGCGTACAAAAAGATTAAGATCTCGATCCACATTCAAAGATGACAAACGGGATTATTTTGGACCACCAAAACATATGTACCGTAAAGCTCTGTGGAAATTCTCCGCTGGGCGTACATTGTAAACCCCTCGTTTAGCCAGAAGTCTCCCCAGTTGGCGTTTGTGACCAGGTTGCCAAACCAGCTGTGAGAGATCTCATGGATGATGACGTTAGACAAAGACCGGTCCCCAGCCAACAAACAAGGAGTGACAAATGTAATACAAGGATTCTCCATCCCACCAAATGGGAACGACGGCGGCATGAAGAGCAGGTCATACCTATGGATGTTACAAGATGTATAGAGTCAAGTTTTAAAATGCAAATAAAAAACGATTCCATTCCCTATTAAGGACACAAAGTGCTGGAGTAACTCAGCGGGTCAGGCAGCAACTCTGGAGAACATTAAGTTTAATCTAGTTTAGAGATACAGCGCAGAAACAGGCTCTTAGGCCCACCGAGACCAGTGATCCCCGTACACTAGCAATATCCTACACACTAGGGACAATTTATAATTTTTCCTGAAGCCAATTAATCTACAAATCTGTACGACCCGAGTGTGGGAGGAAACTGGAGAAAACCCACACTGTCACGGGGAGAACGTACAAACTCCACACAGACAGCACCTGTAGTCGGGATTGAACCTGGGTGTCTGGCACTATTAAGCAGCAACTCTACCGCTGCACCACTATGCCACCCCTTTAAAGTGGAGATTGACAGATTCTTGATTATTAAAGGTATCAAAGGTTATGAGAAAGCCAGAGAATGGGGTTGATAGGGAAAGATAGATCAGACATGATTGAACAGTGGAATAGAGTCAATGTCCTAATTACGAACATGGATAGGTGAAGTTTCAGGTCGGGATCGTTCTTGACACTGATTGTGGTGGGGAGGGAGAAAGTTGGAAGATAAGAGAGGCAGAACTATGCTTTTCACTGTACCTTGGCACAGGTGACAATAATACACCTAAACTTAAAGCAAAACCTAAATGTTTAAATCTTCAATAGAATTGGTCTGCATTAGATGAGATATAAAGAAGGATTCTCCAGAGACGCTGCCAGACCCGCTGAGTTACACCAGCACTTAGTGTCCTGTTGTTCTTGCCCGACAGCATCTGCAGGTCATGACTCTCACCAATTAACCATTTGTTCTAGCATAGTGCACAAAGTAAAACAAAAAATACTGCAGTTTCTGAATAAACTCCAGCAGTGAACTGAGGTGAGGTAATTATCATTACAATTGAGACACTCCCTGTTTATTTTTTGTGCTTAAACTAAAACAGAAACTGCTTAGACAAAATGTGCTGAGAGAAGCAGTATTTACATGACAGATCAATGACCTTTTATTGTAATTGATTCTTTGTTCTTAGAAACAACCCAAATATTTCCAGCAGTTTCTGTTTTTATTTCAGACTAATGGCATCTGCTGTATTTTATTTTCATTTTCTTTGTTGTAATGGAGTGTCACCTTTATTGTCTGCAACACAGCTTCCCCTTCCCTACCAACTCTGTTTTTAAAAGAACAAAGTTTAAAAATAAATGCTTACTGGTTAGCCCTGTCAGGCAAGAACAATTCCTGCAAATACACTCAACAAAGAACTTTCTTAACAAAAAAACAAAATATAAAAATCACAAACTAGAAAAATAAAGCCAGGTTACTACAGAAGAATATTAAACCTTCTGAGTGGCTCTTTTTAAATGCACGGTATCCTGTTGTAAAAAAGTTTTACATTCTCCTAAATGTCCTTCTATCCTTCATACATTGAGGTCAAGCACATTGCAAAGATACTGCTTATTTGTCAACTATAAGGTGCCGTTACGCATTTAAAAAATAATGTTACATTTACCAATATATTTTGCTATTATTAGACCCTCTGATTCTGTTTGGATCTTGTTAAAAATAAATTTGATACACTAATAACAAAGTATAAAATTATCCCATTAAAAATTAAACATTTTTAACAATTGATAGTTTGTGATCTGGCTTCGTTTGCTGTCAATTTCACCAATACCAACTGAAGGATAAATTATAATTAACTCCAGATTTGAGAAACAAAAGCCATTGTTTTTATAATTAAAAAGCTTGCACTTTATCCCATCATTGAAATTTGCTGAAAATATTGCAATCGATAGATTAATTCTGACAAGTAATGATTGATTGATTGAAAAATTAGTTTAGTTTATTGTCACGTGTATCGAGATAGTGAAAAGCTTTTTTTTTTGCATGCTTTCCAGTCAGCGGAAAGACTATACATGATTACAATTGATCAACATACACAATTTCCTAGGTGTTCTGTACCATGCTTGTGTACATGTGCTTTTTAAATGTTAACTAGAACTTGCAAATCGAGCCTCTGCTTATCACCTCGTCAGAAAGCTGCACCTCAATGGCACTGCAACTTTCCAAAGTGATCAACTGAAGTGACAGCCCTTGGATTCATAAACAAATTAAAATCTGCTTTGATTGCTACCATGTCAGCCACATTGATTCTGGGTCACTATTTTACAGATGCTTTTAAGAACATGGAACAGGTATATTAATAAACCACAATGACCTCACGAGGAGACACAAAGAACTGCAGATGCCGGTTTACAAAAAAACAACAACAAAGTGCTGGAGTAACTCAGCGGGTCTGGTAGCATCTCTGGAAGACATGGTAGGTGACATTTTAGGTCAGGACTCTTCTTCTGTTCAAACCCAAAACGTTGCATATCCAAGTTCTCCAGAGTTACTGCGTGACCCTCTGAGTTACTCCAACAGTATATATTTTTCTCTCATGTGATTCCCTTTCCTTTGTTTTCAACACCTTCACTTAATTTAGTTTATTTAGCTACAGCGATTGAAATCCTAGTGTATTAGCTACAAAATTAGAGTGTGCAATTGTGGAATATGTTTATCATTTGATGAGTTATACATTGTTTACCTGCTGCAAGTGGTACAAAAGCTAAACGTGCGTTGACTTCACAGAAATAATGAATGACTTTACAGTCTAATTTAGTACACTCCTCCCATCAAAATTTATTGCAGTAAACTCAAATTCTAATATAACAAAATATAAATTATTAATTAAACAATGACTTAGAAAAAAATGTGGCACAAGATTAAAACTCTAATAAAATCTTCATATGTTATAATAGCTACTGGCCCCATCTTTATACCAGCACTCCAGATAATAATATTGCTAAAGTGTCGATTTTTTAAATCAATTGTTCACATGTGGAAATACCATCATAAATTTTTAGCATAAACAATTTCATTGTTAACTGTGGACATTAAACAATCACCAAATATCTTGACTATCCAAAGCAAAGTCAATAGGCAGAGAAAACGCAGGCAGGTAGGACTAGTATAGATGGGGCATCTTGGTCAGCGTGGACAAAGTTGGACTCTATGACTTTAGTTGTGGGCGAAACAAAGATTTTTAATAATACATCAAAAAGGCAGATTTACCTTCCCCATACATATTGTCCGAACAACTTCTCACCAACCGTCAAGAACTCTTCAATTACACCATTAAATTCTTCCTTGGCAGCATCTAACAGGCAAGGTTCAGTCCAGACTCGGCTCCTGTACCAGAAATAGAAATCTCTTAATACTCAAGTTACAAGGCAATGTAAAAAAAAAAATCCTACTCAGTGGCAAACATCCTTTAAAAACCTATTTAGACAATTCACATGGGCATAAAGATGAGGCAACCAGATACCACCCTTTACACCTCTTTATCTGCACACTGAGACAGCAAGTTAAAACTGTACTTTGCAATAGCATATCTAACTTGGTTGTGATTCATCCATCAGATGTACAGGTTGAAAACTAGCAGCCACAGTCAAACTGATTCAAATATTAACTAGATAGAGGACCATTAATGCCATAAACTGCTCTTGAATTGTTAAGTTAAGATAGCCTCCTGTCCTTTGTACCTTAGTGGAAAAGAATACAAATGCTTTGAGCCTGCTTGATTAATGTTACACAACATTTAAGAGGTCAATGTTTCATGAACATAGGGTAATTCCTCTTCCTTTGAGCAAATGTAGAATATTCAAATCAAGATTTTGGTTTAGTTTATTATTATTGTCACATGCATCAAGATAAGTGAAAACATTTTATTGTTGTATGCTATCCATCACAGTAATTCAGTGTGGAAACATGCCCTTCAGCCCAATTTACCCACACCAACCTACATGTCCCATCTCCATTAGTCCCATATGCCTGTGTTTAGCCCTGTCCTTTCCATGTACCTGTCCAAATGTCTTAAACGTTGCGATTGTACCCACCTCAACTACCTCCCCTGGCACCTCATTACATCCATCTACATGAACACACATGATTACACTTAAGCCGTCCACAGTGTACAATCTTTGTTACTGCTGGTAAGCAGCCAGATGAGAGGATGTTAGCGAATGTAGTACTATCATTCAGGAAAGGCAACAAGCATAAGTCCAACACTAGAGCGCACAGCTATAAGGTGAGAGGAGGAAAATATAATGGAGATGTGCGGGCCAAGTTTTTGTATAAACAGAGGCCTGGAATGCATTGCCGGGTGTGATGGTGGAGGCAGATACAATAGTGGCATTTAACAAGCTTTTAGATAGGCACATGGATTTTGCATTCGGGTTATGGATTATAGATACATAGACAATAGGTGCAGGAGTAGGCCATTCGGCCCTTCGAGCCAGCACCGCCATTCAATGTGATCATGGCGGATCATCCACAATCAGTACCCCGTTCCTGCCTTCTCCACATACCCCTTGATTCCGCTAGCCCGAAGAGCTCTAACTATCTTTTGAATGCTTCCAGTGAATCGGCCTCCACTGCCTTCTGAGGCAGAGAATTCCACAAATTCACAACTCTCCGTGTGAAAAACGTTTTCCTTATCTCAGTTCTAAATGGCTTACCCCTTATTCTTAAACTATGGCCCCTGGTTCTGGACTCCCACAACATCGGGAACATGTTGCATGGTTTAGGAGGGATATGGATCACTAGCAAGCAGTTGAGATCAGTTCAGCTAGGCAACTTGTTTGGCACAGATATTGTGGGCCGAAGGGCCGGGTCCTGTGCTGTACTGCTCTATGTTCTATATATTCTGTAGTCAAATGGAAATAATGCGTGTGGTGGCAAAATCAGAACAATTCACTCACTTTCCAACAATCCTGACATTATCATCAAACCCGTCGACAAGGGAGGTGGTGTTGTAGTGTGGCAGGCGAACCTCTACCGTGCTGAGGCCAGATGCCAGCTCTTACCTAATTTAAAAATCTTTGCTTCTACAAAAAATGGCTGGAGAATGTTTATATTCTAGCCCACAAAGTAGCATCAAGGATGGGACTAACCTTGGACCAACCTCTGCAGACACAATGTCACCAACGGCCAAAGCGATGAGATATGCAGGAATTGGGTGTCGCATTTTGAAGTGGAATACATTTTCCTTCTCGTCGTGCTCCCAGTCAGTTGCGCTCATTACAGCTGTAAAACCTTCAGGAACCTGAAACACAATTCACCCGAGAAACTGCCTAAAAACAGGTAGAATCTTCCAGAGACATGAGGAACCAGATGCTGGAATAGAGAAAAACACACAAAATGCTGGAAGAACTCAGCGGATCCGACAACATCTATGGAGGGAATGGAAAGGCAATGTTTCGGATCAGGATCCCTCATCAGTTTCAAGAAGGGTCTCGGTTAAAAATGTCAAAGGTTACAAGGAGAAGGCAGGGAAATGAGGTTGAGAAGGAAAAATAAATCAGCCTTGATCAAATGGCAGAGCATTCTCGATGGGCCAAATGGCCTGGTTCTGCTCCTATCTCTTATGTCACCTGTCCATTCCCTCCACAGATACTGCCTGAACCCCCCCCCCCCCACTAACTTGACAGATAAATATTTAGTAATATTCACAAAAGGAAACTGAAAATATCAGGGGGAAATAACCAGGTCAGGCAGCATCAGGCAGTCAAGAGAAATCAAGCTACCCTTTCAGATTTAGTCACAATCCTCCCTAAGGATCTGAGCTTTAGACTATTTGCAGCTTTGTCATTAAATTCCAGCATCTGCAGTATTTTGGTTTTAGTTTCTAATCCATCACACCACTCAAAGTATCATTACTTTTCGAGGTAAAGATCTCAAAAGGTTCCTTAAAGTATACCTCTGGCCAGTAGATTTATGGCATTGATATTAGGAACAAAGAAAAGCAGAGACATTATAATTAAGAGACAAGGAACTGCAGATGCCAGAATCTTAAGCAAAAAAACAAGTGCTGGAGGAACTCAGCGAATCTAGCAGCAACTGAGGAGGGAATGGACAGATGACTTTCCGGTCAGGACCCTTCTTCAGGCTGATATGTTGTACATAAGTCTTTGAAAACAATGAGGGGCTTGTAATAACTTAAACAGACTCACATATTTAAGTTAAAAGGAATTAGCCATATCCATTTGCATGGTAAGATTGCTCAATATATTCTTATTTTGATAAATATACATGGTTTCAGGAAAAAATCTGTCCGGCCAAACTTCAGTAGCACTTCAGTTGCTCATTATAAATCTAACATAATCAAGTTAGCTTAGAAATCTTACCTTAATAGAGGCAGAATAAGTACTTTTAACAGCTGGAGTATCAAAACAAGGGAAGAAAGATCTGTTTAAGACAGCTTGACCTTGGGTGAAGAGATATGGCTTTACTTTGCCTGCTGTCTGCTCTGGATTCAGCCAAACAACCTGGTAAAAAAAGAACACAGCAATGAGTTGTTATCATGCAGCATTGCTGTTGTGCTGCTGCAAGTAAGAATTTCATTGTTCCGTTTTGTGACATATGACAGTAAAACTCTTGATTCTTGATTTTATCTCACTGAAGCTGAGTATTTGCTCTTGACGCGTGGAAGAAGGCAACAAAAGTCATACTTGGTACAAAATAGACAGAAGTACAGAGGAAAAGTTGGCTGAACTGGACGATGTGAAAATCAGTAGTAGTAGAAGTCAAAATAATAATTTCTACACAATCAAAAAAGAGAAAATAGCTTGCATGGTAAAATAAATTACAGACAGGAAGTTTAGTTGGAAACAAGAGCCCAGATGCATCTTCCAACATCAATGTCCAGACTCTGGGCGTCATACTTGCCACCATCAGGCATTGCCATTATGTGTGACAGTCACACGGGATCAGACCTGTTCTGGAACGAGGGTGGTCACGGTGGGGCAGCGGTAGAGTTGCTGCCTTGCAGCGAATGCAGCGCCGGACACCCGGGTGCAATCCCGACTACGGGTGCTGTCTGTACGGAGTTTGTTCGTTCTCCCCGTGACCCGCGTGGGTTTTCTCCAAGATCTTCTGTTTCCTCCCACTCCAAAGAGGAACAGGTTTGTAGGTTAATTGGCCTGGTAAATTGGCTTGGTGTAGGATAGTGTTAATGTGCAGGGATCGCTGGTCGGCGCAGAAGGGCCTGTTTCCGTGCTGTATCTCTAAACTAAATACTCACGCAGCAGGTTAAGGTATGAAATTATTACATTTTCCAGACAACAGTTTTTAAGATGGTACCAGTTCAATAAATTTAATGCAACAATGGGAATCTATTAATTAAAGTGATTAAAAAAGAACCAATTCTTGGATTCTGTGGTAATTATCTCCGAACAGGCAGATTTAAAAATAATATGTCAGCATCACATGAAAAGGGTCTGATAACGGAAGTAAATCTGACGAGTATCCCAAAACCACAGTGACTATGTTACACTGTACCATTGTACCTTCAAAAATCTTGCATTTATATTGTGCCTATTATGACCCCAAAATGCTTAACCATGGAGTTAATGACACCCCTAGTGCCCTCACCATCGTAACATCAGAACTTCACGCATAGCGAACACATTCAAAAAGCAATGAGCAGATTACTAGATCCGTTTTTTTTTCAGAAAGGAATGTAGATGTCAGGATAAATACAAGCCTGGATACCAATTATAACTCACTCTTCAAAATGTGTCTAAAGATCTTTCTTATCCACACAAGAACAGATGAGAGGAATAAATCGGGTAGATGCACAGAGTAGCGTCTCTTGCCCAGAGTAGCGGAATTGAGGACATAGGTTTAGGTGAGGGGGGAAAGATTTAATAGGAATCTGAGGGGTAAGTTTTTTAATCAAAGGGTGGTAGGTATATGGAACAAGCTGTCATTTAGATAGGACAGGTGGGAATAGTGTTGATGGGACATGTTGGCCAGTGTGGGCAAGTTGGGTCAAAGGGCCTGTTTCCACACTGTAAGACTATGTCTCTATGACTCCAACATCAACATAGATTTGGCATGATAAGGCATAGGTCAATGGAACTGCTACCCTATAATAATGAGAACTGTCTTTTGCGTTCTGTATCTTCCATTCGCTCTAATTGTACTTGAGTTTAACTTGATTGTATTAACGTACAGTATTATCTGATCTGTTTGGATTGCATGCAAAACAAAGCTTTTCATTGTTCTTTAGTCCATGTTTAGCTGAGAGATACAGCAAGGAAACTGTGCCTTCGGCCCGATTTCCCCATCCTGACCAAGATGCCTCTGAAGAAGGGCCTCGACCCGAAACATCACCCATTCCTTCTCTCCAGTAATGCTGCCTGACCCGCTGAGTTACTCCAGCATTTTGTGTCTACCTGCCTCATCTACACCTGTCCCACCTGCCCGTGTTTGTACTATATACCTCTGAACCTTTCCTATTCAAAAGTATCTGTCGAAATTTATTTTAAATGTTGTCATTATACCTTCCATAATTACCTCATCTGGCAGCTTGTTCCACCCTCCATGTGAAAAAGTTGCCTCTCAGGTTGCTATTACATTTTCCACCCCACCACCATAAACCCATGTTGTCTGGTTCTTGATACCTTACTCACGCTATCTATTCCCCTTACGAGTTATATACCTCTACAAGATCAGCCCCCACCTTCTGTACTCCAACGAATAAAGTCCTAGCCAGCCCAACCTCTTTCCATAGCACAGGCTCAATCCTAGCAACATCCTCAAATCATAAGTCTTCTCTGCACTCTCTCCAGCTTAATAACGTAATAACATAAGCGGGCCAAATTTGAACACAATACTCCAACTATAGAAAGGCATAACTGTCACATAACATCCCAACTTCGATCCTCAATACCCCGACTGATGAGGGCCAATGTAGCAAAAGCCTTCTTGACCACTCTATCTACCCGTGATTCCAATTAAGGAACTGAAGTTCTGTGTACAATTGACAGGTAACCAACTAGACAGTGTGGACACAAGGAACTGTAAATGCTGGTTTACAAACAAAGACACAAACTGCTGGAGTAACTCTCCGGGTCAGGTACAATCGCTAGAGAACATGGAGAGGTGACGTCTTGGGTCGGGATTGTGCAGGGGTGGGCTGGTTGAAAGTTGGATATGGGGCAGAGTGCTGTAAAACGTCTGGCAAAGTGATACATGGAAGAAGGACCCAAGATGCTGGAGTAACTCAGGGGGTCAGACAGCATCTCTGGAGAAAAGGAACAGGCGATGCTTTGGGCAAGACCCTTCTTCAGACTGAAAGTCAGGGGAGAGGTAAACTGATGGTATGAGGCAGTACAAAACAAAAGGATGAAATGCCCTTGAAGTGATAGTTGAATATAGATGAGGAGGGATTGCAAGGAAGATAGCTGGATCAAGGCTAGAAATGAAAAGACAAAAGGTGTGAGATAAGGAGAGATGAGGCATGAGACATGGTTAGGTGGCATTTTAGGTTGGGACCCTTCTTCAGACTGATTGTAGTAGGAATTTACATTTTAGCTTTCACTTTAGTCTCCCTTCATAGGGAGCAGAATTAAACCATTGAGCCCATCAAGTCTACTGCACCATTCAATCATGGTTGATCTATCTTTCCCCATTCTTTAAGTATGCTATCCATGTTCTCCAGAGATGCTGCCTGACACATTGAGTTACTCCAGCATTCTTTCGGTGTCTTCTTTCACAGTTCCTTGTGTCCATACTGACCTGTCCATTGCGCACAGAACTTAAGTTGTGGGAAGATAGACAGATGCTGGAGTAACTCAGCCAGTCAGGTAGTATCTTCGGAGAAAAGGAATGGCTCACGTTTCTGTTCGGGACATTTCTTCAGACCTCTTGGGGGTAAACCAGCATCTGCAGGTCCATCCTACACATTTCAGCTGTTTGGGAGTGGCGTTGCCAGCACAGAGAGTGTGGACCGAAGGGCCATCGGCTGGACTCACCCCTGGGCCGTCGCCGGTCGTGTACTCGATGGTCACCTCCAGCGGCTCCACTGGGTCGCAGGGTCCGGGCAGGGTGAGCTCCAGCACCGAGCCGTAGGTGGTGAAGGGGCGGGTGCGGTGCTCCAGGGTCTGGGCCGGGGTCCCGGAGCCGTAGCGGGCCCGGACCGCCTCCACCCTCAGGCTGGGGTGGGTGTCGAGCCGCAGCAGCCGCTGCCCGGGCCGCAGGCAGCCGAACTGTAGCACGGCGCGACCAGTCAGCCGGTGGCGGTCGAACTCCACCCGCAGCTCCAGGTGCAGGTGGCGCAGGTTGAAATCATCGCAACTGGAGGCCGTGGCGGCGTCTAGCCGCGAACCTTCCTCCGCCATCGCTGCTGCCGGGGGTACTGAGGCGGCAGAGGGAGTGCGGGCCGAATGGACGCCCGCTAGCTCCGCCCACCGACATCATCGTCACGTGATCACACGCGCCCCTCCACGTGACCCACCCGGCTCCTTGCACGTGACCACGCCCTCTTGCTCATGTTCACATGCCTCGGATACTAACACGTTTGACCCCTATTTATTTTGGAGTATGACAGTTTCGAAAGTACTGATTGATTTACCCGATTTAAATCTGAAAGCCAAGTTCTAGATGTAAACTGAGCATAATATTCAAAAATCAGCTGGAAACAATTAGCTCTGTTAAATTTCCCTCTTAAGAATCTTTGTTTGAAACAAAGATTTTCTTCACAAAACTTGCACGTTTTGGTGGAGTTGGTTCCCTGTAGTTGCAAAATCTCCTGTGCCAGTTTGCGTGTTCCCTCGGTTTCTGCCCACATGGCTCGATAAAGAGGAACTGTGTACTTCTGTCTACCCTATGACAGGAGAGAAAGAGGCATTACTGTAAGTTGAAACAGTAGGGTTTGAAATTTACTGCATTTACAAGCAAAAGAGTTTAATTTAAAGAGGCAGCATGAAAGCACATTCATAATAAATAGAACATTACTTCACTTGGACAGATGTAGTAAAAATAATTTATATGTGTCTTAAAATGAATTTGCACTATTCCGTAGTAGACTGCAGGAGGTTATGGGGTATGGAAACAGGCCCTTCGGCCTGACACCAATACTGACCAAGATTAATCATCTACGCCAGTTCCACCTGCCACGTTTAGCCCATATCCCTCTAAACCTTTCCTATCCATGTATCTGCCCAAATGTCTATTAAATGTTGTTACAGTACTTGCCTTAACCACCTCTCTGGGAGCTCATTTCATATACCCACCACCCTGTGTGAAAATGTTGCCCCTCAGGTTCCTAATAATTCTTTCCCCTCTCACCTTAAACCTAGTCACTCTTTTTTAATTCCCCTACTCTGGATAAAAGACTGCATTCACCTTATCTATTCCCATCAGGATTTTATATGCCTCTATAAGATCACCCCTCAACCTCTTGTGCTACAAGGAATAAAGTCCTCGCCCGCTAATAGCTCAGGCCCGAGTCCTGGCAACATACTCGTAGGTCTCTGCACCCTTTCCAGCTTAACGACATCCTATAGCGGGTGATAAGAATTTAGTATTTGTTTGTAAACTTTGTCACTAATCATGGAATACCTGGAGGCAAGGGTGACTTTTCCAGTAGTTTATCAAGGAAGTAGACAATCTGGTAGGTTTTCCATGAGCACAGATCAACTGCTTTGATTGCATCTACGTTCAGCTCAGCAGCAAACCACAGCAATGCCAAGCTCTCTGCTGGTTTCATGAGAGTATCGCCAGAGGAAAGGTCTGGCAGATATGGCGGCCATCCAGGAGTATTCAACCAGCAGTCAAATTCAAATCCTTAAAAAGAAAATTTAGACAGTTCAGTTGTTATTGCTATTGTCCTGCTTCTTACCAAACTGATGATACAAGGTTGGAAGAAACGGCAGATGCTGGTTGTACTGAAGATGGACACAAAATGATGGAGTATCTCAGCAGGTCAGGCAGCATTTCTGGAGAAAATGGATAGGTGACGTATCGGGTCAGAACCGTTCTTCGGACTTCTTCAGAAACAAGAGTCCGAGTTCTAACCAAAATAGTCACGTATTCCTTTCCTCCAGAGCTGCTGTCTGACCCGCTGAGTTTCTCCAGCATTTTGTGTCTATCTTTGAGGCAAGGTTGGAGAATGTATATAAATTAAGAATCATAGTGTAAAATAAACAAAGAACTTCAGAGACTTAATCATGAGCAAAACGCATAAGAAATTCTACCATCATCCAGTGGATTGGGGATAGATTCTCGCTGTGGAAGTAAAACATTTGAACCAACTTGATTTATTTTAGTTAAGTTAAATTAGTGGGTCATCACTCCCCCCTTCAGTGAAAGGGATGATGAGGTGGAATAAAAAGAATTAAACATTCTTCAATAAAATAGCATTACCTGGTCCTTTTTCAACATCTTGTTTCTTGAGTTCTGGGAAATAGTCTGGGTAAAAGTTTAAGGTATCTTCTGCCACGATACTTTTGAATTTGAACTTGTCCACATAAGCCTGGAGTAAACAATTTGGAGACAAGTTAAAGTTGTACACTGAGCAGTGTACAAATCACCCTATGTAAACATACTATGTGAACTAGGTTTACATATTCTGTTGTGCTGGGCAAGTAAGAATTTATTTGTCCTATCTGGGACATATGACAACAAAACACTTGATTTGACTCTTGACCTGTTTCCAGCAAGGAACTGCATTGATATTAAACAGCTTCAGAGTCAAGAGTGTCATACTGTCATATGTCCCGAAACGGAGCAATGAAATTCTTTCTTGCAGTAGCACAACAGATTTGCAAACATTGTACTCCAAACACCACCATAAAAAAGTTCAGTATAAAAAACAAACAATAAGAGTGCAAAGGCAAAGACAATGCTCCCAAGTCTATCTTGCTCAGAGCTTAGAAACATAGAAACATAGAAAATAGGTGCAGGAGTAGGCCATTCGGCCCTTTGAGCCTGCACCACCATTCAATATGATCATGGCTGATCATCCAACTCAGTATCCTGTACCTGCCTTCTCTCCATACCCCCTGATCCCTTTAGCCACAAGGGCCACATCTAACTCCCTCTTAAATATAGCCAATGAACTGGCCTATAGCCAATGAACCTTAGTTGGAGGTTGTAGTGTTTAATAGCCCGATAGTTGTTGGGAAGCTGTTCCTGAACCTGGATGTTGCAGTGTACAGGCTCCTATACTTCCCAATGGCAGGAGTGAAATACGAGTGTGGCCAGGGTGGTCTGAAGAAGGGTCCCGACGGAGGCAAAGATAGATAAATTATTGAAGACTTGATGGGCCGAATGGCCTAATTCTGCTCCTGTTACTTATGAACTGAAACGTCACCTATCCATTTTCTCCAGAGATGCCACCTAACCTGCTGTCTTTTCTAGAACTGATTTAGTTTATTCAAAACTGACTAACAGTTGGATATGCAACACAGTATCTACCAGTTGTTAATAAAAAATAAAATTTGCGCTTGCAATAAACTTCCAAAATCTTACCCGAAGGAAAGCATCAAATTTGTTCTGATCACCCACAAGGTGAGCTAAATATGATACAAAGCAGTAGCCTTTTTCATAGGGAGTTTCATTATAGGTCTCATCCGGATCGATCCGTAAAATGGAACAAATGTGATAAATTAATTCTAGATTGATTTCTTCAGAGTGGACTCAGGGAGTGGAGCAACCATAGGCAGGAGAGAGCAAATGCTAAGTTTGACATATACATTATATACATTCATATATAGACTGATTTATATAGACCCAGATTGTGAGTACTCACCGTGTTCAATTTTGACCTTGAGCTTGTTGAGGGGATGGTTCTCCCCGGTGTTATCCATGTGTTTACGGAGGAGGGCTCTCCCTGTGGCAGCTTCATGGCACGTGTACTCTGCACCTGAGGTACAAACTTTACATGTAAATGTACAGAACAAGTACCCTGATGACACGAGTATTAGTGTCACCCTGCCACAAATCTACGCATGGTAAGACTTGTCTGTAATGGGTCAGTAATTTGGGAGTGCAGTGCACCTCGACGGAGTGGGCCGTGAGAGGCCCGGCAGCAGCCTGGAATTCGGCTGGATCGGGCACATCTCCAAAATGTCGAGCGCGTGGACCGGACATGGCCTGCAGCTGTGGAGCACTTAACAACTAAGACTTGAAAATGGTGCCAAATCTGACGACTCTGTCTACTGTCTACTACTGTTATACATTTGTCCTGTATCTGAGATGCTTATCGATGATGTATCTAAATGTTTATGTATAGTGATACTTGTACTGAACCGTTTACAAAAATGAATTTCACTGTACATTGGGACATGTGACAAAGTACCATTGAATTTAAGTACCATTGAACCATTGATTTTAAGGATACAGTCTGTTCAGCAATATGGCACGAGTAGATTTAACAGCAAAAGAATGAAGAAACAGACACTGACACTTTCAATTAGTTGCCTGTTGAACTAGTCTGGATTTATCCTTCCCTATCTGTTGAAGGCAATACTGTAACAAAATTGAAACAGAAACTGTTAAATACAAGTTGGACATTATGTGCTAAAAAGAGGAGCAGTATTTACATTTCAGATCAATTACCTTTTATTGTAATTGTATCTCGTTCCTCAGAAACAATCAGAATATTTCCAGCAGTTTCAGTGTTTATTTCAGACTTGTAGTACCTGTTGTATAATACATTCACTTTCACTTGTGCTATAGGGGGGTTGCACGTAAGGTCACTGGGTCATAGGGCTTGACGCACGGAGCCGCTCAATCCATCTGGAGGAAATACGTAACTTCCAGTATATGTTATTAATGCAAGAAACGCGTACTTTCCTACCTGTTAAAAACCGCCAAAATGTTGAATTTTTTCGCTGTAAAAAATTGTGGAAGTCGGGGTAAGTGTGAGAGACATGTACCCAACTTCAGAATTCCAAAAGTGAAGCGAAATGAAAGTAAAGAGAAGCGACAGCTGAAGGGACAACAGCAGCTAAAGTGCTTGGCGAACATTGGCCGTGCAGATATCGGAATTGAAAATATTGGGATTTATCGCGTTTGCTCACTGCATTTCATCAACAGTAAGGCATTATTTGTTTTTTTTCTTGATTTCTTTGGTATTTAAAAAGTCTCAGAAGTGATAAATCTGGTTGTAAATGTTGCTTGTGAGATGTATTTCGGTGTGGCTCTCCAAACCGAGACACACCGAGACAAGGAAAATCGCCTCTCCTTATACCACACAATTTGCTGAATCATCCTGTCCTTCTGGCTCCTTCCAATTAGAGCGCCGAGGTGCACAATCTTCCCGTGTCGCCCTTGAACCTCCCAGATCATACATCGCATGTGCATGGTAATTAGCAGTTTCCCGATCAGGGGCGTATATGTAATATTCGTTTAATTCATTAAGCAAGCGAGTAGCTATTTACATGACTCAGTTAACCCTTTCTTGCCATCTTTGGGGAGAACTGGGGTTGGGGACTGGACATTGTGCCTTCCCCCACAGTGGTAATCATTGTGGGGGGATGATTTTTGTGTGTAAATGTTAAATGTTAATTGATTGTTTTACTTTGTGTCCAAGATGGCTGCCGGAAGGGGGAGTGGATGCAGGCGCGTATTAGCAGCCGCTGCTCTCTCTTCCATACTGTGTTTTTGATTTTTGTGATTTTTTAAAAATTCTGTTTTAATTTATGTACTTGTGATGTCTTTACTATTTATTTCATTCCGTTTACTTTAAAATCTGTAAGGTGTCCCTTGAGATTTGAAAGGCGCCCATAAATAAAATGTATTATTATTATTATTATAGGCCGTTTCTTGCGGTTACAGCTGTTTGGACAACTTATCTCTGTTTTAGTGCAATGTTATAAGTGCCTTACAAGAGCGATGGTGGTTTAATCATCCTGTCCCTCACAATCCACCCTTTTTCTTTTTGCGACGCATTTCTGATTAAACCCCATTCTCAAACCCCTTCTGCTCCAACTGATGTAACATTCTCCTAATTTTCTCTCTCTGTGGATCCGGAACCTTCCTCGGTTGCATTATCATAATTTTCTGCACCTCCCCTTTTGCCCCCATTGGTACCGCTACAGCCTGCATCTGGATTATGCTCCTGGTTATAAGCTCTCTAAGACAAGGTATACAACTGGGGATAAAGATCAGCCCAGCCAGTGCACATAAGATCACAAGTCCCACCGTTTTCCACCATGATCCTCCCAAGAGGGAATCCCACCATCCAATACCCATAATTGTTTTCCACTTTTGCACCGGAACATGTGCCAATTTCCGGATTCCTTCGGATATGTCCATTACTGCCTGTCCATTATCGTCAATATTCAGGCAACAATTAGAGAGGTTAAATTTTCCACACACCCCTCCTTCTTCAGCTAGGATGTAGTCCAGGGCCAATCGATTTTGGTATATTGCTGTTCTCATCTGTGTTTGCTGCTTTG
Source organism: Malacoraja senta (assembly GCA_038087875.1). NCBI lineage: Eukaryota > Metazoa > Chordata > Chondrichthyes > Rajiformes > Rajidae > Malacoraja > Malacoraja senta. The sequence continues at coordinate 23,386,234 of CM075981.1, read as the reverse complement.
CCAACATCTCTAGTGCTGCAGCCGTCCGATTAGTGATCACATCCAATACAGCCTGCAATCGTATTATCCGGATTAGCATGTACACCGGGGTACGATATCCCCAGGAACCGTCCTGAGTCCAGGTGGCTGGCCCATAATATGAGATGATTCGGGCCGGAGGCCACTCATCATCCTCCCAGGTTCCTATCTCTAAATCTCTTTTCTTCTTTTGTAGGTCATCAAACACTGGCGTGCCCAGCATTCGTCCTCCTTCAGCTGGCAATAAAAAGAATCCCGGCTGCACTACCCCAATAAAACACGCTCCACTCCATTTTCCCAGAAGTACTGAATAGGCCTTATGTCCACAGATCCAGAGTAATCCCTCTGGAGCAGGTCCACTAACTGTGTTACTTTCCCAGAGGTCCCGTAAGACTGGTAACCCCTGATATGGGTTGTTTCCTGTGCAGTTCCAGATTCGGCTCTCGTTGTCTGTTTTGTCTCTGACTGGGGCGATGATGGTACAGTTCCCCCAGTCCTCTTCGGCCAGATACCATTTAGGTTCCTCAGGCCACCAGGTCCGTGTCTGGTTCTCCCACAAGGTTAGGATGCGTTGACACGGACCGATGCCGACTTCTTCTTTCCCCGGAGTCCTTGGTCGAGCTATACATTCCGTCCCTACTGGAGTGTCGGTCAAGAGCCACTCCTGAGGTCCTCGATTTCTTCCTTCCATGATGTTCCACTCAAATAGGTCCCACACTTCGACAGTTGATCCCCGCCAAGGCCATCGAGAACTCATGAGAGGTCCTCCACAAACCCAGCAGTCCTTAACATCCAGCGTCTGAGCAATCCTGGTAGCCAGGTCCACGAAGAGATTCCCTCCTAATTCAGGAATTTCTATCTGCTTCTGTATCTCTTCGTACAAGGATGCATATATTTGAGGTCTCTTAGTTGGGGCTGGTTGAGTTATCTCTTTTTCTTGTAGCCTTTTTATTAGTATTTCCTTTTCCTTGTCTAAATGTTCCTTCACCAACTGGGATCCCGTCCCCCATTGCCCGGCTTTCCATAAGCAAATCCATCTCTCTCCTCTGGGGCAGGTTCTATACGTCCTCATTCCTTTGTATCCCAAATTCTGCACTAAGTAGTATTATACTCCCCCCTCCGTACAAACGGTTCTGGTTTTATGGGTATAACATGAGTCATGCACATAGGAATGATAGGTAAAAGACCTTCTGGTTTGTCCGTCATACCTGATGGAGTGGTAACATTTATCACAGCTGTCCATACATTTACTTACAGTGACGACCATCATTAGTACAAGTACCAAGCACTGCATTGTAATCTTTTAGTTCAATCGTTCTTTCTCAAAGATCAGAGTTAGTGGTTTCTTTCCTTGTCTTACTGTCCAGTCCTCCTCAGCCGGAGGTTCCACTGGTCCCTTTATTCGCGCTGCGTGGGTCCACCCTTTTTCTTTTGTCCGCACTGCTGTTTCCGTGGTCAATAGTACCAAATACGGACCAGTCCAACGGGGTTTCAACTTTTCTTCCTTCCACGATTTTACAAGAACCCAGTCTCCCGCTTTCACAGAATGTATTGGAAAGTCGAGAGGGGGTCTCTGTGCCAGCAGCCCCTTAGTTTTTAATTCTGTAATAGAACGAGATACTGCCAGTAAATAGTTCCTTAAGAAAACATCACTACCCTCTAGGGTGGGTATTCCTTCTATCTTTCCCAAATAAGGTAACCCAAACAACATTTCGTAGGGGGATACTGCTATGTCCTTTCGTGGAGCGGTTCAAATTCTAAGCAAGGCTATTGGCAAGCACTTAGTCCAAGGTAGTCTAGTTTCCTCCATTAATTTGGTAATTTGTGTCTTCAAAGTGCCATTCATTCTCTCCACCATTCCTGAAGTTTGTGGATGCCAGGGAGTATGCAACTTCCATTTTATCCCTAGGGCATCGCAGATGAGCAAATGGGCCTTTGAGGCGAAATGGGTTCCTCGATCTGAATTGAGAGATTCGATGATTCCATATCGCGGGATTATTTGTTCCAATAGAATTTTGGCTACCACCTGAGAAGTGGCATTCACTGTGGGGAATGCTTCTACCCAACAGGTAAAGTGATCCACCACCACTAGGAGGTATTTCCATTTCTGTATTCTGGGAAGTTCAATAAAATCTACCTGTACTCTCTGGAATGGCCTGATGGCTAACTGCTCCCCTCCTCCCGGTGCTGCCCTCATCACTTTCTTATTTATCTTCTGACAGATCACACAGCTTGAGACTGCTTGTTTAGCCAGAGTATATATCCCCCTACAAGCATACGTACGTAAAAGAGTATCGCATAATGCCTGAGCCCCCCAGTGTGACTGGGAATGTAATCGTCCCAATAATTCTCTGATAACCTCCTTATTTAGCAGTTGCTTCCCATCGTCCACCACCGTCCATCTTTTGTTATTCTCGCTCCCAGCTCATTCATCCTTTCTATATCGAATTCGGAGAACACGGGTATCTTCTCTATCCCTTCCCTGAGAGGTATTAGAGACATCATTTTTACCGTCCCTTGTAAAGCTGCCCGTTTTGCCACCTCGTCCGCGGCTCTGTTTCCCCGGACCTCTTGAGAATTTCCCTTCTGGTGTCCTGCCACATGTACTACTGCTATTTGCTCTGGCTTTGTTAATGATTCCAAGGTTTTCTCAATTAACTTCTCATGTGCTAACTCCTTCCCTCTCGCTGTTATCATTCCCCTTTCCTTCTAAATCTTTCCAAAGGTATGCACCACTCCAAAGGCATATTTCGAATCAGTATATATGGTACCTTCTTTGCCTTCAAGTAACTCCAATGCCCGCATCAGGGCATAGAGCTCACAAGACTGAGCTGACCAGCTACCGGGTAACCGTCCGGATTCTATATTACTTAACGTATCCCCGTCGATTATGGTGTATCCACTGTGTCTTTTCCCATCTATGCACCGGGATGACCCGTCTATGAACCATCGGCTTCCCTCGGCCAGAGGCTGTTCCTCCAGGTCTTCCCTACTCTTGGTCTGTAATTCTATTATTTCACTACAAACATGCTCTGGGTTCCCTGTCTCTTCTCCTTTTTCTTCGGGCGGGTACAGAAACTGAGAGGGGTTTAAGTTCTTGTCCGTAATTATGGTCAAATCATCCTTTTCCATCTGGATAGCTTCATATTTTAATATCCTCGAGTCTGTCAACCACCTACAAGACTTCTGTGTCAATATTGTTCTCACCGTATGTGGGGTGGAGACCACCAAAGCCCCCCTGAAGGTTAATTTCCTGCTCTCCTCCACTAGGATTGCTGTGGCTGCCACTACCTGTATACAGACAGGCCATCCTTGTGACACTGGGTCCAATATCTTTGATAAAAATGCCACGGGCTGCCGGTTCCCTCCTCTTCTTTGAGTCAATACCCCGAGGGCTATCCCGTTTTCTGCATTTACAAACAGATGGAAGGGCTGGTCTATTGAGGGCAGGGCCAAGACAGGGGCGGTTATCAAGCTACTCTTCAGCTGGTGGAAGTCCTGTTGTTCTTTTGGGTCCCATTCTACCTTATCTTTCTCATCTCCTAGCTTGTTATACAAGAACCAGACTTGTCTGGCGTAGTTATCAATCCAGAGTCTACTGTATCCAATTAGCCCCAGAAATTTTCTGATTTCCTTTTTATTCCGAGGCATCGGCAAGCCTGTGATTCCTGCGATTCTTTCAGGATTTATTCTTCGTTTTCCCCCACTAATCAGGTGGCCCAGGTACTTCACCTCTTGTTCAACAAACTGGAGTTTATTCCTTGATACCCTCAGTCCCTTTTCTCCCAGGAAATTTAGTAATTTTACAGTGACATCTCTCACTTCCCCTTCTTCTCCAGAGATCAGGAGAAGTCATCCACATACTGCAAGAGCTGGATCTGCGGAGTACATGGGTATTCCTCTAACACCCGTTCCAAGATTTGGCCGAACAGATTTGGAGATTCTGTAAATCCCTGAGGAAGTACTTTCCAGCAGTACTGTTGCTTTATTCTAGTTGTTGGGTTTTCCCATTCAAAGGCGAACAGGTCTCGGCTTTCCTCATCCAAGGTACAACTCCAGAATGCATCTTTTAGGTCTACCACACTGAACCACTTGTGACTGGGGGGTATCCATCCCATTATCGTGTATGGGTTGGGGACCACCGGTTGCCTAGTCCGGACCACCTTATTTAGTTCTCGGAGGTCTTGTACAAGCCGGAATGTTCCGTCCGTCTTTCGTACGGGTAAGATCGGGGTATTATAAGGGGACATGCAACTTTCCAATACTCCCTCCTTCAATAGATTTTCGATGATTGGTTGGAGTCCCTTTCGGCCCTCAATGGAGATGGGGTATTGCCTGACTCGTACTGCGTCATATCCTTCCCGGATGGCTATCCGGAGGGGTGGTATTTGCAATCCCCCTCTATTTCCTTCCTTAGCCCAGACCTGATCATTGATCCTCTGTTCATCTTCTTCTTTTAGTTTATATAGTTGGACCACTATCCGCCCTTCCACAGGCGCAGTTCCTATTCCCAACTGGGTCTGCAGGTCCCGCCCCATTAGGTTTATTCCTGCCTGTGGAACTAGAATCAAATCTTCCACCGCTTCCCTATTTTCATATTTGACTTTTACTCCTTCTATCTCTGGGGCCGTCATCACTTTTCCTCCTACTCCAGAAATCTTCACATGCCCTTCCCCGGTTGCCATCCCTTCAGGTATTCTGGTCACACTTGATCTCTCCGCTCCCGAATCCACCATAAACACTGTGTCTTCTCCTTGGGGTCCAAGTTTTAAATTTACTAGGGGTTCCCTTTTGTGTCCTGTTAACCCCAAGGAGGGGAACCCCTGACCCCCCTACTCCTCTTCCATCAGGGCATACGACTGGACTTCTCTCCTCATTTTAGGACACTCCCTTTTAAAATGCCCTTCTTCATTGCAGTGATAACACCTGTAAGGTCCTGTTCTCCATGGCCGATCTTGTCCCATGTCTCTTCTCTCGCTTCCCATTCTGCCCCTTCCTCTTCCTCTATAGGTCTCTTTCCATCTATCCCCTTCTCGGTCCTGCTCAACCACTTGCTTTACCGCCTGCATCATCATTTTGTCTTTTCCCTTCTGTCTTTCCTCATCCCGTCGCACATATACTTTCTGTGCGTCTGTCAATAATTCATTCAATGGTTTATCATTCCAATCCTCTATTTTCTCTAATTTCTTCCGAACATCAGGCCAGGATTTAGTCACAAAGTTCGCCCATAAGAGTTGTTGCCCAGCGCCTGAATCCGGGTCGATCCCTGAATATTGCTGCATGTTCTTTCTCAGCCTTTGTAGGAAGACTGTAAGGGCCTCGTCCTTTGTCTGCGGGTTCTCAAATGCTCGCTCAAAATTTTGTCCCTTTGGCACTGCCTCCCTTATTCCTTTGATTATTATCTCCCAGAGGTCTTTCATGCTTCTCCGGCCTCCTTCGGTCTGTTTGTCCCAATCGGGCGGGGCAATCGGGTACTTCACATCCCCCCTCACAGCTCCATGATCAGTGCCGACCTGTCGCTCCCAGATTCTAATTCCGGCCTCTCTAATCATCTGTCTTTCCTCGGCCGTGAACAGATTTCCCATAATGGACATCAGTTCGTCCCAGGTATATGTGTTTGGGCCCAGGAAATGATCGAGTTGTTCTGCCAACCCCAAAGGGTCTTCCAGCAGATTCTTCATTTCCTTTTTAAAATTTCTAACCTCTGTACTAGTCAGGGGCACATTTACGAATCCTAATCCCCCTCCTGCTCCGCCCATGGGGACCTCCCTTAAGGGATTCATACCTACAGTTGCAGTTTCTTTCTTGGCTTTTAGTCTATTGGATTTACGAGGTGTTGAGGTCACGTCTTCCTCCCTAAGGTTTAAATCCCCTTCTTCTGACGATTCCCCTCCTTCCCTTTGTTGGTCGGGTACCTGCGCGGGACTGGAAGGCAGTGGGACTGTATATGGTGGTGGCAAATGTTCCAAGGGATCCCATTGGGGAGCATTCGGTACTTGTTTATCTGACAATTTTAGTAAACGAACCTGGGGAACCCAACAGCCTGCATAACCACTTTCCTCCGGATTAGGGGAAGTTTTTGAATTAACGAATGCATTTAGTGCCTGCCGGACCCAATCCTCATTGGAGCCCAGTCGCGGCCACCAGACTGAACTCCCTTTTATTGGTTCCTTTGGCCAATCGAAATAACAGAACTTAATCATCGTTTCCTTACTTTTAACCCTGGTGCTTCCTTCTCCCCACGTTTGCAACATTCGCCCCAATGGACTATCGGGCGGAATGTGAGGACCCTCATCCCTCGGTCCCTTTTTATTAACACATTGTTTTTCTCCGGGTTCGTTATTCTTAACGCATTTATTACCCATCCTCCCTGTCCGACCTTTCCCGTCCGACAGAACCCAATCGCCCGAGTAATATTTAATAGTCCGTTTTCTTACCCGGGTCCTGTGCACAGGAATTGCTCGATTGACCCCTTCCTTACTCCGGATTCCCTCTTGTTTCCCGAGTCTCTTGTCCGGATATCACTCGCTCAAACCACTGGTGGCAAGCAAGGAGATCAGAGACTGCTGAAATCAGCAGGGTGCACCTTCCCTTCTTTCCGTACCTCCGCCGAGCGGTCGAAGTGGCGATCCCGGACGAGTCCCCATGTTTGCGAGATGTATTTCGGTGCTCACAATCACGATGCCAGAGACAAAGTCGTGAAACAAGAATTCATTTATTACGAGTCTGCAGAGCCGGGTCCCTCTCCAAACCGAGACACACCGAGGCAAGGAAAATCCCCTCTCCTTATACCACACAATTTGCTGAATCATCCTGTCCTTCTGGCTCCTTCCAATTAGGGCGCCGAGGTGCATAATCTTCCCGTGTCGCCCATGAACCTCCCAGATCATACATCGTATGTGCATGGTCATTAGCAGTTTCCCGATCAGGGGCGTATATGTAATATTCATTTAATTCATTAAGCAAGCGCAGTAGCTATTTACATGACTCAGTTAACCCTTTCTTGCTGCATAGGCAGTTTCTTGCGGTTACAGCTGTTTGTACAACTTATCTCTGTTTTAGTGCAATGTTATGAGTGCCTTACAAGAGCGGTGGTGGTTTAATCATCCTGTCCCTCACAGGAAATATTGGGATTTATCGCGTTTGCTCACTGCATTTCATGAACAGTAAGGCATTATTTGGGGGTTTTCTTGATTCCTTTGGTATTTAAAAAGTTTCAGAAGTGATAAATCTGGTTGTAAATTCTGCTTCAGAGGCGTTTTCTTTTTGTATGTAAAAACCCACTTGAGAACCATGGGCGATTTTAAAATTTTACAGCCAGATTTATCCCTTCTGAAACTTTTTAGATGCCAAAGGAATCAAGAAAAAACACAAATAATGCCTTAGTAGATGAAATGCAGTGAGCAAACGGCTAATGTTCGGCAAGCACGTTGGCTGTTGTTGTCCCTTCAGCTCTTGCTTCTATCTACCATCATTTCTCCTCACCTTTTGAATTCTGAAGTAGGCTAAATGTCTCTCACGCTTATCCCGATTTCCATAATTATTTACAGCGCAAAAATTGACAATTTCGGTGGGATTTAACGGGCCCGCTACGCTGGAAACAATGGTAAGTGCTTACCTGCAGTTCATCGCGTGTAATCCATTTGGCGTAGCGTAGCAACAGTACAGGTCATGGGTCGTGACCCGACTGCCGTGAAACCTCCCTATTGTGGTGTGATCTTTATATTTTAATACACCGCTTCCCATTCTCTATCAACTTTTGATTTTTACATATAATTCAATTTACGATCAATGCTTGTATTATGCAAATTTAATGACTAAAAAAGCCACTGCATCTTTAAATCTTCAAAAAAGGAAGAGGGTATGAATGCTTTGAGGAATATGTTTCAATGGGATGCGCTCAAAAAGATTAAGATCTTGATCCACATTCAAAGATGACAAACGAGAATTTTTTTCGACCACTGCAACATACGTACCGTAAAGCTCTGTGGAAATTCTCCGCTGGGCGTACATTGTAAACCCCTCATTTAGCCAGAAGTCTCCCCAGTTGGCATTTGTGACCAGGTTGCCAAACCAGCTGTGAGAGATCTCATGGATGATGACGTTAGCCAAAGACCGGTCCCCAGCCAACAAACAAGGAGTGACGAATGTAATACAAGGATTCTCCATCCGACCAAACTGGGAACGACGGCGGCATGAAGAGCAGATCATACCTATGGATGTTACAAGACATATAGGGTCAAGTTTTAAAATGCAAATAAAAAACTATTCCATTCCCAATTAAAGACACAAAGTGCTGGAGTAAGTCAGCGGGTCAGGCAGCATCTCTGGAGAACATTAGCTTAGTTTAGTTTAGAGATACAGCGCGGAAACAGGCTCTTCAGTCCACCGAGACTGCGTGGGCCAGTGATCCCCGTACACTAGCAATATCCTACACACTAGGGACAATTTATAATTTTTACCGAAGCCAATTAATCTACAAATCTGCACGACCTGAGTGTGGGAGGATATCGGAGTGTCTGGGTGTCTGGCACTGTTAAGCAGCAGCTCTACCATTGTACCACCATGCTGCCCCTTTAAAGTGGAGATTGACAGATTCTTGATTATTAATGGTGTCAAAGGTTATGAGGAGGCCAGAGAATGGGGTTGAGAGGGAAAGATCGCTCAGGCATGATTGAAGAGTGGAGTCAATGGCCTAATTCTGCTCCTATGACCTATGAACTTTCGAACATGGATAGGTGACATTTCAGGTCGGAATCATTCTTGGCACTGATTGTGGTGGGTAGGGAGAAAGCTGGAAGATACAGTGCATTCAGAAAGTATTCAGACCCCTTCACTTTTTCCACATTTTGTTACGTTACAGCCTTATTTTAAAATGGATCACATTTTTTCCCCATCATCAATCTACACAATACCGCTGAATGAAGAAGCGAAAACAGGTGTTTAGAATTTTTTACAAATTAATTAAAAATAAATAACTGAAATATCACATTTACTTAAGTATTCACACCCTTTGCTATGACACTCAAAATTGATCATTTTGATCAATGGAAACAGGTTCATCCTGTTTCCATTGATAATCCATGAGATGTTTCAACAACTTGATTGGAGTCCACCAGTAGTAAATGTAATTGATTGGACATGCTTTGGAACGGCACACACCTGTCTATATAAGGTCCCACAGTTGACAGTGCCTGTCAGAGCAAAACCCAGGCCAAGAAGGCAAAGGAATTGTCCGTAGACCTCCGAGACAGGATTGTGTCGAGACACAGATCTGGGGAAGGGTATAAAAACAATTTCTGCAGCATTTCAGGTCTCGAAGAGCACAGTGGCCTCCGTCATTCTTAAATGGAAGAACTTTGGAACCATCAGGATTCTTCATAGAGCTGGCTGCCCGGTCAAACTGAGCAATTGGGGGAAAAGGGCCTTGGTCAGGGAGGTGACCAAGAACCCGATGGTCACTCTGACAGAGCTCCAGAGTTCCTCTGCAGAGATGGGAGAACATTCCAGAAGGACAACTATATCTGCAGCATTTCACCAATCAAACCTTCATGGTAGGGTGGCCAGACCTAAGCCACTCCTCAGTAAAAGGCACATGACAGCCCGCTTGGTGTTTGCCAAAAGGCATGAGAAACAAGATTCTCTGGTCTGATGAAATCAAGATTGAACTCTTTGGCCTGAATGCCAAGCGTCATGTCTGGAGGAAACCAAGCACCGCTCATCACCTGGCCAATACCATACCTATAGTGAAGCATAGTGGTGGCAGCATCATGCTGTGGGGATGTTTTTCAGTGGCAGGAACTGGGAGACTAGTCAGGATCGAGGGAAAGATGAACAGAGCAAAGTACAGAGAGATCCATGATGAAAACCTGCTCCAGAGCATTCGGGACCTCAGACTGGGGCGATGGTTTATTTTCAAACAGGATAATGACCCTAAGCACACAGCCAAGACAATGCAGGAGTGGCTTCGTGACAAGTCTGTGAATGTCCTTGAATGGCCCAGCCAGAGCCCGGACTTGAACCCGATCGAACATCTCTGGAGGGACCTGAAAATAGCTGTGCATCAACGCTCCCCATCCAACCTGACAGAGCTTGAGAGGATCTGCAGAGAAGAATGGGAGAAATTACCCAAATACAGGTGTGCCAAGCTTGTAGCATCATACCCAAGAAGACTTGAGGATGTAATCGCTGCCAAAGGTGCCTCAACAAAGTACTGAGTAAAGGGTCTGAATACTGATGTAAATGTGATATTTCAGTTATTTCATTTTAATTACTATGCAAACATTTCTAAACACCTGTTTTTGCTTTTTCATTGTGGGGTATTGTGTGTAGATTGATGATAAAAAAAAAATATAATCCATTTTAGAATAAGGTTGTAATGTAACTAAATGTGGAAAAAGTGAAGGGGTCGGAATACTTTCTGAATGCACTGTAAGAGACGGAAGTGGCGGCGCTGTTAATTGGCTGCGGCTCGCCTGCAGTCTGTCTGTTTTTACTTTTTTCTGTTGGTTTTTTTGTCTTGTTTTGGTTAAGTTTTAGTTTGTTGGGTTGTGTTGGGGGGGAGAGAAACATGTTCTCTGTCTCTTCCTTCGGGGGAATGCGACTTTTTCATGTCGTATCCCCCTTCCCTGCCTCCGTCTGCGGTGAGGCCTAATGGCAGGGCTGGCGGCCTCCATCCTGCGACCGACCCCGAGGCTACGGAGGCAGAGCCAGCCAGGACTCACCAACTGGCTGTCTTCGGGGCTGAGGCAGCGGTGGCCCGACTTGCTGGTGTGGCGTTTTGGCTTTCGGCGGCGGCCTGGAGCTGATGCAGCGGGGTCCGGAGCGGAGACTGCGGGACCCGGAGCTGGGGCAGCGGCCTGGAGCGGAGACTGCAGGACCCGGAGCTGGGGCAGCGGCCTGGAGCGGAGACTGCGGGACCCAGAGCTGATGCATCGGCCAGGAGCGGAGACTGCGGGACCTGGAGCTGGGGCGGCAGCCTGGAGCAGGGACTGCGGGACCCGGAGCTGATGCTGTGGCGGGCCGTCTTGGAGCGGAGACTGCGGGGTCCGGAGCGGAGACTGCGGGACCCGGAGCTGGGGCGGCGGCCTGGAGCGGAGACTTCAGGACCCGGAGCTGATGCTGTGGCGGGCCGTCTCGGAGCGAAGACGGCGTTCCGGCTTTCGGCGGCGGCGACATCACCACGGAGGTCCGCTGGACTGGAGGGCGGCATCTTCGGCCTGGATCGATCGCCTCAGCGCAGAGGGAGAACAGGGAGGGAAGAGACGGAGACTAAGACTTTGCCTCCATCACAGTGAGGATGTGCTTGGTGAACTCACTGTGGTGGATGTTTAATTTGTGTTTATTGTATGTTTTGTTATTATTGGTTCTGTGTATGACTGCAGTCATCACAATTTCGTTCAGACCGAAAGGTCTGAATGACAATAAAGGAAATCTTGGATCTTGAAGAGGGGCAGAACTATGCTTTTCACTGTACCTTGGCACACGTGACAATAATACACCTAAACTTAAAGCAAAACCTAAATGTTTAAATCTTCAATAGAATCGGTCTGCGTTAGATGAGATATGAAGAAGGATTATCCAGAGACACTGCCAGCCCCGCTGAGTTACTCCAGCACTTTGTGTCCTTTTGTTCTTGCCCAACAGCATCTGCAGGTCATGACTCTCTCCAATTTACCATTAGTTCTAGCATAGTGCACAAAGTAAAACAAAAAATACTGCAGTTTCTGAATAAACTCCTGCAGTGGTGAGGTCATTATCATTGCAATTGAGAGACACTCCCTGTTTGTTTTTTGTGCTTAAATTAAAACAGAAACTGCTGAAAACTGCTTGGCCAATATGTGCTGAGAAGCAGTATTTACATGACAGATCAATGACCTTTTATTGTAATTGATTCATTGTTCTTAGAAACAACCCAAATATTTCCAGCAGTTTCGGTTTTTATTTCAGACTTATAACATCTGTTGTATTTTATTTTCATTTCCTTTGTTGTAATGGAATGTCACCTTTATTGGCTGCAACACAGCTTCCCCTTCCCTACCAACTCTTTGTTTGTAAAAGAACAAAGTTTAAAAATATATGCTTACCGGTTAGCCCTGTCAGGCAAGAACAATTCCTGCAAATACACTCAACAAAGAACTTCCTTAACAGAAAAACAAAACTACACAATATAAAAATCACAAACTAGGAATATAAAGTCATGTTACTACAGAAGAATATTAAACCTTCTGAGTGGCTTTTTTAAATGCACGGTAATCTGTTGTAAAAAAGTTTTACGTTCACCTAAATGTCCTTCTATCCTTCATACATTGAGGCCAAGCACATTGCAAAGATAGTGCTTATTTGTAAGGGATAAGGTACTGGTACGAATATTAAAAATAATGCTTCATTTACCAATATTTTTTGCTATTATTATACCCTCTGATTCTGTTTGGATCTTGTTAAAAATAATTTTCTGGGAGGGGGAGTTGAAGTGCTGAGCCACCAGGAGATCAGGTTGGTTATTGCGAACCAAGCGGAGGTGTTCGGCGAAGCGATCGCCAAGCCTACGCTTGGTCTCGCCGATGCTGAGCAGCTGACATCCAGAGCAGCGGATGCAATAGATGAGGTTGGAGGAGGTGAACCTCTGCCGCACCTGGAAAGACTGCTTGGGTCCTTGAATGGAGTCAAGGGGGGAGGTAAAGCGACAAGTGTAGCATTTCTTGTGGTTGCAAGGGAAAGTGCCTGGAGAGGGGGTGGTTCGGGTGGGGAGGGACGAATTGACCAGGGAATTACGGAGGGAGCGGTCTCTGCAGAAAGCAGACAGGGGAGGAGATGGGAAAATGTGGCAAGTGGTGGGGTCACGTTGGAGGTGGCGAAAATGACGGAGGATTATTTATTGTACGTGGCGGCTGGTAGGGTGGTCGTTGAGGACAAGGGGGACTCTGCCCTTGTTACGAGTGGGGGGGTGGGGAGTGTACGGGGTATAGAAGAGACCGTGGTGAGAGCCTCATCTATGGTAGAAGAGGGGAACCCTCGTTCCCTGAAGAATGAGGACATCTCCGATGCCCTGGTGTTGAACACCTCATCCTGGGTGCAGATTTGATTTTGATTTTATTTTATTTTATTTCTTGTCATTTGAACCTCAAAGAGGCTCAAACGAAACTCCGTTTCCACAGCCATACAAACAAAACAATTCCTACACGACACACAAACAATTCAATTTACAGAAAAACATCCATCACAGTGAATCTCCTGCTCACTGTGATGGAAGGCAAAGTCTTTTCTCTCCCCTGCACCATTTTTCTCCCGATGTTGAAGCTCCAGGTGGGCAATGTTAAGTCCCACGGCCGTTGAGGCCACGCCGGGCGGTGTACGGCCTTGCTCCGGGCCCAAAAGTCACCAAGTTGGAGCCCCGGCGGGCGCTGGAATATCCCGCGGCTTTAACATTAAAGCCGCGCCGGGCGATTTACGGCCCCGCTCCGGGTCGTTCCAACCCCGCGACACGGGCGGGAGAAGTTGCGTTGCGGGAGCTCCGGAAAGCGGTCTCTCACCCGGACCCGCGAGCTCCCGATGTCCCAGTCCACGGGTCTGCAGCTGGAGCTGGAGCTCCGGAGTCGGGCCGCAGCATCGAGCCACCACCGCTCCTCACGCTCTGAGGACGGCCAGCCCCACGATGGTGAGTCCGCAGCTCCACAGGCTCCGCTACTGGAGCCCCCAGGTCGTCCCGGTCGGAGGCCGCTCCACGGAGCTAGGCCCCAACGACAACGGAGACCCGACAGGGAAAAGGTCGGGTCTCCCGTGCAGGGAAGAGATTTTTTTAAAGTCCCCCCCCCCCCCCCACATATACACAATTAAAACAGTACAAAAAAAACACGAACAACTACATTTAACTAGACAAAAATATAAAAAAAGACAGACGGGCTGTAGGGGCCGCTGCAGTAATCCGCGCCGCCGCACTTTTTTTGTCCGCAATTCCTCCCTCTACGCAGATGCGGCGTAGAGGGAGGAATTGGGAGCAGGGGATGAAGTCCTTACAGGAAGCAGGGTGGGAAGAAGTGTAGTCCAGATAGCCATGGGAATCAGTGGGTTTATAGTGGATGGCAGTCAGGAGTCTATCACCTGCGATGGAGATAGTGAGGTCTAACAATTGATAGTTTGTGATGTGGCTTCTTTTGCTTTCAGTTTCACCAACACTAACTGAAGGATCAATTATAATTAACTCCAGATTTGAAAAACAAAACCCATTATTTTTATTACTAAAAAGCTTTCACTTTATCCCATAATTGAAATTTGCTGAAAATATTGCAATCGATAGATTAATTTTGACGTAATGATTGATTGATTGAAAGATAAGTCTGTCACTTGTATCGAGGTACAGTGAAAAACTTTTTTGCATGCTTTCCAGTGAGCAGAAAGACTAACATGATTACAATTGACCAACATACACAATTTCCTTGGTGTTCTGTACTTCATGCTTGTGTGCATGTGCTTTTTAAACGTTTACTAGAACTTGCAAATCGAGCCTCTGCTTATCACCTCGTCAGAAAGCTGCACCTCAATGGCACTGCAACTTTCCAAAGTGATCAACTGAAGTGTTTAATAAAGAATTGCAGATGTTGGAAAAATCGAAGGTAGACAAAAATGCTGGAGAACCTCAGCAGGTGAGGCAGCATCTATGGAGCAAAGGAATAGGTGATGTTTCGGGTCGAGACTCTTGACAGCCAGGGCTTGAATTCATAAACAAATTTAAATCTGGATTGCTACCATGCTACCATGCTCGAATGGTATATGGACACACTGATCTGTTTTGTAGTCAATGCCTACTATGTTCTGTTGTGCTGAGGAAGGACATTATTGCCATAGAGGGAGTGCAGAGAAGGTTCACCAGACTGATTCCTGGGATGTCAGGACTGTCTTATGAAGAAAGACTGGATAGACTTGGTTTATACTCTCTAGAATTTAGGAGATTGAGAGGGGATCTTATAGAAACTTACAAAATTCTTAAGGGGTTGGACATGCTAGATGCAGGAAGATTGCTCCCGATGTTGGGGAAGTCCAGGACAAGGGGTCACAGCTTAAGGATAAGGGGGAAATCCTTTAAAACCGAGATGAGAAGAACTTTTTTCACACAGAGAGTGGTGAATCTCTGGAACTCTCTGCCACAGAGGGTAGTCGAGGCCAGTTCATTGGCTATATTTAAGAGGGAGTTAGATGTGGCCCTTGTGGCTAAAGGGATCAGGGGGTATGGAGAGAAGGCAGGTACGGGATACTGAGTTGGATGATCAGCCATGATCATATTGAATGGCGGTGCAGGCTCGAAGGGCCGAATGGCCTACTCCTGCACCTAATTTCTATGTTTCTATGTTTCTATGAAGCAAAGCAAGAATTTCATTGTCCTATCAGGGACACATGACAATAAACTCACTTGAACTTGAACTTGATGTCATAAAATTGATTCTGGATAACGATTTTACAGATGCTTTTAAAAACATGGAACAGGTATATTAATAAACCCAGGATCATGTAAAATCACAATTACCTCAGGTGAAGACCAAAGAACTGCAGAGGCCTGTTTACATAAAAATAATAACAAAGTGCTGGAGTAACTCAGCAGGTCTGGCAGCATCTCTGGAAGACATGGATATGTGACATTTTGGGTCAGAACTCTTCTTCAAACCAAACCCAAAACATTGCCTAACCAACTTCTCCAGAGATACCAGGGCTCAAAATTAACGGTTGCCCGGTTGCCAATGGCCACCTAAAGTCCCGCCGTGCAACGTAAAAGCCGTGTCATTTTGCCCGGCTTGGCCCCCTTCTCTATCTCTCTCTCTGTCACTCTCCGTCTCCGCCCGCCATCCGTGTCTGGGTCTCCTCATCAGCCGGCAAGGCCGTCTGCCTTGCACATGCGCACTGCCACGGCCTGCACATCATCGGCTGCCTTGCACATGCGCACTGCCACGGCCTGCACATCGTCGGCTGCCTTGCACATGCGCACTGCCACGGCCTGCACATCATCGGCCGCCCTGCACATGCGCACTGCCACGGTAACTGGTCGGCGCCGGGCACTTTCTCCCTCCCTTTGCATTGTGGGAGATCTGGCCGCCATTGGTGTCCGGTCGCCGCGACCGCTGAAACCCAACGCAGAATCACTCGCAGGAGCTGGAGTAACTCCCTGGAGTAACTCTTGCTTCTTGGTTTCCTGGTCGTCCAAAAATATTACAAATGGAATTTAAACTGGAGGTAGTGGAGGGTGGACTTAAGCAAAAAAGGGTTCTTGGGAAAAAAGAGCTACCTTAAATTTAGTTGCGTCTGGTTGGGTAACTATGGTGGTAGAAGACTATTCCATGCTTTAATTGTGCGGGGGAACTCCATGGAGCAGCCAGCATCTCTGAATAGAAGAAATTGGGTGACGTTTCGGGTAGAGACCCTTCTTTAGACTCCCTCTGGTTTTAGTGTTTTTAGTTTAATTTAAAGATACAGCGCGGAAACAGGCCCTTCAGCCCACGCCGACCACCGGACACCCGTACACTAGTTCTATCCCACACATTAGCGACATAAGTCAAGAGTCAAGAGTGTTTTATTCTCTCACGTCCCAGTTAGAACAATGAAATCCTTACTTGCAGCAGCACAACAGAATATGTAAACATAGTATTCTGTAAACAATGTTATAAGTGACAAAACAAAACAGTGTATATTTATATATAAATATATAACTATATAAATATATATATGTGTGTGTGTGTGCATATAATATATACCCACACACACGCACAATTTCCCTCGTGGGATTAATAAAGTTCTATCGTATAGTATCGTGTGTGTGGGAAGGAACTGCAGATGCTGGTTTAAACACAAAACACAAGATAGACACAAAAAGCTGGAGTAACTCAACAGGTCAGACAGAATCTCTGGACAAAAGGAAAATATTAAGTTTTGGGTTGGGTCTGAAAAAGGTTCCTGCACACCTTTGGAATGTGGAAGGAAACGAGCACCCATGCAATCAAAGGGAAAAGGAGCAACCTCCCTAGACAGCACCCATATTCAGGATCAATTCCGGGTCTCTGGCACTTTTAGGCAGCAACTTTATGTCCAATGTACTGCCCCATAGTCTTGAACTGAATTAAAACAGACAGTAGCTGTAAAAGGGGACATAGCGTGACTTAGAGATTTAAGACTGAAAATGGATAGTTTTATTTTAGTAAACAAAGTTATCAATGTATAATTTTGTGTGTTGGAAAACAAAATATAGTGGTATAGCTGGGAGACTTGCTGCCTCACACGCCAGAGATCTGTTCGATCCTGCCCTCGGGCACTGTCTGTGTTGAATTTGCACATTCTCCCTGCAAGCGTGTGGGTTTCCTCCCACATCCCAAAGACGCATTGGCTTTGTAGGTTAACTTGTCTTTGTAAAATTGCCCCTAATGTATAGGGAGTGGGTGAGGAAAGTGGGATAACAGAACTTGTGTGAATGGGTGGTAGACAAAAAAGCTGTAGAAACTCAGCGGGTGAGGCAGCATCTATGGAGCGAAGGAATAGGCGACGTTTTGGGTCGAGACCCTTCTTCAGACTGATGTCGGTGGGGGGGGGGGAAAGGAAGGAAGAGGCGGGGACAGTAGGCTGTGGGGGAGCTGGGAATGGGAGGGGGAAAAGCAAGGACTAACTGAAATTGGAGAAGCCAATGTTCATACCGCTGGGGTGTAAACTACCCAAGCGAAATATGAGGTGCTGTTCCTCCAATTTGCGGTGGCCCTCACTCTTGGCCATGGAGGAGGCCCAGGACAGAAAGGTCAGATTCGGAATGGGAGGGGGAGTTGAAGTGCTGAGCCACCGGGAGATCAGGTTGGTTATTGCGAACTGAGTGGAGGTGTTGTGCGAAACGATCGCCAAGCCTGCGCTTGGTCTCACCGAGGTTGATCGTACGCTGAATAATCCAACCACATTTTTGTTTGGAAGTGGAAAGAAATAATAGAAATTGCATTCATTGTAAAACGTGTAACAAGAGATGAGATACTGTATTGTAATTTTGCTGCATGTCATTGTGGTATATATCATCTCTTGATTGGTGAATATGTTTGGTTTGTGACTTTATTTGAAGCAGAAATAATATGTGAATGCTTCATTGAGCATAATTCTGACTGGTAACTACGCACTTCGTCCGAGCACATTATCGCACGTGTCATGCAAGCTGTCTTAAATGACCACCTAAACTGTCATTTGGCAACCTAAAAAGCTGCCTAGGTTGTCCGGCTAGCAACAGAGAAAAAAAGTTAAGTGAGAGCCCTGGATACTGCCTGACCCGCTGAGTTACTCCAACATTTTTTTTTCTCTCAGATGATTCCCTTTCCTTTGTTTTCAACACCTTCACTCACTTTAGTTGATTGCTTATCAGCAATTGAAATTCTAGTGTATTAGCTACATAATTAGAGTGTGCAATTGTGGAAACGGTTTATCATTTGCTGCGTTATATATTGTTTACCTGCTGCAAGTGGTAGAAAAGCTAAAGCTGCATTGACTTCACAGAAATAATGACTGACTTTACAGCCTAATTTAGTACACACGCTCCTCCCATCAACATTTATTGCAGTAAACTCAAATTCTAGTATGACAAAATATAAATTATTAATCAATTAAACAATGACAAAAAAAAAAGTGGCACAAGATTAAAACTCTAATATAATCTTCATATGTTATAATAGCTACTGGCCCCATCTTTATACCAGTACTCCAGATAATAATATTGCTAAAGTGTCGATTTTTTTAATCAATCGTTCACATGTGGAAATGTCATCATAAATTTTGGCATAAACAATTTAATTGTTAACTGTGGATATTAAACAATCACCAAATATCTTGACTATCCAAAGCAAAGTCAATTGGCAGAGAAAACACAGGCAGGTAGGACTAGTGTAGATGGGGCATCTTGGTCAGCGTGGACAAAGTTGGACTCTATGACTTTAGTTGTGGGCGAAGCGAAGATTTTTAATAATAGGTATGAAGGTATGATTTACCTTCCTCATACATATTGTCCATACAACTTCTCACCAACCGTCAAGAACTCTTCAATTACACCATTAAATTCTTCCTTGGCAGCATCTAACAGGCTAGGTTCAGTCCAGACTCGGCTCCTGTACCTGAAATAGAAATCTCTTCATATTTAAGTCACAGGCAATGTAAAAAAAAATCCTACTCAGTGGCAAAAATTCTTTATTTTTATTTTTATTTTTATTTATTAGAAGTACATTACATTCAATTACATTAGTGCTCATCACGTATATCTTATTACAATTAATGTACTCCGTCATTTTTTACACTGATAAAAAGAAAAGGTTGAGATTAAGAAAAAAGAGAAAGTGAAGGAAAATAGTGAAGGTGTAAAAACGTGACAACAAGAAAGAACAGAGACCCTGCAGAAAAGAAATTAAAAAGAAAGGATTAAGAGATAGACCCTAAAGAAGAAAAAAAAGAGAAAGAGGAAAAAAGAGAAAACCATATACTTTGTTATAAGCATCACGCAAATGGGATATACCAACCTCCAGCTTTCATCCCCCTTTACCTGACCTCAGTTTTTTTTTAAAGTACTTTTGCACCCTATACGTGTAATAATTCTATAAATGCAGACCACGTCAGGTGGAAGTGATCTGGTTTACCTGCCAGGAGGAGTCTTATCTCTTCTAGGTGTAATGTTTCAAACATATTTGAAATCCACATGTTTATAGTTGGTATTGGAGCGTTTTTCCAGAATTTTAGGATTAACTTTTTTCCAGTTATTAACCCGTAATCTATTAATTTCTTTTGAAACACATTTAGTTCAGGAGGTCAGGACTATCTTCCGTTGTTCCGAAGATAATCCATTCTGCTTTTGGTATCAGTTTTATTTTAAATAATTTTGTAAAGATTTCAAAAATTTCAATCCAAAATTTTTGAATTTTTGTACAAAAAACAAATGAGTGCGCTATAGTAGCTTCTTGAGATTGACATTTATCATAAATGGATGATACATTGGGGAAAATTGTATTAATTTTAGTTTTTGAATAATATAATCTATGTAAAATTTTAAATTGTATTAAAGTGTGTCTTACATTAATCGAACATTTATGCACGTTTAATAAATGTTCATTCCACCTTTCCTTTGAGATTTTAATAGCTAATTCTTGTTCCCAGTCTCTTCTAATACCTTCCGTAGATGGTATTTCTACATTTAAGATAATATTATACAAATATGATATTAAGTTTGCTGATTGAGCTTTTATCTGCATTGCTTCATCCAATACATCTGCTGGGATATTATAATGATCTTTAGTGTATTTTTTCAAATAGTCACATATTTGAAAATATTTAAAATATTGATTATTTCCCAGTTTATATTTTATTTGTAATTGTTGGAATTATAGTAATTTTCCAGTTTCATACAAGTCACCGAACGTTTTAATTCCTAGTCTATCCCATTGTGTAAAAGATTTGTCTGTAATAGAGGGGTTAAACGAAGGAGATAAAAGTGATAGATTTCTTAATTTAAAATTTTGTTTTATTTGTTTCCAAGTTCTGATTGTACTATGTATAATTGGGTTTTTGTTATAATTTATGTTATTCAGTTTCATTGGTGAGAGGAAGATCGCTCCAATATTACCAGAGGAGCAGTCCTCTCTCTCCATTACAATCCAGTCCACTTGCTGGGCAGAGTTGTCCATCAGTTGGATCATATTTTTAATATTTACTGTCCAATAATAATACATGAAGTTAGGGAGTGCTAAGCCCCCTAATACTTTAGCTTTGTTCAAGTGTGTTCTTTGTATTCTATGGGATTTATAATCCCATATAAAATTAATAATGTCTGAGTCCAATTTTTTTTAAAACTTCTTTGGTAGGTATATAGGAATCGATTGAAATAGGTATAAAATTTGTGGTAAGCAGATCATTTTTATTGCATTTATTCGGCCTATTAAAGACATCGGAAGCGTTTTCCAAAATGTAATTAATGTATTTAATTTATTAAGTAGAGGATCATAATTTGCTTTGAACATGCCTTGATATGTTCTGGTGATTTCAATACCCAAGTATTTAAATTTTTCTGTAGCTATTTTAAAAGGGAATTTTAAAAGATGTGTTGAGTCTTTCGGTTTTATTGACATAATTTCACTTTTATTCCAATTTATTCTGTATCCAGAAAAGGATCCAAAGTCCTCAATTAGATTTAGTATGTTTGGTATAGTAATTTGAGGTTTTGTAATGTACAATAATATATCCTCCGCGTATAAAGATATATTATTATTTGAGTATTTAGTATTATACCCATGGATATCTGGATGTGTTCTAATTTTTTCTGCTAAAGGTTCAATTATGAGAGCAAACAACTGTGGTGATAATGAGCATCCTTGTCTGTTTCCCCTTGATAGTTGAAATTTTGAGGATAATATGTTATTAGTTAGTATTCTAGCTGTGGGTTTATTATATAATAATTTAATCCATAAAATAAAATTCTCTCCCAGTTGGAATTTTTGTAATACTTTATCCATATAATTCCATTCTACTTGGTCAAATGCTTTTTCAGCGTCCAGCGAAATAATTGATAATTCTTGTTCTTCAATTTTGTGTGAGTGCATTATATTGAGTAGACGTCTCATATTATTAGATGAATATCTCTTAGGGATAAACCCCGTCTGATCTGGGTTTATTAATTTACTAATATATTTACTTAATCTTCTAGCTAATGTTTTCGCTAATATTTTTTGATCTGTATTTAACAATGCTATAGCTCTATATGAACCCGGTTCTTCTATATCTTTGTCTTTTTTAAGTATTAGTGTGATCGTTGATTCAGCTAATGTATCAGGTAATATTTGTTTTTTAAAAGCATATTGATAAATATTTTTTAACCGTGGTATAATTTTGTCATAAAAGCTTTTATAAAATTCATTAGTAAATCCATCAGGACCTGGAGTTTTTCCATTCTTTAATGAATTTATTGTGTCTTCTAATTCCTTGATTGAAATTTGTGCACCCAATTCCTCTTGTTCCTTCAACTCTAACTTTGGAAGATTACAATTATCCAAGAACTCTGTAATTTTATTGGAGTCCGTTGTCGTTTTAGATGTGTACAAATTCTCATAAAATTGCGCAAATCTTTTATTAATATCCTTCGGTATGGTTAGTAATTCCCCTCTATCTGATTTAATCTTTTGGATCGTATGTTCTTTTTCTCGTTTTTTTAGCTGACGAGCAAAAAAGTTTATGCGGTTTATCCCCAAATTCAAAGTGTTCCTGTTTTGTAATTTGGAAAAGTCTTATAAGTTTGGCTGATAATAGTTTATTTAATTTAAATTTCAAAATTATTATTTTATTATGTTTATCTATTGATGGATCTTTAGCATTATATATATACATTTGTCTAATAAGTTCTTCTAACTGTCTTTGTTCATTCTTATTCTTTTTATTTTGAAAAGCTTGGTATGAGATTATAACACCTCTAATAAATGCTTTAAAAGATTCCCATAGTAAAGTAGGCGATATATCTGGAGTGTCATTTATTTAAAAAAAGACGTCCATTTGTTCTTTTAAATATATACTCGCTTGCGGATCTTTTAGGATTTGAGAATTGAATCTCCAAAACGATTTATTCTTAGACATTCCTTCCAGTTTTAAAAAGAAAGTTAGTGGTGAATGGTCTGAAATCGAATTTGTATGGTATGCTGGGTTCACAGTGTGAGGTATTAATTTTGTATCCACCAGGAAATAATCTATACGTGAGTATGTTTTGTGTACCATTGATTAAAACGAGTATTCCCTGCCAGTCGGATTAGCAATTCTCCAAACATCTGTTATATTGGTATTATTTATATAAGTATTTAAAAGTTCACTAGTTTTAGATTTAGTATTCCCTCTCTGTTTTTGGCTTGATTTGTCTAAATACGGATCTAAAACACAGTTAAAGTCTCCTCCTATTATAACATTTTGATAATTAAACTCTGCGATTATGTTCAGAATTTTATTGAAAAAATGAGGATTGTCAAAGTTAGGCGCGTATATATTTACCAAGGTAATTGGAGTATCATGAATTTCTCCGGTAACTATCAAATATCTCCCTTCAATGTCTGTTATGGTATTCTTTGCTTTGAATGGTATACCTTTTCTAATAATGATTGACGTACTTCTAGATTTCGAAGTATATGAAGAATGATATATTTGACCTATCCATTTTGCCCTCAACCTAGCTTGATCCTGGGATTTTAGATGAGTTTCTTGTAAGAAAATGATGTCAGAATTGTACAGTTTCAGCTGAGCTAATATCTTACCCCTTTTAATAGGTTCATTAATACCTCTTATATTCCAACTGCAGAATGAGACTCCTCCTAGGTTCATTTGTTTAACATCTTGCATTTTGAATAATTATAATACCTTTAAATCTTGCGGTGCATCCATGTCTCAGGTCTTTGGGTATTGGGGGAACCTTTGCATTACTAAGTTTTGTTGGCATATCCCTTTTACGCTTATCACTAAACACAAAACACAAACATGTGACTTTATGTGGTAATAATAATAATTTAAAAAAAATTGAAAAAGTGAAAATACAGTGTCTAAAATGGTCGACACTGTAACAAGTGGCCCACCTGTAGGTGGGAGAAAACCTTGTTTCGACTTCCATTGTTGATGTTAAACAAATAACTCCGCACCCTTGGTTAATCATAACATAATAGGACGGGGCCTCACAATCAGATATATAATACAAATTTACCCTATTTATTTCATTATAACATATCATATATATATCGCAATTTTATCTACTAATTATTAAACGAATGATTTTACCTTCAATAATAATCAACTGTTGGTTGAAGGGGTTAATGAAACGTGCTCCTGGACCTGAGCCAGGTGCTCGTTTCTCATCCCCTCCACCCAGTTATAGATAAGGTTTAGATTTAGTAAAAATTTATGTTAGTTATGTTAGTTCGTTATTTTTTTTGTTAGCATCCGTTACTATTCTAGATTAATATTGATAACTTGTTAAATTGTTAAGTTGTTAATAGGATCGATTCTTACAATTGGATTTAATATTATAATCTATTAAACAATTAATGCTTCTGGTATAGTCCATTCTCTTCGGTTCGGCTGTTTACTTCGTTTGGAACACAGAATGTCCTTGAGTTAAAATTCCACAGATAACCAGTCTCGCCATCCTAAACAAAACACTACATGAAATGGTTCTGAGCTACCGATCCTCCATTAACTGTGGAATTCCAATAAAAATGTTTGTTCATACCATCTATGTCGCTACTTTTCAACGATGCTCTGGGCATATTTGTACGCATCCTCCGGGTTTACAAATGATCTTTCACGTCCATTATAAGAGATGCGCATTTTAGCTGGATAAAAGACACCGTATATAACAGCTTGCATCCCCCTTAAAAGTTATTTTGCCTTTCCGAATTGATTTCTCTTTTGCACAATTTCATACGGATAGTCCCTGAATATTTTGATAATGTCGTGGTAAAATTTCTTTAAAAACCTATTTAGCCAATTCACGTGGGCATAAAGATGAGGCAACCAGATACCACCCTTTACGCCTCTTTATCTGCACACTGAGACAGCAAGTTAAAACTGTACTTTGCAATAGTCTAACTTGGTTGCGATTCATCCATCAGATGTACAGGTCAAAAACTGGTAGCCACAGTCAAACTGATTCAAATATTAACTAGATAGAGGACCATTAATGCCATAAAGTGCTTTTGAATTGTTAAGATAAGATAGCCTCCTGTCCTTTGTACCTTAGTGGAGAAGAATACAAATGCTTTGAGCCTGCTTGATTAATGTTACACAACATTTAAGAGGTCAATGTTTCATGAATATAGGGTGATTCCTCTTCCTTTGAGCAAACTCAGAATATTCAAATCAAGATTTTGGTTTAGTTTATTATTATTGTTACATGTATCAAGATAAGTGAAAACATTTTATTGTTGCATGCTATCCATCACAGTCATTTAGTGTGGAAACGGGCCCTTCAGCCCAACTAACCCACACCAACCTACATGTCCCATCTCCATTAGTCCCATATGCCTGTGTTTAACCCTGTCCTATCCATGTACCTGTCCAAATGTCTTAAAAGTTGCGATTGTACCCACCTCAACTGTACCCTGGCAGCTCATTCCAGACACCCACCACCCTCTGTGTGAAAAAGTTACCCCTCAGATCAACCCCCCCCCCCACCTCATTTTAAACCTATGTCCTTCGATTCTCGATTCCCTTACTCTGGGCAATAGACTATGAGTCTACCCGATCTATTCCTCTCGTGATTTTAAAACCAGCGAAAGAATACACATGATTACACTTAAGCCGTCCACAGTGTAGTAAAGTCAAGTCACATTTATTTATATAGCACATTTAAAAAACAACTCTCGTTGGCCAAAGTGCTTTACATTTGTTATAAGAATAGCACAAACAAAACAAACTACATACATATATACATGTAGCCCTCACTCAGAGGACGTCAGGAAAGGCTTGGGAGTATAGATAAGTCTTTAGTCTTGACTTAAAAGAGTCGATGGAGGGGGCAGATCTGATGGGAATGGGGATGCTGTTCCACAGTCTAGGGGCTGCAACCGCAAAGGCGCGGTCGCCCCTGAGCTTATGCCTAGACCGTGGGATATTCAGCAACCCCAAGTCGGCCGATCTGAGGGGCCTGGAGGTGGAGTGGTGGGTGAGAGTTTTTATGTAGGTGGGGGCAAGCCCATTGAGGGCTTTGTAGACATGGAGGAGGATCTTGAAGTTTATACGGAACCGCAGGGAGCCAGTGGAGAGAGCCCAGGATCGGGGTGATGTGGTCCCTTTTTCGGGTGCCCGTCAGGAGTCTCGCTTGCGGCGTTTTGGACCAGTTGCAGGCGGGACAGGGAAGATTGGCTGATGCCAGTGTAAAGGGAATTGCAGTAATCTAGGCGGGAGGAGATGAATGTGTGGATGATCTTTTCCAGGTCATCAAACTGGAGGAATTGTTTTATTTTAGCTATCGTCCGAAGCTGAAAGAAGCTAGCTTTTACCACGGCATTGCCTTGTTTGTCAAATTTCAGTGCTGAGTCAAATGTCACGCCAAGGTTTTTGACGTGAGGTTTGAGTAGTGGGGTAAGGCTTCCAAGGCTGCCTGCTATCATTTTGATTGAGTCCGAGGGGCCGAGAAGGATGACCTCAGACTTACTCTCGTTTAGTTGGAGGAAGTTCTGGGCCATCCAACACTTTATATCCTCGAGGCAGTGGGTAAGGTTAAACAGATTTGATTGGTTTTTGGGCTTCAGGGGGAGATAGAGTTGTGTATCGTCTGCGTAGCAATGGAAGGAAATGCCGTGCCTTTCAATGACTTGGCCTAAGGAGAGCATATACAGGGAGAAGAGAAAGGGGCCAAGGATGGACCTTGTGGAACCCCACAGCAGAGATTAGCTGGGGAGGAGAAAGAGTTGCCTATGTTAGTCGAGAAACTCCTACCTTTGAGGTAGATGAACCAGCTCAGGGTACAATCTTTGTTACTACTGGTGAGCAGCCTGATGAGAGGAAGTTAGCGAATGTAGTACTATCATTCAGGAAAGGCAACACTTAAGCCTGGGGATTGCAGGCTTGACATCAGCGTTGCTAGTTGGGGGTTGGATGGGGAAGGATTGGAGAGGGGGTGCTTTTCCAGCACCATCTTTTACCCTTCACATTCAAAGTTGTGAAAAATGTAGTCTTAATCTGGACATAGAGTCCTGTTGCCTAGGTGGCTGCACTATGCCGGATTGTATTTATTTGTGATATTGCCTGATCTGAATGGCTTGCATGCAAAACAAAGCTTTTCAACTGTACCTCTGATAATATGTAAGAATATGGGTACTTTGGGAAATGGCTGATGGTGCTTTGGAAAATAGCTGACAGTGCCTGTGAGCAAGGTGGAGCTGGCGGTGGTGATAAAACACCAGGTGCAAGAGGTTCATAATCACCTAGGTGGTGCCATCGAGTCTGGATTTCCAGAGAAACTCCAAGTAGCTTCTGCTTTTGTGACACTTGGTGCCCTTAAGTCTGAGCTTCTGCAAGAGACTCCAGGTGGTTTCTGTTCTTCTGGCTTCTCTGCCATTAAGTTTAGGTTCTGTTGAACAGGTGCTGAACCTAAGCCTGTTATTGGATAGAGGATTATCCGTTTACACTTAAGGGCCTGTCCCACTAACGCGACATTTCAGCGACTGTCTTCGACCTTCAAGCTCGAGGGCACTCACCTGAAAAACCTTGAGCTGGATCGACCGTCAGCGATGAAACCGCGAGCCGGATCGACCGTCTGCACACACACACACACACATCGCAAAGGCAGGGGCCAGGGAAAGCGGGGGGAGCATTGTCTGAAATTCACACCCGCGATGAGCAGGAAGGTAAAAGACGGCTGGCACAGTTAAGGTAAGTCCTTTAGAGAGCGCGGAGGGGGGGAGCGAGGGGGAGAGAAAAGGAGTGGAGACACTTTTAAGAAGCCAGACAACTTTTAATAAAGTTTAGCGGTCGGTTTACATAGACATAGAAAATATGTGCAGAAGGCCATTCGGCCCTTCGAGCCAGCACCGCCATTCATTGTGATCATGGCTGATCGTCCCAAATCAATAACCCGTGCCTGCCTTCTCCCCATATCCCTTGATTCCACTAGCCCCTAGAGCTCTATCTAACTCTCTCTTAAATCCATCCAGTGATTTGGCCTCAACTGCCCTCTGTGGCAGATAATTCCACAAATTCACAACTCTCTGGGTGAAAAAGTTTTTTCTCACCTCAGTCTTAAATGGCCTCCCCTTTATTTTAAGACTGTGGTCCCTGGTTCTGGACTCGCCCAACATTGGGAACATGTTTCCTGCATCTAGCTTGTCCAGTCCTTTTATAATTTTATATGCTGCTATAAGATCCCCCTTCTTCCTTCTAAACTCCAGTGAATACAAGCCTAGTCTTTTCAATCTTTCCTCATATGACAGTTCTACCATCCCAGGGATCAATCTTGTGAACCTACACTGCACTGCCTCAATCACAACAATGTCCTTCCTCAAATTAGGAGACCAAGACTGTACGCAATACTCCAGTTGTGTTCTTACCAGAGCCCTATACAACTGCAGAAGTACCTCTCTACTCCAATACTGAAATCCTCTTGTTATGAAGGTCAACATTCCATTAGCTTTCTTCACTGCCTGCTGTACCTGCATGCCAACTTTCAGTGACCGGTGTACAAGGACACCCAGGTCTCGCTGTACCTCCCCCTTATCTAACCTAACCCCATTGAGATAATAATCTGCCCCCTTGTTTTTGCCACCAAAGTGGATAACCTTGCATTTATCTATATTATACTGCATCTGCCACGCAGCTGCCCACTCACTCAACTTGTCCAGGTCACCCTGCAACCTCCTAACATCCTCTTCACAGTTCACACTGCCACCCAGCTTTGTGTCATCCGCAAACTTGCTAGTGTTGCTCCTAATTCCCTCTTCCAAATCATTAATATATATGGTAAACAGTTGCGACCCCAACACCGAGCCTTGCGGCACTCCACTCGCCACTGCCTGCCATTCTGAAAAAGACCCGTTCACTCCTACTCTTTGCTTCCTGTCTGCCAACCAATTTTCTATCCATGTCAACACCCTACCCCCAATACCATGTGCTCTAATTTTAGTCACCAGTCTCCCGTGCGGGCCCTATCAAAGGCTTTCTGAAAGTCTAGATACACTACATCCACTGGCACCCCTTCATCCATTTAACTTGTCACATCCTCAAAAAATTCCAGAAGATTAGTCAAGCATGATTTCCCTTTCATAAATCCATGCTGACTTGGACTAATCCTTTTACTGCTATCCAAATGCCCCATTATTACCACTTTAATAATTGACTCCAGCATCTTTCCCACCACCGAAGTCAGGCTAACTGGTCTGTAATTCCCCGTTTTCTCTCTTGCTCTTTTTTTGGAAAAGTGGGATAACATTAGCTATCCTCTAATCCACAGGAACTGATCCTGAATCTATTGAACATTGGAAAATGATCACCAATGCGTCCACTATTTCTAGAGCCACCTCCCTGAGGACCCTGGGATGCAGTCCATCAGGCCCCGGGGATTTATCATCCTTCAGTCCCATTAGCCTACCCAATACTATCTCTCGCCTAATAAAAAATTATTTCAGTTCCTCGACCCCCTATGATCCTCTGTCCTCCAGAACTTCTGGGAGATTGTTTGTGTCTTCCTTAGTGAAGACAGATCCGAAGTACCTGTTCAACTCTTCTGACGTTTCCTTGTTCTCCATAATAATTTCACCTGTGTCTGCCTTCAATGGACCCACATTTGACTTTGCTATTCTTTTTCCCTTAACATATCTAAAGAAGCTTTTACTGTTTACTTTACATTTTTAGTTTACTTACATTTACCTTTGACTACCTTTGATTACATACGATGGCATTACGACCTACTACGACCTACCTCGACTAAACCTACGAGTAAAAAAATATCGGATTTTTCCATGACGACCATTTTTTACTCGCGGGCATTTTTTAAAAATGCCACGACCTAGCTGAGGCCTCGAGTACGCGGGGACTACACTCGAGCATGAAGGAGAGTTACAAAGACCTCCTAGGACCTCGTGTCGACCATGCTGCGAGTATGAGTCGAGGGCAAACTCTTCTAAACTCGCCAATTGCAGTGGGACAGGCCCTTTAGTATCTAGGTGCTAAAAGGTTTCTGTATACATTGTTTGTAATTTAACAAAGTGCTTCTTAATGTGTTTTCTTATCTGTGAGAAGTGATTGGCATGTAGGGGTGGCCTCCCCCATCATACTTAGTGTCCCCGCCTTTGTTTAGGGGTATAAAAGTGTATGTAATGTGTGTCGGTTGTCTTCCTTCCGTTCTGTTTGCATGAGGCTACTGTGGGCTCACGTGAGTGGATCCGAGACCGTCCCTGCAGTGTATACAAATAAAGAAGGGTTTGGACTCAGTGTTCGATTCAGTGTCTTTTACTGATCCAGACTAGGGGGTAAGATTAAATCCGGAATTAACACCTCAGTACACGTGACAATAATAAATCTAAACCTAAAAAACATAGATAAGAAAAAACCTTCCCATATACCCGACGTTATTGCAATGCAGAAATGCTTCCTATCAGAAGTCTATATAGGAGACTTGTTGGATTCTTAAGAACTTAGGCATAGATTGGGTAAACAACCAGAACCATTTTCCGCAGGGTGGCAATGTCCAACACTAGAACGCACAACTATAAGGTAAGAGGAGGAAAATATAATTAAGACTAGACTAAGTGGGACCCGTCGGGTCCCATGTTCACACGGGGCTGGTCCCCCAACACAATATTCCACCTCTCCACCAATTCCAATATTGGTGGCCAGTGGGGGGGGGGGCTTTCTGGAGCGCTCGCATCGGTGTTGTGGGCTGAAGGGACTGGTTTCCAGAGGGCTAGTATGGACATTGTGGGCCGAATGGAACCTTGGGCTGGCAGCTCAGTCACTCAGGCCTGGTGGGCTGGCAACTCAGTCACTGAGGCCTGGTAGGCTGGCAGCTCAGTCACTTAGGCCTGGTGGGCTGGCAGCTCAGTCACTCAGGGTTGGTGGGCTGACAGTTCACTCATGGCTATTCCTTGAAATTCCATTTCAAGCAGAGTGCAGGCCACCAAATTCAATTTCATAGCATTTCAAGCAGAGTGCAGGCCACCAAATAAAATTTCATAGCATTTCAGCAGAGTGTAGGCTACCAAATTCAATTTCATAGTATTTTCACCAGAGTGCAGGCCACCAAATTCAATTTCATGGCATTTCAAGCAGAGTGCAGGCCACCAAATTCAATTTCATAGCATTTCAAGCAGAGTGCAGGCCACCAAATTGCCAAACATCTCATTGCATTGTCTTTAAGGGCGAACAAATCATTTATTGCAAGTACATTGCAGACTCATAGTTCAGTTGATTCACAGCTTAGAATCACAGTTGTGGACTCTCCCTCGCGATCTTCCAGAGTTTCTGACTCGCGTCCAGGCATCCGTGGTTTTATAGTCCTGCCCCCCCCTCCGGAAGGGGCGTTACCTTCATCGTGGTGATTGACAGGCGAGAGGACAAATCAGCTGATCTCAAGATTTTTTTAACATTCATAACTTTTTTATTTGTCATCGATCGGAAAAATCGTCGGGGCTGCCTCAGCGGTGGAAGATGGCCAAAAATCATAGCGATATATGGTAGCGTTATTTTCTAAAATCAATATACAGCGCAGACAGGAAGTGGTCAAGATGAGACTTTTAGTTATATAGATGTGCGGGCCAAGTTTTTGTATAAACAGAGGCCTGGAATGCATTGCCGGGTGTGATGGTGGAGGCAGATACAATAGTGGCATTTAACAAGCTTTTAGATAGGCACATGGATTTTGCATTAGGGTTATGGATCATAGATACATAGACAATAGGTGCAGGAGTAGGCCATTCGGCCCTTCGAGCCAGCACCGCCATTCAATGTGATCATGGCGGATTATCCACAATCAGTACCTTTCCTGCCTTCTCCCCATACCCCTTGATTCCGCTAGCCCTAAGAACTCTATCTAACTCTCTTTTGAATGCATTCTGTGAATCGGCCTCCATTGCCTTCTGAGGCAGAGAATTCCACAAATTCACAACTCTCTGTGTAAAAAAGTTTTTCCTCATCTCAGTTTTAAATGGCCTACCCCTTATTGTTAAACTGTGGCCTCTGGTTCTGCACTCCCGCAACATCGGGAACACGTTGCATGGTTTAGGTGGGCAACTTGTTTGGCACAGATATTGTGGGCCAAAGGGCCTGGTCCTGTGCTGTACTGCTCTATGTTCTATATATTCTGTAGTCAAATGGAAAGAATGCATGTGGTGGCAAAAGCAGAACAACCTTCACTCACTTCGCAACAATCCTGGCATTATCATCAAACCTGTCGGCAAGGGAGGTGGTGTTGTAGTGTGGCAGGCGAACCTCTACCGTGCCAAGGCCAGATGCCAGCTCTCAGACACCTCCTCTTACCTAATTTAAAAAAAAATTGTTTCTACAAAAAATGGCTGGAGAATGTTTATAGTCTAGCCCACAAAGTAGCATCAAGGAGGGGACTAACCTTGGACCAACCTCTGCAGACACAATGTCACCAACGGCCAAAGCGCTGAGATATGCAGGAATTGGGTGTCGCATTTTGAAGTGGAATACATTTTCCTTCTCGTCGTGCTCCCAGTCAGTTGCGCTCATTACAGCTGTAAAACCTTCAGGAACCAGAAACACAATTCCACAATTCACCCGAGAAACTGCCTAAAAACAGGTAGAATCTTCCAGAGACATGAGGAACTGCAGATGCTGGAATCAAGAAAAACACACAAAATGCTGGAAGAACTCAGCGGGTCCGACAACATCTATGGAGGGAATGGAAAGGCAATGTTTCGGGTCAGGATCCCTCAACAGTTTCAAGAAGGACCTTGGTCGAAAATGTCAAAGGTTACGATGAGAAGGCAGGGAAATGAGGTTGAGAAGGAAAAATAAATCAGCCTTGATCAAATGGCAGAGCATTTTTGATGGGCCAAATGGCCTGGTTCTGCTCCTGTCTCTTATGTCACCTGTCCATTCCCTCCACAGATACTGCCTGACCCCCCCCCCCCCACCACCACTAACTTGACAGATAAATATTTAGTAATATTCACAAAAGGAAACTGAAAATATCAGGGGAAAATAAACAGGTCAGGCAGCATCAGGCAGTCAAGAGAAATCGAGCTACCCTTTCAGATTTAGTCACAATCCTCCCTAAGGATCTGAGCTTTAGACTATTTGCAGCTTTGTCATTAAATTCCAGCATCTGCAGTATTTTGGTTTTAGTTTCTAATCCATCACACCACTCAAAGTATTATTACTTTTCGAGGTAAAGATCTCAAAAGGTTCCTTAAAGTATACCTCTAGCCAGTAGATTTATGGCATTGATATTAGGAACAAAGAAAAGCAGAGACATTATAAATAAGAGACACAAGGAACTGCAGATGCCGGAATCTTAAGCCAAAAACCAAGTGCTGGAGGAACTCAGCGAGTCAGGCAGCATCCGGGGAGGGAATGGACAGATGACTTTCGGGTCAGGACACTTCTTCAGGCTAATGAAGGGATGCTGTACATAAGTCATTGAAAACAATGAGGGGCTTGTAATAATGTAAACAGACTCACATTTAATTTAAAAAGAATTAGCCATATACATTTGCATGGTAAGATTGCTCAATATATTCTTCTTTTGATAAATAGTTTCAGGAAAAAATCTGTCCAGCCAAACTTCAGTTGCACTTCAGTTGCTCATTATAAATCTAACATAATCGAGTTAGCTTAGAAAATCTACCTTAGAGGCAGAATTAGTACTTTTAACAGCTGGAGTATCAAAACAAGGGAATAAAGATCTGTTTAAGACAGCATAACCTTGGGTGAAGAGACATGGCTTTACTTTGCCTGCTGTCTGCTCTGGGTTCAGCCAAATAACCTGGTAAAAAAGAACACAGCAATGAGTTGTTATCATGCAGCATTGCTGTTGTGCTGCTGCAAGTAAGAATTTCATTGTTGCGTTTCGTGACTTATGACAGTAAAACACTCTTGTGTATTTCCTCTTGGCGTGTGGAAGAAGGCAACAAAAGTCCTACTTGGTACAAAATAGACAGAAGTACAGAGGAAAAGTTGGCTGAACTGGACGATGTGAAAATCAGGAGTAGTAGAAGTCAAAATAAT
The DNA here is from genome assembly GCA_038087875.1 of Malacoraja senta. Taxonomy (NCBI): domain Eukaryota; kingdom Metazoa; phylum Chordata; class Chondrichthyes; order Rajiformes; family Rajidae; genus Malacoraja; species Malacoraja senta. Next base: position 23,352,523 of record CM075981.1, on the reverse strand, counting down.
AATTTCTACACAAGCAAAAAAGAGAAAATAGCTTGCATGGTAAAATAAATTAGACAGGAAGTTTAGTTGGAAACAAGAGCCCAGATGCATCTTCCAACATCAATATCCAGACTCTGAGCGTCATACTTGCCACCATCAAGCATTGCCATAATAGAAACATAGAAACATAGAAAATAGGTGCAGGAGTAGGCCATTCGGCCCTTCGAGCCTGCACCGCCATTCGATATTATCATGGCTGATCATCCAACTCCGTATCCAATCCCTGCCTTCTCTCCATACCCCTGATCCCTTTAGCCACAAGGGCCACATCTAACTCCCTCTTAAATATAGCCAATGAACTGGCCTCAACTACCTTCTGTGGCAGAGAATTCCACAGATTCACCACTCTCTGTGTAAAAAATGATTTTCTCATCTCGGTCCTAAAAGACTTCCCTCTTATCCTTAAACTGTGACCCCATGTGTGACAGTCACACGGGATCAGACGTGTTCTGGAACTAGAGCGGTCACGGTGGCGCAGCGGTAGCGTTGCTGCCTTACAGTGAATGCAGCCCTGGAGACCCTGGTTCAATCCTAACTACGGGTGCTGACTGTACAGAGTTTGTACGTTCTCCCCGTGACCTCAGTGGGTTTTCTCCGAGGTCTTCTGTTTCCTCCCACACTCCAAAGACGTACAGGTTTGCAGGTTAATTGGCTTGGTAAAGCCAATCCTTTTAATACCTAAGGTAGACACAAAATGCTGGTGTAATTCAGCGGGTGAGGCAGCATCTATGGAGAGGAGGATTAAGTGACGTTTCGGGTCGAGACCCTTCTTCAAACTGAGTCTACCTTCGATTTTATCCAGCATCTCCAGTCCTTTCGTACACCTTTTAACACCTAGTGGGTGTAGGATAGTGTTAATGTGCGGGGATCGCTGGTTGGCGCGGAAGGGCCTGTTTCCGTGCTGTATCTCTAAACTAAACTATATACTCACTCAGCAGGTTTAAGGCATGAAGTTATTAAATTTTCCAGGCAACAGTTTTTAAGGTGGTACCAGTTCAATAAATGTAATGCAACAATGGGAATCTATAAATTAACGTGATTAAAAAGAACCAATTCTTGGATTCTGTGGTAATTTTCTCCGAACAGGCACATTTAAAAATAATCTGTCAGCATCACATGCAAAGCGTCTGATAACGGAAGTAAATCTGACGAGTATCCCAAAACCACAGTGACTATGTTACACTGTACCATTGTACCTTCAAAAATCTTGCATTTATATTGTGCCTATTATGACCCCAAAATGCTTAACCATGGAGTTAATGACACCCCTACTGCCCTCACCATCGTATCATCAGAACTTCACGCATAGCGAATACACTCAAAAAGCAATGAGCAGATTACTAGATCCGTTTTTTTTAGAAATGAATGTAGATGTCGGGATAAATACAAGCCTGGATACCAATTATAACTCACTCCTCAAAATGTGTCTAAAGATCTTTCTTATCCACACAAGACGCACAGAGTCTCTTGCCCAGAGTAGGAGAATCGAGGACATAGGTTTAGGTGAGGGGGGGAAGATTTAATAGGAATCTGAGGGGTAACTTCTTTACTCAAAGGGTGGTAGGTGTATGGAACTAGCTGCCGGATTTCTGCCATTTAGATAGGTACATGGATAGGACAGGTGGGAATAGTGTAGATGGGACATGTTGGCCAGTGTGGGCAAGTTGGGTCAAAGGGCCTGTTTCCACACTGTGTGACTGACTATTTATGACTCCAACATCAACATGGATTTGACATGATATAGCATCAGTCAATGGAACTGCAACCCTATAATGCGGAAAACGGTATTTTGCATTGATTCCTCCCTTCGTTCTACTTATTATACTTGAGTTTAACTTGATTGTATTAACGTACAGTATTATCTGATCTGTTTGGATTGCATGCAAAACAAAGCTTTTCACTGTTCTTCAGTACACGTTTGGCTGAGAGATGCAGCCCGATTTGCCCATCCTGACCAAGATGCCTCTGAAGAAGGGTCTCGACCCTGAACCTTTCCTATTCAAAAGTATCTGTCGAAATATCTTTTAAATGTTGTCATTATACCTGCCTCGATTACCTCATCTGGCAGCTTGTTCCACCCTCTATGACTATGTGAAAAAGTTGCCCCTCAGGTTGCTATTACATTCCCCCATCACCTTAAACCCATGTTATCTGGTTCTTGATACCTTACTCACAATATCTATTCCCCTGACGAGTTATAGACCTCTACAAGATCAGCCCCCAGCCTTCTGTACTCCAAGGTATAAAGTCCTAGCCTGCCCAACCTCTCTCCATAGCACAGGCTCAATCCTAGCAACATCCTCATAACATAAGTCTTCTCTGCACTCTCTCCAGCTTAATAACATCATTCCTTCAGCAAGCGGTCCCTTCTTCACACTGATTGGAGTAGGGCTTTACATTCCAGCTTTCACTTTAAAGTCTCCCATAAATCATAGGAGCAGAATTAAGCCATTCAGACCATCGTCTACTGCACCACTCAATCATGGTTGATCTATCTTTTCCTCTCATCCCCATTCTTTAAGTCTCCTATCCATATTCTCCAGAGATGCTGCCTGACCCGTTGAGTTACTCCAGCATTCTGTCGGTGTCTTTGTTGGTGAACCAGCACCTGCAGATCCTTGTGTCCATACTGACCTGTCCATTGCACACAGACATGGACACTGTCCATTGATCAGTCCGTCTTAACCTACCTGATAACTTCTCTACATCGGCGAGACCAAGCGCAGGCTCAGCGATCGTTTCACTGAACACCTCCGCTCAGTCCGTCTTTTTAACCTACCTGATCTCCCGGTGGCTCAGCACTTCAACTCCCCCTCCCATTCTGACCTTTCTGTCCTGGGCCTCCTCCATTGTCAGAGTAAAGCCGGGGTGGGAGATTGCAACCTTCACGTGGTCCGCCCTGTTTCGACGAATGCAATCAACCTGGTGTGCACAATCAAATAAGATCAAATAGAACAAGTTGTCCTACAACTTTAGGCTGTGCACGCCATATGCAAGAAGAAGAGTAAAGCCCAGCGCAAATTGGTGGAGCAGCACCTCATATTTCGCTTGGGTAGATTACACCCCAGTGGTATGAACATTGACTTCTCAAACTTCAGATAGCCCTTGCTTTCTCTCTCCATCCCCTCCCCCTTCCCAGTTCTCCCACCAGTCTTACTGTGTGCACCTACATTCTATCTTTGTCCCACCCACTCCCCTGGCATCAGTCTGAAGGGTCTCTACCCAAAACGTCGCTCATTCCTTCTCCAGAGATGCTGCCTCGCCCTGAGTTACTCCAGCATTTTATGTCTACCTTTGATTTAAACCAGCATCCGCAATTCTTTCTTACACATTGCACACAGAACTTCAGCTGTGGGAAGATATATACCACCGGGTGGCACTTCAATGGTAGCCTCACCTACAGTCTGTCTGTCCTTTTCATCTTTTTTTTGTTATTTTTAGTGTGTTTATAAAGTATGTGTTAATGATCTCTGGTTTGTTTTATGTGGGGGTTAGGCAGGGGAAACTTTTTGTCAATCTCATACCTTGCCGGAGATGCGATTATTTTCCGGATCGTATCTCCAGTCGCTCTGCAGCCTAACATTGTGGAGCTGGAGGCCTTGCACAGGACTGACTTTGAACCCCACCGCGGGGCGTGGACTTACCATTGGAGCCGATTCCTTGCCTGGGATCGACACTCAAACCGCGGCCTGCGGACCTCAACATCAAGGAGCTCGCAGTCTTCGGTAAGCTCCAAAAGCCGCTCGATGTTCGACTAGCCCCGACCCGGGGTTGATTGCCCTGCACGGGGGAGCTGAGATTCCCCCCCCCCCCCCACGATGCAGGAGCGTGATCACTCCGACGAGGAGGCCCGCTGCCGGCTACGGGAGTAAGATCCTCCCGTCAACAGAAGGTTAGAGGCTTCCGACCGCTGGAGGACAAAGAAGGGAGTGATTGAACTTTTTTTCGCCTTCCATCACAGTGAGTAATGTGGAGGAGTCACTGTGGTGGATGTTTATGTTAAAATGTATTTTGTGTGTTTTGTTGCTTTTTATTGATATCTGTATGGCAGATCAAATTCCTCATATGTTGCAAAACATACTTGGCTAATAAAGTACGATTATGATTATGATAGGCACAGTATGCTGGAGTAACTCAGAGAGTCAGGCAGCATCTTCGGAGAAAAGGAATGGCTCACGTTTCTGTTCGGGACATTTCTTCAGACCTCTTGGGGGTAAACCAGGATCTGCAGGTCCATCCTACACATTTCAGCTGTTTGGGAGTGGCGTTGCCAGCACAGAGAGTGTGGGCCGAAGGGCCATCGGCTGGACTCACCCCTGGGCCGTCGCCGGTCGTGTACTCGATGGTCACCTCCAGCGGCTCCACTGGGTCGCAGGGTCCGGGCAGGGTGAGCTCCAGCACCGAGCCGTAGGTGGTGAAGGGGCGGGTGCGGTGCTCCAGGGTCTGGGCCGGGGTCCCGGAGCCGTAGCGGGCCCGGACCGCCTCCATCCTCAGGCTGGGGTGGGTGTCGAGCCGCAGCAGCCGCTACCCGGGCCGCAGGCAGCCGAGCTGTAGCACGGCGCGACCCGTCAGCCGGCGGCAGGTGGCGCAGGTTGAAATCATCGCAACTGGAGGCCGTGGCGGCGTCTAGCCGCGAACCTTCCTCCGCCATCGCTGTTGCCGGGGGTACTGAGGCGGCAGAGGGAGTGCGGGCCGAATGGCCGCCCGCTAGCTCCGCCCACCGGCATCATCGTCACGTGATTTGGCGCACACCCTCTCCACGTGACCAAACCTGCCCCTCCCCATCGCGTGGCTCCGCCCATTGCCTACATTACCCCCCTCCATGTGACCCACCCCCCGTGTGTCGTAACTGCGGCCCCGCCCAGAGCCCACATGCCCCGCCCACATCGCATATGCCCCACCCTCACCTTGCACCCGCCCCTTTCCCGTAGCCCCACCCACCCTTCATCAAGGTGGTGGGATGGCCACTGACTGGAGCTGAGTTGAATACTTTATTGTCACATGTGACAACTCACTGTGAAATTCTTTCCCTGCACACCCAAAGTATGTAAATAATCGCCCATAAAGGGCGGCGACAAAGTTACATAGTACCCCCACGCCAGGTTCCCCTTTGTTCGCCCCCCTCCCTAACTGAGGTGAGGTGTCTAAGAATATTGACTTCTCTAACGTCAAGTAACCCTTGAAGGGTTTCGGCCCGAAACGTTGCCTATTTCCTTCGCTCCATAGATGCTGCTGCACCCGCTGAGATTCTCCAGCATTTTTGTGTACCTTCGATTTTCCAGCATCTGCAGTTCCTTCTTTAACCCTTGCTTTCCCTCTCTCTCCCATCCCTCCCTCTTCCTAGTTCTCTGACCAGTCTCACTGTCCTCCTGTTTAAATTATATCTTTGTATGCTTCGTTATCACCTTCCCCAAGCTAACAAAGATCTATTCTACATTTTTCTTGAACTTCATCACTTCATTTCACACCTTACCATAGAAACATAGAAAATAGGTGCAGGAGTAGGCCATTCAGCCCTTCGAGCCTGCACCTCCATTCAATATGATCATGGCTGATCATCCAACTCAGTATCCCGTACCTGCCTTCTCTCCATACCCCCTGATCCCCTTAGCCACAAGGGCCACATCTAACTCCCTCTTAAATATAGCCAATGAACTGGCCTCAACACACCCTCTGTGGCAGAGAGTTCCAGAGATTCACCACTCTCTGTGTGAAAAAGTTTTTCCTCATCTCGGTCTTAAAGGAATTCCCCCTTATCCTTAAGCTGTGACCCCTTGTCCTGGACTTCCCCAACATCGGGAACAATCTTCCTGCATCTAGCCTGTCCAACCCCATAAGAATTTTGTACGTTTCTATAAGATCCCTTCTCAATCTCCTAAACTCTAGCGAGTATAAGCCAAGTCTATCCAGTCTTTCTTCATATGAAAGTCCTGACATCCCAGGAATCAGTCTGGTGAACCTTCTCTGCACTCCCTCTATGGCTATAATGTCCTTCCTCAGATTTGGAGACCAAAACTGTACGCAATACTCCAGGTGTGGTCTCACCAAGACCCTGTACAACTGCAGTAGAACCTCCCTGCTCCTATACTCAAATCCTCTTGCTATGAAGGCCAACATACCATTCGCTTTCTTCACTGCCTGCTGCACCTGCATGCCTACTTTCAATGACTGGTGTACCATGACACCCAGGTCTCGCTGCATCTCCCCATTTCCTAATCGGCCACCATTTAGATAATAGTCTGCCTTCCTGTTTTTGCCACCAAAGTGGATAACCTCACATTTATCCACATTATACTGCATCTGCCAAACATTTGCCCACTCACCCAGCCTATCCAAGTCACCTTGCAGTCTCCTAGCATCCTCCTCACAGCTAACACTGCCCCCCAGCTTAGTGTCATCTGCAAACTTGGAGATGTTGCTTTCAATTCACTCATCCAGTTCATTAATATAAATTGTAAATAGCTGGGGTCCCAGCACTGAGCCTTGCGGTACCCCACTAGTCACTGCCTGCCATTGTGAAAAGGACCCGTTTACTCCTACTCTTTGCTTCCTGTTTGCCAGCCAGTTCTCTATCCACATCAATACTGAACCCCCAATACCGTGTGATTTAAGTTTGTATCCTAATCTCTTATGTGGTACATTGTCGAAAACCTTCTGAAAGTCCAGATACAACACATCCACTGGTTCTCCCCTATCCACTCTACTAGTTACATCCTCGAAAAATTCTATAAGATTCGTCAGACACGATTTACCTTTCGTAAATCCATGCTGGCTTTGTCCAATGATTTCACCACTTTCCAAATGTGCTGCTATCCCATCTTTAATAACTGACTCTAGCAGTTTCCCCACTACCGATGTTAGACTAACTGGTCTGTAATTCCCCGTCCATATGCTTGCTGCTTGCTGTTGCTGGCGCCAACGATGGCTGCCACGGTGTACTGTTGCACCAAGGCAAATTCCTTGTATGTGAATACTTGGCCAATAAACGTATTCATTCATTCATTCATATCTCTGTGTCTTCCTCTCCTCTGGCTCTCAGTCTGAAGAAGCGTCTCAACTTGAAACGTCACCTATTCCTTCTGTCCAGAGATGCTGCCTGCCCCACTGAGTTACCCCAGCATTTTGTTTCTATCTTCTGAGTGTATAACATACCTAAAGTATGTAAATAGTCGCCCATAAAGGGCACAGACAAAGTTACAAAGTACCCCGCACCAGTTTCCCCTTTGTTCGCTCCCCTTCCTAACCCACAGCTAACAGTGGACCATTTCCTTGATCATTGTTACATTTTTGCATATCTTTCATTCATTTGTTCTATATCTCTTTACATCACCATCTGTATCTCTCGTTCCCTTTCCCCTGACACTCAGTCTGAAGAAGGATCGCGACCCAAAACATCACCTGCTCCTTTTCTCGAGAGGTGCTGATTAACCCGCTGTGTTACTCCAGCTTTTTGTGCCTATCGGAAGGAGGAGAGAGCAGCCAGGGCGGACTCTGCTCTGATACTGCACAGTGTCCAACAAGCTGAGGAAGTGGTTCCTGCGTAAGCCAAACGTGACGGAAGCAAGTGAGCCGTTTGCAGCCCCAATTTCACAATGCTCACCTTGGAAATGGCACCAAATTTAATTTTGTTCATAAGATCATGTGATAGGAACAGAATTAGGCCATTCGGCCCATCAAGTCTGCTCCGCCATTAAATCATGGCTGATCTATCTCTCCCTCCTAACGCCATTCTCCTGCCTTCTCCCCATAACCTCTGACACCCGTACTAATCAAAAACTAGGGAAGTTTAGGTTAGTTTAGTTTAGAGATACAGCGCGGAAACAGTCCCTTCGGCCCACTGAGGCTATGCCAGCCAGTGATCCTGTACACTAACACTTTCCTACACACACTAGGGACAATTTACAATTATACCAAGCCAATTAACCTTCAAACCGGTATGTCTTTGGAGTGTGGGAGGAAAAAGCCCACGCAGGACATAGGGAGAAGGTACAAACTCCATGCAAACAACATCCGATCTCTGGCACTATTAGGCAGCAACTCTTCCGATGCGCCACCGTGTTATCCTAATCTTGCGACTTGAAAATAATTTCCCTGTGTTTTGCACAAGTGACATTAAAGCACCATTGAACCATTGAGAAGTGTGGATTTGTAGTTTAATTCATGGAGTCATACAGCACGGAAACAGGCTCTTTGGCCCAACTTGCCTATGCCAACCATCTACAGTGGTCCCACCTGCCTGCATTTGGCCCATATCCCTCTTAAGCTATCCTATCCATGTACCTGTCTAAATGTCTCTTAAATGTTATGATGGTACCTGCTTGGCCTCTCTAAATTGTCCCTAATATCTAGGGAGCGGATGCAAAACTGGGATAACATAGAACTAGTGTGAACAGTTGATCGATGGCCGGCGTGGACTCGGTGGGCCGAAGGGCCTGTTACCAAGCTGTATCTCTGAACTACACAGAATAGAATGTCCCTATAGGGAGTATGGAACGTTGTGTAACAATCATGGCTACCTTTATTAAGACTGTAAAACTGTGAAAGATATTGTCCCCACTCACACTAGTTTTACGTCCTCACATTCTCATCCACTAATGTTGGACCATTTACCCTTCCAGTGGGTTTGGAAGATTTTGCAGAAAAAATAGCCATGACTCATTCCAGTGCCTTGAGATATTAGTGGTAGTCAAGGTCCAAGAACAATAGAAGAGGGCAGAGAACACTGTGAAAAGGTGACAGCAAGGCTGCACTGCTGCATTGAATGTGCTGGACAATGTCATCAATGCTGTCCCCCTTTGATGAAAGGTGACTGTCAAGACATGTAGTGGTCCAGTGTTTTCATAGGGTCTCGCCCTGTGCCTTTATTGTCCGAGGGTAGATTGATTAAGGACTTTGTCCTGCTGCTATTGAGTGTAATCCCCGTCTTCTTGGCCTGGATGGATTGGATGTGAAGATGAGGTTTCCACTAGTGGGAGAGTCTAGGACCAGAGGTCATAGCCTCACAATAAAAGGATGTTCCTTTAGGAATGAGATGAGGAGGAATTTATTTAGTTAGAGGGTGGTGAATCTGTGGAATTCGTTGCCACAGAAGGCTGTGGAGGCCAAGTCAGTGGATATTTTTAAGGCAGAGATAGATAGATTTGTGATTAGTATGGGTGTCAAGGGTTACGGGGAGAAGTCAGGAGAATAGGGTTGAGACGGGAAGATAGATCAGCCATGATAGAATGGTGGAGTAGACTTGATGGGCCAAATGGCCTAATTCTGCTCCTATCACTTATGAACTTTTACAGAAACACTAATTCTCATCTGAATAAGTTCAGTTGGCAAAAAAGACCTGGAGTAAAAGGTTGGGGAAACAAAAGTACTGGACTAAATCAGCGGGTTAGGCAGCGTCTCTGGAGAACATGGTAGGTGACATTTCGGGTCGGGACCCTTCTTCAGACTGATTGTGGGGTGGGGCAGGAAAAAGCCTGGCGAGTGATAGGTGGATACAGGTGAAGTGTTTTGATTGGCAGATGATTGGACAATGGCTAGAGAAAAAATTACTAAATGTGTGAGATAAGGAGAGAAGAAGCGTGAAATGTGAAGCCAGAGGAAGGGGGGTGGGGGGTTTTGTGAGGGAACATGCTGAAGCTCAGCTACTGAGGTCTGGGTGATCTTACTTCTGGAGTGTATTCATTATTAGTTTACCATTTAAAATGACATTGTCAACATGGTCTCGACCCGAAACGTCGCTTATTTCCTTTGCCCCATAGATGCTGCCTCACCCGCTGTAACAATTGTTACAATTATTCGCCCAATGGAATTTAATGCAGAAAAATGTGAGGCGTTGCATTTTGGGAAGTCTAACATGGGCAGGACCTACACAGTGAATGGTCGAGCTCTGGGGAGTGTTGTAGAACACAGGGATCCAGGAGTGCAGGTGCATAGTTCCCTGAAGGTGGAGTCGCAGGTAGATCGGGTGGTCAAAAAGCCTTTTGACACATTGGCCGGCCTTCATCAGCCAGAGTATTGAATATAGAAGTTGGGAGGTTATGTTGCAGTTGTATAAGACGTTGGTGAGACCGCATTTAGAGTATTGTGTTCAGTTCTGGGCACCATGTTATAGGAAAGATGTTGTCAAGCTGGAAAGGGTACAGCAAAGATTTACGAGGATGTTGCCAGGACTAGAGGGTGTGAGCTATAGGGAGAGGTTGAGTAGGCGGAAACTCTATTCCTTGGAGAGCAGGAGGATGAGGGATAATCTTATAAAGGTATATAAGATCATGAGCGGAATAGATTGGGTAGATGCACAGAGTCTCTTGCCCAAAGTAGGTGAATCGAGGACCAGAGGACATAGGTTTAAGGTGAATGGGGAAAAGATTTAATAGGATTCTGAGGGGTAACATTTTCACACAAAGGGTAGTGGATGTATGGAACAAGCTGCCAGAGGAGGTAGTTGAGACAGAGACTATCCCAACATTTAAGAAGCAGTTAGACGGGTACATGGATAGGACAGATTTGGAGGGCTATGGATCAAATGCGGGCAGGTGGGATTAGTGTAGCTGAGACATGTTGGCCGGTATGGGCAAGTTGGGCCGAAGTTCCTTTTTCCATGCAGTATCACTTTATGACTATCTATCACATTAGCTCCCCCTCCGAGGATGTTGAATTGAATTGCAAGATACAGAATGGAAACACGCCCTTCAGCCCACCGAGTCAACGCCGACTATTTCTATGTTATCCCACTTTCACATCCACCCCCTACATACTAGGGGCAATTTTGTATAGGGTTGGTTAACCTACAAAGCCACACATCTTTAGGATGTGGGAGAAAGCTGGAGCACCCGGAGGAAACCCAAGCGGTCGTAGGGCTAACATGTAAACTCCACACAGGCTGTGGATCTCAGTAACTGAAGCACTTCACTGCCAGATTTTGGGCCTTAAGTGGAAATATTTTCAGTTAAGATAGATCATGGCCTATTGCCATGCCTTGTCCCACCCCCCTCCCCGCCTCCTTTCCAGCTCTCTCCCCCCGCCCCCCACCCCCCCCCCCCCCCCGCCTGCAATCAATCTGAAGATGTGACCTGCTGCCTGACCCGCAGAGTTACTCCAATTTGTGTCTTTGCTTGTACTTGTACTTGACACTAGGTGGTGCTGTTAGCTACATATAACAAACAAAGGATCGCCTCCTGGAGATGCCGTTGATGGTGGGGAGGTCACCATCTGGCCATGACACTGAACCTTAAAGGATCCTTAGACTTGTTCACCACTGTCTCCCTGTTCCTCCATATTCCTTGGGACCCATCCATTTATTGTAGCCTCATTAATCTTCAGAAAACCAGACTGAAGAAAGGTCCCGACCCAGAACGTCACATATCCATGTTCTCCAGAGATGCTGCCTGACCTGGTGAGGTTGTCCAGTGAAGTCTATTGTAAGGAAAAATCAGTCTCCTTACTAGTCAATTCAAAGTCTCAGCTAACCGCACCTTGCCCAGCAAGTTAATTGCGACCTACCCACTCACTCAACACCATTAGTCCCACTAATGGTGGGAGCGTTTACTGTACATGAATTCAGCTGGTGAATTACCTGTTCTGCCTGTTCTGTTGCCATGAAGTTCAATGTCTGTCAGCTTGCAGGGAGATGTGGTACTTAGAACGTCCTTCGGTGTTTGATTTCCTCCCATCATACCCCTCCATAAGGCCATTTTTCTTTGGATCCCAATCTTAGTGTTGCACCTATCTCCCCACTTTTAGATTTTTTTGTTCCAGTTTTTAGAGATACAGCGCAGAAACAGGCCCTTCAGTCCACGCCGACCAACGGTCACCCATACACTAGTTCTATCCTACATACTAGGGACACTTTACAGAGGCTAATTAACCTACATGTCTTTGGAATGTGGGAGGAAACTGGATCACCCAGAGAATGGGTAGGAGAATGTTGTTTAAGAGGCTTATAGGGAGAACGTACAAACTCCATACAGACAGCAACCCATAGTCAGGATCGAACACGAGACTCTGGCACTGTGAGGCTGCAACTCTAACACTGCGCCACTGTGCCATAGAGTCATACGCCGTAGAAACAGGCCCTTTGGTCCAGCTTGACCACAACATGTCCCAGATACACTAGTGCCACCTGCCTGCGTTTGTGCCACCCTGTATATATATATCACTAATGTACCCCAACACCACACCGTGATGATCCATCCCCAATGCAAGTTGCAGAGTCATAGATTTGTAGTCATACAGAACGGAAACAGGCCCATTGTCCCAACGCGTACATGCCGACCAAGATGCCTCATCTAAGCTGGCCCCATTTGCCTGCATTTGGGCCATATCCCTCTAAACTTTTCCTATCCATGTACCTGCCCAAGCTTTTTAAATGTTGTTATAGTATGTGCCTCAACTACCTCCTCTGAGCATCATGCCTGAGAGAATTTATCTCTCGGACAGCTTTAATAGGCCTTTGCAAAGACAAAGTGGAAGAGTTTCAAAGTGTCTTAATAATTTGCCAGCCTGCATTACTATAACCAATAGACATATTTACTTGTATGTTGATGGAAAAATGTTTATTACAGCCAGCTGACCCAAAGAAATAATTTCCATACTTCAAAATAATTTTGTACAAAAACAATACAACTGACCTTGTATTGTTACATTTTCAGAATACATTTTAAGTATTTAATCTGGTTTATACAGTATTTTTTTTAATAGTTTATCCTAGATAATTATAACAATCGGTCATACTTTGAAGTCAAATAATTTTTCGGTAGATTACAAGTTATGGAGTGGGCATCACACAGCAAGTTACACCTGGTTTAACCTTGGAGCCTCTTGCACACGGGCTCAGTAGAATATTTCTGTACACTGCTAATCGAGGATGTGCTTAGGTATACTATACTGGACTACACGTAAGAAAATAATTTCACTGTACGTTTGCACACGTGACAATAAATGCATCATTTAACCATCAACCTCTGTAAACTGTCCCTACTATGTAACAAAGTGGTAGAATCGCCAATTCCTTCTCTCCATAGATGCTGCCTCACCCGCTGAGTTTCTCCAGCATTTTGTGTCTACCCATATTCCACTTCCACTTACACCATAATGTGGATATCACAATGATGATGTTGGAGTACAGGAAGGAGATTGAGAACTTTGTGTCTTGGTGTCGAGACAACAACATTTCTCTCAATGTCAGCAAGACAAAGGAGACAAAGTGATCGACTTCAGGAAGCAAAGCGATACATTTGCATTGACGGCACCGTAGTAGAGATGGTTGAAAACTTCAAATCCCGAGTAAATATCACCACCGACTTCTCCTGGACCACCCATACTATGAAGCAACGACCAAGAAAGCACATCAACACCTCTACTTCCTTAGAAGGCCTAGGAAGTTTGGCATGTCCCAACAAACCTCACCAACTTCGACAGATGCGCCGAAGAAAGCATCTTATTGAGACGCTTCACAGCTTGATTAGGGAACAGCTCCATCCAAGATGCAGAAAATTGCAGCGAATTGTGGATGCACCCCAGACCATCACACAAACCAACCACCCTTCCATGGCCTCCATTTATAGCTCACGCTGCCTCGGCAAGGCCAGCAGCATAATTAAGGACGAGTCACACACTGGCCACTCCCTCTTCTCCCCCCTCCCATTGGGCAAAAGTGTGAAAACGCACACCTCAAGATTAAGGGACAATTTCATCCCAGCTGGTATCAGGCAACTCAACCATCCTGCCGCAACCAGAGAGCAGTCCTGAACTGCTATCTACCTCTTTGGGTCCCTCGGACTATCTTTGATCAGACTTTACTGGCTTTACATTGCGATAAACATTATTCTCTTATCATGTGAATGGCTCGATTATAACCATGTATTGTCTTTCCGCTGGCTGGTTAGCTGGCAACAAAAGCTCTTACTGTACCTTGGCACACGTGACAATAAACTAAAACTGAATCTACAACCCAATGATATGAACATTGAATTCTCCAATTTTAGCTAACTAAACTGCATCCCCTACTCCTTTCTCTCCACCTTATTTTTTTCCCTTTCTGTTCACTCTACCCCACTTGGATGGACACCCATTTCTTTACTTCCCCATAACATGCAATGCTGGAGTAACTCAGCGGGACAGGCAGCATCTCTGGAGAGATGGAATGGGTGACGTTTCGAGTCGAGACCCTTCTTCAGAATCTCTACTTCCCCTTCCTCTTCCCCCGTCCGCTTCCAAATATATTCCTTCCTCTGGCTTCACATTTTGCATCTCTTCTATCCATGTATCCTTATCTCACACAATTTGTCTTTTCATCTCTAGCCTTTGTCCAACCATCTGCCAATGAAAACTTCCTCCCTTCACCTCTATCCACCTATCACTCACCAGAATTTGTTCCCCCCCCCCCCCCACCCCACATCACTTCAGTTTTTTCAGTCTGAGGAAAGGATCCTGAACCGAAACATCACCAATCCATGTAATCCAGAGATGCTGCCTGACCCACTGAGTTACCCCAGCACTTTGCAGTTTTCATTTATGTAAACCAGCACCTTGTACCTCTTCAAGAGTGTTGATGGGATGTTTTCTTCCGTGATAAATTTGTCTAATTTATAGCAGTTCTGACACAATATAGTAAAACAGTAATCAATTTTACTTCGTTAAACTTGTTTGAATCAATGTCTAGAAAACACATCACTATTATTTTCATATATTTTACCCTCTAAAATGAATAACTTTTCAAAAGAACTGTATCGCTCAATACTGTTAAACTTTTGTAAATCAGATAGCAAAAGGAAAACATAAATAAGAATTTCAATAAAGAAGCATCGATGGACATATAATGCGAGGTAATTACAGACTATCAACCAATGGTCAATATTTGCCACCTATGATCAATAAACAAAAACCCTAATCAATTAGCACCAGAAACGCAAAACCGCAATGAAGAATTAACCGGAACACCATTCCAGGGGCAGGAAGAGAAATGATTCCATTCAAATACTTGTGAACATTTAGATTAAGGTATAGTTGCGATCTTGAGTTTTTGGTCCAGAAAGCAGAAATTAAAGTTTTTGTCATTGAAATGGCAATGTGGAAAAAAAATGGAAGTTTTGGACGAATGTCGATACATGTTGTTTCTTCACGAAGAAGGACGTTATTGCCACGGCCAACCGACTTCATTACGATGATCTGGAATTTCAACCCGCAAAATTCCGACTTTAGAATTGGCTTGCCATCTCTGACTCCTCTGTCACGTACCACTGATTTTGTGCACAATCTCTGCCCCAATGTGGCATGTGTCTCTGTGAAAAACAAGAACAGAACGATAAATAAGTTCATGTTCATAGGTCATAGGAGCAAATTTAGGCCATTCCGCACATCGTCATTCAATCGTGGCTGATTTATCTTTCCCTCTCAAACCCGTTCTCCTGCCTTCTCCCCGTAACTCTTGACACCCTTACTAATCAAGAATCTTGTCAATCTCCACCTGAAAAATATTTAAATGACTTTGGCCTCCACAGCTGTCTGAAATGCATGAAATCTGCTTTTATTGTAACGAAAAGACACAAAGTGTTGAAATATTTACAAAATTATTTAAGATAAGAATGGAACCTAATACTGAAATGATTATATTTGGAGTAATGGAAGATGGGAATAAATTGAACTCATCTCAAAATTTATTTTTAAATTATGGTTTAATAATAGCAAAACAATTAATACTTAAATTTTGGAAAAATACACCAATACCAACGCTTAAAATGTGGATCGCAAGCATGTTGGACACCGCACATCTTGAGGAAATGCGATTCCTCCTAATAGATAAATCAGACCAATTCTTAACGAGTTGGTCTCCATTTGTCGTCTTTTTGGAATCATATGGTGCAACACAATTGTAAAAGCTAACTGTCTCAGGACTGGGCGAGGGATGGTCAAGATTATAAATAATGATCTCCTTACTCCTTTTTTTTATTTTTTACTCGCTTTTTCCTATTTTCTTTTCTTCAACTTTCTTCTTTCATTCTTTTTTCTTTTTCACACACTATATATCTCACGTTTTTCTATCCTCTATTATCTAATTTCTTCTTCTTATTCTTCTTTATTATAATAAAAAAATAAGAAGCTGTACATAAAATGTATTATAAAAATATATATTAGGCACTTTGGTGCCATACGATTGTACTTACTTCTAATAAAATAAAAATATTTAAAAAATAAAAAATAAAAAGACACAAAGTGCTGGAGTAACTGGGTGGGTCAGGCAGCATCTCTGGAGAACATGGATAAGTGATATTTCGGGTTGGTACCTTCCTTTAGAAAAGTCATCTATCCATGTTCTCCAGGGTTGCTGCCTGGCCATCTGCAGTTCCTTGTTTCTACTTATTGTAAAGAGGTTTCAGTAAATCCTACTGCACAGTTTTAGTTCATTTTGTGCCTTATACATTGTAAAAGCAACTGAGATTTAGTGGTCAGAAGGGTACAGTGTGAGAATGCGCTGTCAAAGTGAAACTTATTCCTTTTGCGATCTCCAATTGTAAACTACATAGTTCTTTAAAATAATCACAAGTGCTAGAGTGACTCGGCGGGTCAGGCAGCATCTCTGGAGAACATGGATAGGTAACGTTTCAGGTCAGTCTAGCATCAATCTTGATCCTCCTGCTTTCCCCACTAAAAATGACTAAGGGTGCTTATGGTGTTTGCATGTTCTCCCTGTGACTGTATGGGTATTCTCTGGCTGCTCCAGTTTTCTTCCACATTCGAAAGATGTACAGCTTTGTAGGCTAACTGGCTTTGGTAAAAATTGTAAATTGTCTTCGTGTGTTAGCACAGACTCAGTGGGCCGAAGGGCCTGTTTCCTGCTGTATCTCTAAACTCTAAATTCTAAACTAAACTGTTTTAATTATGAGATCTCTGGTGCAAAAGGATAATGTTACATATCCATGCTTGTTGTTATTGCATAATTAAAATTCAGCCAAACCTGGCTCAAATGTATTCATCTGATATTACAAATCAATTTCTTGATTGATTGAAAGAAAGATGCATCATGGAAATTGGTTCAGCTCCCAGAGTCCATGCCAACCATCCATCACACGTTCACATCTGTTATCCTGCCTTCACATCTGCTCTCTAGTTTAGTTTTGTTTATTATTTTCACATGTACCGAGATACAGTGAAAAACTTCTGTTAGACACACTATGGGCAATTTATAGATGGCCAATCAACCTACAAATCCGCAAGTCTTAGGGATGCGCGAGGAAACCGGAGCGTCCGGTAGAAAACCGAACAGTCATAGAGAGAACGTGCAAACTCCACGCAGAGAGCACCCGAGGTCAGGATCGAACCTGGGTCTCTAGCACCACTGTGCCGCCTCCATAATGTACTTGTCCAGGTAAGCTTTCCTATCAGTAAACCAGACCTGCAGAGTTTTCTTGTTGCATCTAGATTAGGAATATGTTATTTGATTAATTTGCAAATTACTAATTTCACAGGTCAAATCAGCAGGAACCCCAAATCTCCACTCTAGTTCTAGTTACTGCTTCTCATTTGCATGAAAGAGTTTCTTCTCTCTTACACGTTGCAGTGCCCTCTAATCTGGCTCTCAGCATTTCATCTGACGTTATGGGCACAACCAAAGATACTAGACGAGTGCTCCTCTAGTATCTTTGGGCACAACAACAGGACGTGGTTGAGACGTGGACAGTTATTATGAGTCATTATTTGCAAAAACGCTGATGAGTGCACATTTAACTGGTTGATTTTTACCCGTATTAAATTGCTGCAGCTACAGATCAATTCTCATCAGTTGAAAAAGTCCATGCAGAACCCAAACAGTAAAGCATTATAAAGCGTATCAGTTTTGCCAGAATCTGATGTGTGTAACGGCTAAAACAAAATGGTTGACTTGTCCATTAAACATTAAACCTTTCTAGTTTTCAGTTTTAGAGATACAGCATGGAAACAGGCACTTCGGCTCATCGAGTCCAGGTTGAACATCGATCTCACATTCACACCAGTTCTATGCTATCCCACTTTCTCCACCACTCTCTACACACTAGCAATTGACAGAGGCCAATTAACCTACAAACCCGCATGTCTTTGGGAGGTGGGAGGAAACCAGAGCACCCGGAGGAAACCCACACGGTCACAGGGAGATCATGAAAACTCCACACAGACAACACCCGAGATCAGGATTGAACCCGGGACTCTGGTGCTGTGGGGCAGCAGCTCTACCGAAGGGTGTCACTGGCTCAGAAGGATCAATCTGATGGACTCCAGAGAGTCGTGGGTTTGAAGAGACCTCTTGTGTTTGGGGAGAAAGGGTTATAGAGGTTGGTAATGGTGGACTAGCGGCAACGTCACAAGTCGATTTGATGCTTGATCAGCACAGATGTCAGAGGATATGGGAAGAAGGCAGGAGAATGGGGCTAGGAGGGAGAGATAGATCAGCCATGATTGAATGGGGTAGACTTACTTGATGGGCCAAATGGCCTAATTCTACACCTATCCCTTATGACCTTACGATGCTTGGTTGAGCGTAACGAGTTAAGTGAAGCATTAAATGTACAGGAATCCTAATCGGACATTGCAAATACCCAGTTGGCCTGGGAGCATCCAGTTCCCAAAAATCAAAGTGGTCCAAGTTCTCCTGCGGTGCTCCAAGAGGAATTTTGCATCGAGAATGGCATAATGCCACAGAATAGTGGTGCAAAATTTTGGAGGATGAAAGCATGATTTAAGGCAACAAGTGCCATATTGAATTTCTGACATGATGTTTACGATCTGGAAACGATCATTATTGTATTGCACTCTGAGAAATCCAGTTTTCAATGGCACTTTGTTGCCAAATCTGCCACACAATTTAATTTCTCGTCTATTGATTATGTCTGCAAATAGTCCTGACCAATGCAAGAAAATTAACACTGTCAGGATATAGATTTTGTTCTGCAGTGTTTCCTCCGACATCCCAAAGATGTGCGGGGTTACGGGATAATTGGCCTGAGTGTGTAGAGAGTGTATGAGGACGTGGGATAAACAGAACTAGAGTGAATAGATTCTCGATGGTCGGCATAGACTTCTTCAGACTGAAAAAGGTCTCGACGGGAAACGTCACCCGTTCCTTCTCTCCAGAGATGCTGCCTGTCCCGCTGAGTTACTCCAGCATTTTGTGTCTATCTTATAGAAAAGTACAGTACAGGACAGGCCCTTCGGCCCATAATGTCTGTGCCAAACACGAGGGGAAATTAAACTAATCTCCTCTGCCTGCACATGATCCATATCCCTCCTATCCATGTGCCGGGCTAAAAACCTCTTAAACAACATTCTCCTACCCGTTCTCCGGGTGATCCAGTTTCCTCCCACATCTCAGACATGCAGGTTTGGAGGTTAAATGGCCTCTGTAAATTGCCCATAGCATTTAGAGAGTGGACGAGAAAGTGGGATAACATAGAACTAGTGTGAAGGGGTGATCGGTGGAGCTTGTGGGACAAAGGGCCTGTTTCCATGCTGTATCTCTAAATTTAAAAAAAAAACTAACACTGATTGGGAACAGAGCAGCTAAGACAAGATTAAAAAAGAATTAAAAGACCTGGATGGGGAAGAGCACACAGTCAAAGAGAAGGGGCTTTTCCAAGGTTTTTGAAACCAGCTGCAGGGAGTTGGACCAAAGGGGAAGACCACAGTACTGTAAGCAAAACCATCAAAGGTTGCTTGATGAACAAGGAGCGACTTGTAGTTTGAGAAACAGTGAATGTTTCCAGGGATATGCACCTGGAGAAGATCACCAGTGCAGGATGTGGAAAGATTTTATAGTCACAAAAAAGGATTTTGAAATGAAAGAAGATGAAAAAACATGGTGGTGTTGAATCTTATTTGTTGCATACCTAAGCAGATGCCACAAAACAAAGATGAACTCAAATGACCCTTGAATGTTAATGCAGCCTTTGGACTTTTAAAATGGTTTGCACTGACATCTCTATTGAACACATTATGTCGACACAGGTCCCCTTATCTGGAGTAAAGCTATACTTCATTATCCGCCTTGCCAATGTGCAAGACGATTAATCCTGAGTCATGATGTTAGTCAAATAATCAAATACTCGAGATCATTCAAGTATGAAACTTTTCCTTTGAAGGATATTTCTTTCCGATCAACGATTGAGGTATGAAATAGAGTCAGAGCCCTACACCATGGAAACGGGCCCATTGTCCCATCGGGTCCATTGATCACCCGTTCACACTAGGTCAATGTTATCTCACTGTCTCATCCACTCTGGGCACTTTACAGGGCAATTAACCAGCATAGACCAATTAACCAGCATAGACCAATTAACCTGCACAAATGCCCACCCCGACCAACATGCCCAACTTACTGGTCCCACCCACACTGCCTGCATTTGGCCATATCCCTCTAAACTGCCTGCCATTTTCAGAATGGCAGGCAGTGACTAGTGGGGTACCGCAAGGCTCAGTGCTGGGACCCCAGCTATTTACAATATATATTAATGATTTGGACGAGGAAATTGAATGCAACATCTCCAAGTTTGCGGATGACACGAAGCTGGGGGGCAGTGTTAGCTGTGAGGAGGATGCTAGGAGGCTGCAAGGTGACTTGGATAGGCTGGGTGAGTGGGCAAATGCATGGCAGATGCAGTATAATGTGGATAAATGTGAGGTTATCCACTTTGGTGGCAAAAACAGGAAAGTAGACTATTATCTAAGTGGTGGCCGATTAGGAAAAGGGGAGATCCAACGAGACCTGAGTGTCATGGTACACCAGTCATTGAAAGTAGGCATGCAAGTGCAGCAGGCAGTGAAGAAAGCGAATGGTATGTTAGCATTCATAGCAAAAGGATTTGAGTATAGGAGCAGGGAAGTTCTACTGCAGTTGTACAGGGTCTTGGTGAGACCACACCTGGAGTATTGTGTACAGTTTTGGTCTCCAAATCTGAGGAAAGACATTCTTGCCATAGAGGGAGTACATAGAAGGTTCACCAGATTGATTCCTGGGATGGCAGGACTTTCATATGAAGAAAGACTGGATAGACTCGGCTTGTACTCGCTAGAATTTAGAAGATTGAGGGGGGATCTTATAGAAACTTACAAAATTCTTAAGCGGTTGGACAGGCTAGATGCAGGAAGATTGTTCCTGATGTTGGGGAAGTCCAGGACAAGGGGTCACAGTTTAAGGATTAAGGGGAAATCCTTTAGGACCGAGATGAGAAAAACATTTTTTCACACAGGGAGTGGTGAATCTCTGGAACTCTCTGCCACAGAAGGTAGTTGAGGCCAGTTCATTGGCTATATTTAAGAGGGAGTTAGATGTGGCCCTTGTGGCTAAAGGGATCAGGGGGTATGGAGAGAAGGCAGGTACTGGATACTGAGTTGGATGATCAGCCATGATCATATTGAATGGCGGTGCAGGCTCGAAGGGCCAAATGGCCTACTCCTGCACCTATTTTCTATGTTTCTGTTTCTATGTAAACATATCCTCAAGTTCAAGTTCAAGTGAGTTTATTGTCATGTGTCCCTGATAGGAAATTCTTGCTTTGCTTCAGCACAACAGAACATAGAAGGCATTGACTACAAAACAGATCAGTGTGTCCATATATCATTATATAAATATATACACACATGAATAAATAAACTGATAAAGTGCAAATAACAGATAATGGGCTATTAATGTTCATAGTTTTGTCCGAGCCAAGTTTAATAGCCTGATGGCTGTGGGGAAGTAGCTATTCCTGAACCTGGTCGTTGCAGTCTTCAGGCTCCTGTACCTTCTACCTGAAGGTAGCAGGGAGATGAGTGTGTGGCCAGGATGGTGTGGGTCCTTGATGATACTGCCAGCCTTTTTGAGGCAGCGACTGCGATAGATCCCCTCGATGGAAGGGAGGTCAGAGCCGATGATGGACTGGGCAGTGTTTACTACTCTTTGTAGTCTTTTCCTCTCCAGGGCGCTCAAGTTGCCGAACCAAGCCACGATGCAACCGGTCAGCATGCTGTCTACTGTGCACCTGTAGAAGTTAGAGAGAGTCCTCCTTGACAAACCAACTCTCCGTAATCTTCTCAGGAAGTAGAGGCGCTGATGTGCTTTCATAAATGTCCCAATTAATTTTGGTCTGGCTGGTTCACTCCATTATTATTATTCCAGCAACAAATCCCTCACTGATTTTAGAATTGCAGCTAATCATCACTCCTTAGTAGCTGCCTCGGCAATGTTTATATAATTCCTGCAAAACATTGTTTGTTTCAGCAATCCTTTGACAACTACACAATCATTTGATGTAATGTTTCCTGTCATGCCTTGTGGGCCGCAGAGCGTTGTGCCTTTGCATTCATTAAAGGCTGATCTAGTTACATTTATGACAGTCAATATAACGGGGGGGTAATATAACTTCTGTAAAAGATTCCTAAAATGGTGAAGACCACATTTGCTAGACTTCTAGTTTCAATGGGATGTTTCTCTGTCCTAACATGTTTTGTATTCAACTTGTTTAGGCAGCTAATAACACAGATATTTCTAACCACAGTGTAACCAAACTCACATGAATTGAGAAGAGATGATAACCTGATCAAATACTAACTTGCCTGAACACAAAATAAACGTTCTACTTGAATTAAATAGGGAATTTCCAGGTGATGTTTCGGATCGGGACCCTTCTTCAGAGTAGTCTATCAAATCTATCAAGACGCACAGTGTCTTTTGCCCAGATTAGGGGAATCGAGAACCAGAGGACATAGGTTTAAGGTGAAAGGGGAAAGGTTTAATAGGAACGTTTTCATACAAAGGGTGGTGGGTGTATGGAACGAGCTGCCGGAGGAGGTAGTTGAGGCAGGTACTATTGCAATGTTTAAAAAATAATTGGACAGGTACATGGATTGGATAGGTTTTGAGGAATATGGGCCAAATGCAGGCAGGTGGGACTAATGTAGCTGGCAGCCAGGTGTCGGCAAGTTGGGCTGAAAGGCCTGTTTCCACAATATATGACTGAATGGGAGATGCCAGAGAGTAATGGTGGATGGCTGTTTGTCAGGTTGGAGGCCGATGACTAGTGGGGTGCCTCAGGGGTCTGTGTTGGGTCCACTGTTGTTTGTCATATACATCAATGATCTGGATGATGGTGTGGAAAATTGGATTAGTAAGTATGCAGATGATACTAAGATAGGTGGTGTTGTGGATAATGAAGTCGATTTTCAAAGTCTACAGAGAGATTTAGGCCATTTGGAAGAGTGGGCTGAAAGATGGCAGATGGAATTTAATGCTGATAAATGTGAGGTGCTACATCTCGGCAGGACAAATCAAAATAGGACGTACATGGTAAATGGTAGCGAATTGAGGAATGCAGTTGAACAGAGGGATCTAGGAATAACTGTGCACAGTTCCCTGAAGGTGGAATCTCATGTAGATAGGGTGGTAAAGAAAGCTTTTGGTGTGCTGGCCTTTGTAAATCAGAGCATTGAATATAGAAGTTGGGATGTAATGTTAAAATTGTTCCAGGCATTGGTGAGGCCAATTCTGGAGTATGGAGTACAATTTTGGTCGCCTAATTATAGGAAGGATGTCAACAAAATAGAGAGTACAGAGGAGATTTACTAGAATGTTGCCTGGGTTTCAGCAACTAAGTTACAGAGAGAGGTTGAACAGGTTGGGTCTTTATTCTTTGGAGCGCAGAAGGTTAAGAGGGGACTTGATAGAGGTCTTTAAAATTATGAGCGGGTTAGACAGAGTGGACGTGGATAAGCTTTTCCCATTGAGAGTAGGGAAGATTCAAACAAGGGGACATGACTTGAGAATTAAGGGACAGAAGTTTAGAGGTAACATTAAGGGGAACTTCTTTACTCAGAGAGTGGTGGCTCTGTGGAATGAGCTTCCAGTGGAAGTGGTGGAAGCAGGTTCAATTTTATCCTTTAAAAATAGATTGGATGGGTATATGGACGGGAAAGGAATGGAGGGTTATGGTCTGAGTGCAGGTAGATGGGACTAGGGGGAAGTTAAAAAATAAAATAAATAAATAATAATTTAAAAAATAAAAAAAATTAAAAAATGTTTGGCACGGACTTGAAGGGCCGAGATGGCCTATTTCCGTGCTGTTATGGTTATATGGTTATTATATGGTTATATGACTATGACTCTGTCCTGACCCGAAACATCGCCTATCACTGTCCTTCAGAGATGCTGCCTGACCCATTGAGTTACTCTAGCACTTTGTGTTCTGCACAAGATTCCAGCACCTGCAGTTCCTTGTGTCTCCAATGAACTAAAAGAAGCAGGTAAAGCCAAATATAATGTCAGTGAAATTAATCATGAGAATTTTTAGCATACAGTTCGGTGCAGTTTGCATCTCAAAGCGGCTTAAAATTGTGCTCTTTGAGTTTAGTCTAGTTTAGAGATACAGCGCGGAAACAGGCCCTTCGGCCCACCGAGTCCGCTCTGACCAGCGATCCCCTTACACGAGCACAATCCTACACACTAGGGATAATTTACAGTTTTTACTGAAGCCAATTGACCTACAAACCTGTATGTCTTTGGAGTGTGGGAGGAAACCTGAGCACCCGGAGAAAACCCACGCGGTCACAGGGAGAACGTACAAACTCCGTGGAGAGAGCACCCCTAATCAGGATCGAACTCGGGTCTCTGGTGTTCATTTACTAGATTTACTGAGTACATTGAAAATTCATTCGGATGGTCTTACCTGCAAGGGTAGAGCTGGCCAATACATGTACTGCTCTCTGCTTCGGCTGTGAGATCTCGGACCCCGGAAAGCCCCCTGTCTGTCCAGCGAGTGGGGATGGCCATTTCTCTGCCTGGCCCTCTCATGCCATGACTGAAGCTCTTCCGACACAACATCCCTGTGCAAGGTTCTGTTGGGGTACTCTTTTAGTGACGGAGTCCGCACGATCCTGCAGAGAGACGTAGTAATTCGCTGCAATGGCAGTGAGTTTTTCTCATCGCTGTAATGGCAGTCTCGGTAGAGTGGAGGGTTGAAGTAATGCACTGCATTATATTGGCGATTTGGGTCACTCTCCCACATACGACCTGTTGCACTCCCCTCTCTGCGCTCAACGGCTCTATATCGTGAGAAAGGCTGGCTTGGATTACACTGGTAAAATCCATTACCTGGTAGGACAGATGCTTCCATGTTTGCAGGCAAATTGCACACTTGCCAGTGTCTGGGTTCTGCAGCTTTATATGTAAGAGGTGACTGAATATATGGTGAAGTTGCGGTACCAGAGCTACTAAACTCAGAGCCGGCATATCCACTCAGGTAATATGGCCTCATGTGTAAATTCTCATTGGCCTTATTTCCACGATTATTTGGCACAATAACAGTATCATTTGTCGTTCTTCTCTGACGATTCAAAGTGTGACTTCTTGGATCAGGAGTTGCTGCAAAAGGGCTCACATCCAAATATCTGTTTGGCATCAAACAAGGTCAAATAGGTTAAGTTATTAGCTCTATATTGACCCGAGTCAAACTCTCCAGCCTTTCAGCTGTCAGCTAATCATGAATACAAAATATTAAAGAATTGATTTCAAGCTTAGCTTTAGTTTAGTTTAGAGATACAGCATGGAAATACGTCCACCGAGTCCAACAGTTCACACTAGTTCTACGTTATCCGACTTTCTCATTCACTCCCTGCACACTAGGGGCAAGTTACAGAGGCTGATTAACTTACAAACCCACATATTAGAATTTAGAGATACAGCGCGGAAACAGGCCCTTCGGCCCACCGAGTCCGCGCCGACCAGCAGAGCTCGAACACTAGCCCTATTCTACACATTTGGGACAATTTATTATTTTTACTGAAGACAATTAACCTACTGTGCATATTTGGGATATTGGAGCAAATCAGAAAACCTGGAGAAAAGCCACGTGGTCACAGTGAGAATGCATAAACGCCGTACAGAGAACACCCATAGTCAGGATCGAACCCGGGTCTCTGGTGCTGTACAGCAGCAGCTCTACCACTGCGCCACTGTGCCGCCCCTTGTGACCCACACCACCCTGGCTACATTCTCATCTTGGTCCTGCCATTGGGAAGAAGGTACAGGAGCCTGAAAACCATGACATACTCTTCCCAACTTCTTCCCAACAATCATCAGGCTCTTGACAACATTAACCTCAACCCTACCTCAGAAACTGTTACCTACTATGGACTTTGTTTCGGTTACATGCTGTACTTCAGTTTTGCACTACTATGGTCTGGTTACCTAGTATTATCAATTATTCATTTATTGCATTAACGACTATTGTACATTTATCTGTGTGTTATTGAGCTAATGGGCCTCCACAGTAAGAATCAAGTAAGAATCTCATCGTTCTGCTGCAGGAACATAGGACAATTAAACACACTTGACTCTCATCTTTTATGCCTTGCGTAAGGTCAGGCATCGCTGAGGGTTAAGCCCCATCCACAGTAGGGGTTCCAGCACATCACTGGTTTAATGTGTGGAAGAATTTTCAAACGTTAATCCTTAAACAGGTTATAACCTACACAAACTAGCAATCCCAATCAGAGAATGTTTTGGAGAGGATGTAACAGGAAACACGAAGAATCCTATTCATGAATTGAGGGGAATTATTCTATTTCTATCAGGGTTACCATATCACGGAGGAAACATACTCAACACTGTCAGATCTGACCTGGAAGTACTTGATATTAGACACAAAATGATGGAGTAACTCAGTGGGACAGGTGATATTGTCATGAATCACTTGCTTGCAGTGATAATCCCCCAGCCCCCTTTAGTTTGATTTACACAAAAAGAATTGTAGAGCAAAAATGATTGCAAAAGAACACAATGAACTGGAGTAACTCAGCAGGTCAGACATCATCCTTGGAGAACATGGATAAGTGACATTTCGGGTTGGGACCTTTCTTCAGACCCATTCTCTCCATCTAGCATCTGCAGTTCCCTGTTTCGACATTATAATAAGATTGCTTTCCAAAACAAGTGTTAATGTGTGTCAGAAACATGTATTGTTGAAACAATATCAGCTGAAACATAAAATAGAAATAATGTTCCACATTGCTGATCAGGTTTGTTATGGTCATTTTGTCACCTAGAATAAGGAATATGATTGAAGTTTAATTGCTTGATTTGGGTTTTAATATGTTGGATGATTTATTACTGCTTCATTCAAATGTCAGAAAAGTTATCCTCTAATTGATGCGTGGTGATGATGATGAATTTATGGTTTGTTTGAAGTGCCTTTGTATCTACACTTTTGTTGTGGCCGACATTCACTGTCTGTCTAGATTGGTTTTGCATGTCCAAATTAATCTGTAGGCATTAAGAACAGATTCAAATTTCACACGTAGGAAATGATTTACCAGTACATCCTTTCTGTGTATGTATCGATGAATGCACAGAGTCTTCTACCCAGAGTAGGGGAATCAAGAACATAGGTTTAAGGTGAGAAGGGAAAGATTTAATTGGAACTCGAGGAGCAACTTTTCACAGAGGGTGGTAGGTATATGGAGCGATCTGCAACGTTTGGAAAGACATTTGGACAGGTACATATATAGGAAAGGTTTAGAGAGGGATGTGGGCCAAATGCAGGCAGGTGAGACTATTGTAGATGGGGCCTCTTGATTGGCATGAATGAGTTGGGCCAAAGGGCCCGTTCCTGAGTTGTATGTCTCCAGTCTTTTGATGAAGGAAGGATGTTGTTAAGCTGGAAAGTGTACAGAGAAGGTTTACGAGGATGTTGACAATTTTGAGGGTCTGAGTTATGAGAGTTTGGTCAGGCTAGGACTATATACCTTTGGAATGCAGGAGGCTGGGGGGTGATCTTATAGAGGTGTATAAAATCATTGACGGGAATAGATAGGGTGAGAGCACCGGAGTCTTTTACCCAGAGTAGGGGTATCAAAAACCAGAGGATATAGGTTTAAGGTGAGGAGGAAAAATAAGTACCTGAGGGGCAATTTTTTCACTCAGTGGGTGGTGGATATATGGGACGAACTGGCAGAGGAGATAGTTGAGGCAGGTACTATTACAGCATTTAAAAGATACTTGGACAGGTGCATGGATAGGAAAGGTTTAGAGAGATATGAAGCTAGCTTAGATGGGGCATCTTAGTCGGCATGGGTGAATTAGGTCGAAGGGCCAGTTTTCATGTTGTATGACTCCATGGCTCTTGACTTTATTCCATAAATGAGTTGTGTAGCTCTTAAAGAGTTTTAGAATATTTAGTTTAGTTTAGTTTAGAGATACAGCATGGAAACAGGCCCTTTGACCCACTCAGTCCACGCTGACCAGCAATCACCGTACACTAATTCTATCCTACATACTGGGCACAATTTACCAAAGCCAATTAATCTACAAACCTGCACGTCTTTTGAGTGTGGGAGGAAACAGGAGCACCTGGAGAAAACTCATGAGGTCACAGGGAGAACGTATAAACTCTGTACAGATGGCACCTGTAATCAGGAGTGACCCCAGGTCTCTGGCGCTGTAAGGCATCAACTCTACCCTGCGCCCTTGTGCCTCCCAACACCTTTTGAGTGTGGTTTTTGTTCAGATTTGAAATGATTCCAGTTACCAGAGAGAAAATACGGCATAACATTTCGTCGTCCTTCTTACCTGCCTGTTTGATGTTGAACACGTCCCCTCATTTCTGGTGTTGAGGGCGCACTTGGAGAGTTTTGATTCTGGCAGTGACTGCTCCTCATTTCAAAGTGCTGAAAGGGTGAAAGATCATTCAGTACAGACTCCGCTGGGCTACTGAAAAATTAACAAAAGAAACAAATCAGTGACAATAGAAAAAAAAAGATGCAAAGTACTGGAGTAACTCAGTGGGTCAGGCGGTATCTCTGGAAAATCTGGATAGGCGACGTATCATGTACTGACCAGAAATGTCACCTTTTGAGTCCAAGAAAGGGCCCTGACTCTAAAATATGACCTGTTCATGTTCTCCGGCGATGCTGCCTGACCCACTGAGTTACACCAGCACTGTGTGCCTTTTTTTTTGTAAACCAGCATCTGCAGTTCCTTGTTTCTACAAACCTTCTTAGATGCTTATACTGTATATACCAGTAAATGTAGTTTATGTCTGCATTATCTTATTTAATGATATCATGACAGGAATCAAGAAATGCATGGTTTGTATGGCAACACTAGCAGAAATAGAACTAATATTAAGAAAACTATTCACTTCATCCCTGAAAGTTTAATTTAGTTTAGTTTAGAGATACAGCGTGGAAACAGAACTTTCGGCCACCGAGTCCACGCCGTCCAGCGATCCCCGTACACTAGCACTAATTTTACAACTTTACCAAGCCAATTAACATACAAATCTGTACGTCTTTGGAGTGTGGTAGAAAACCGGAGCACCCAGAGAAAACCCGCGCAGGTCACAGGGAGAACGTACGAACGCCGTACAGACTGCACCCGTAGTTGAGATCGAACCCTGGTCCCTGGCACCGTAAGGCAGCAACTCTACCGCTGCGCCACCATGCCGCCCTATTTACCAAGGTGAATTTGTTATCTCGGACATTCCATCTTGGTTAGATTATATATCAGTTCAACTGATTCAGGGATGAACACCAAGCTCATTTTGGTTTCCTAGTTCATAATCCTCAAGAATGTTACTCACAGATTCCACCAGAATATATGATTACAAATAAGCTGTCAAGCATGCAAAACTGGTTCACATCCCAGACAAGCAAACATTGTCAGTCCAGACAGAAACCAATAATCTGTGTTCGTTTCTATTTGGCTATGCACATTGTTAGACAAATTTGATGTGATTCCCTGCACCTGTGCAATGATTTCCGATTTCCAGCGTTTGAGTTTAGTTTAGTTTATTATCACATGTACCGCTTTAGTTGCCTGCTAACTAGAGAGCAAAAGACAATACATGATTACAATGGAGCCGTCCACAGTGTACAGATACATGATAAAGGGAATAACGCGAATAACATTTAGTGCAAGATAAAGTCTAGTAAAGTCCAATCAAAGATAGTCTGAGGGTCTCCACTGAGGTAAATAGTAGCTCAGGACTGTTCTCTAGTTGGTGATAGGATGGTTCAGTTGCCTGATAACAGCTGGGAAGAAACTGTGAGGTGTGTGTTTTCACACTTCTATACCTTTTGCCTGAAGGGAGAGGGGAGAAGAGGGAGTGGCCAGGATGTGACTCGTCCTTGTTTATGCTGGTTGGAGTGGGAGATTGCAACCTTCACGTGGTTCACCCTGTTTCAACTAATGCAATAATGTGGGAGGAAACCGAAGATCTCGGAGAAAACCCACGCAGGTCACTGGGAGAACGTACAAACTCCGTACAGACAGCACCCGTAGTCGTGATCGAACCCAGGTCTCCGGCGCTGCATTCGCTGTGAGGCAGCAACTCTACCGCTACTCATGAATAAAATTTAATTCATGCATCCTCTGGAGACTGAGGAAATTTGACATGTCTCCATGACTCATAAACCCCCACAGATGCACCACTGAAAGCATCCTGTCAGGTTGGGAACAGCTCTGCCCAAGACCACAAGAGGTAACAGAGAGTTTTTAGATGTTGCCCAGTGCATCACAAAGACCAGACTCCATGTCATTGACTCCATCTACACTTCACGATGCCTCGGAAAAGCAGGCAGCATAATCCAAGACTTATTCCTCCCCGTACATTCCTTCTTCACCCTGCTCCCATCTGGCAGAAGGTGCAAGAGCAGGCACCACCAGAGTCAGGAACAGTGTCTTCTCCTCTGTTATCAGGCTTCTGAATGGCTCTTCCATAAGCTAGGGTTCTGTCCGATTCACGTCTACTTCATTGGACTGAGTCAACAGAACTGATGGTCTATAATACTGGGAACTATATTCTGCACTCAGTATCCTCCCTTTTGCTCCATATAATGTACTTGAGTTTGACTTGTTGTATTTATGTGCATTATTGTCTGATCTGATGGG
Organism: Malacoraja senta; assembly: GCA_038087875.1. Classification (NCBI taxonomy): domain Eukaryota; kingdom Metazoa; phylum Chordata; class Chondrichthyes; order Rajiformes; family Rajidae; genus Malacoraja; species Malacoraja senta. Next base: position 23,321,601 of record CM075981.1, on the reverse strand, counting down.
ATAGCATGCATTGCCCCGCAAGTTATTTAGACTTTAGAGATACAGTGCGGAAGCAGGCCTCTTGGCCCACATAGTCTGCGTCAACCAGCGATCACCCCGTATACTAATCTGCACACACTATGCACAATTTTATAACTTACCGTAGCCAGTTAACCTACAAAACTATGTCTTTGGTGTGTGGGAGGAGACTGGAGTACTCTGAGTAAACCTACGGGGTCACAGGGAAAACATACAAACTACGTACTGCCAATGTCCATAGTCAGGATCGAACTCGGGTCTCCGGCGTTGTAAGACCACGCTGCCCAGGTTATTCTCTCCCGAGTGTCTAGGTGACCACTTTGACAATAGACAATAGACAATAGGTGCAGGAGTAGGCCATTTGGCCCTTCGAGCCAGCACCGCCATTCAATGTGATCATGGCTGATCATCCCCAATCACTACCCCGTTCCTGCCTTCTCCCCATATCCCCTGACTCCGCTATTTTTAAGAGCCCTATCTAGCTCTCTCTTGAAAGCATCCAGAGAACCTGCCTCCACCGCCCTCTGAGGCAGAGAATTCCACAGACTCACCACTCTCTGTGTGAAAAAGTGTCTCGTCGTCTCCGTTCTAAATGGCTTACTTCTTATTTTTAAACTGGCCCCTGGTTCTGGACTCCCCCAACATCGGGAACATGTTTCCTGCCTCTAGCGTGTCCACGCCCTTAACAATCTTATATTTTTCAATGAGATGCCCTCTCATCCTTCTAAACTCCAGAGTGTACAAGCCCAGCTGCTCCATTCTCTCAGCATATGACAGTCCCGCTATCCCGGGAATTAACCTTGTAAACCTACGCTGCACTCCCTCAATTGCAAGAATGTCCTTCCTCAAATTAGGGGACCAAAACTGCACACAATACTCCAGGTGTGGTCTCACTGGGGCTCTGTACAACTGCAGAAGGACCTCTTTGCTCCTATATTCGATTCCTCTTGTTATAAAGGCCAACATGCCATTCGCTTTCTTCACTGCCTGCTGTACCTGCATGTTTACTTTCATAGATTGATGTACAAGGACCCCCGGATCCCGTTGTACTTCCCCTTTTCCCAACTTGACGCCATTTAGATAGTAATCTGCCTTCCTGTTTTTGCTACCAAAGTGGATAACCTCACATTTATCCGCATTAAACTTCATCTGCCATGCATCTGCCCACTCCCCCAACCTGTCCAAGTCACCCTGCATTCTCATAGCATCCTCCTCACAGTTCACACTGCCACCCAGCTTTGTGTCATCTGCAAATTTGCTAATGTTACTTTGAATCCCTTCATCCAAATTATTGATGTATATTGTAAATAGCTGCGGTCCCAGCACCGATCCTTGCGGTACCCCACTAGTCACTGCCTGCCATTCTGAAAGGGACCCGTTAATCCCTACTCTTTGTTTCCTGTTTGCCAACCACTTCTCTATCCATGTCAGCACTCTACCCCCAATACCATGTGCCCTAATTTTGCCCACTAATCTCCTATGTGAAAGCCACATCCCCAAAACGTGCGGGTTTGTAGGTTAATTGGCCTCTGTAAAATTGGCCATGGTTTGTAGGGAGTGGATGAGAAAGTAGGATAACACATAGAACTAGTGTGAATGGGTGATCGATGGTTGGCGTGGACTCGATAGGCCGATAAGCCGGTTTCCATGTTGTGTTTTTCAATCAATCAATATATTTCTGATCTATGTTCTAACTTTGCAAAATGGGAATATCAAATGCATTTTGTTAGGATGAGGGAACCCTGCCAATGACTTTAGCAACACTCCAAATGAGCACCGATCCTCATGAGATAATAAACGCAAGCTATACCTTGACTTGCTATTTAAAGAGCAACGTCTTTTCAGTCTCTCGTAGGGTTTGTCCAGATTAGATTCCACCCATGCAGTGTCCATGATGGGTGATTTGTCATAGTCACTGCACTGATAACGGCCCAGGGCAAGTCCTTCCAGAGTTTGGGGTGGGGTGGGTCTGTGGGACTGCAGAAGAAGCAGCGGTGAGTTACTTCTCTGTAACGGATGGGTCGCTGCCAAGAATTCTGTGGACGAACATTGACTGTGACGCTGTTTTGTGTCTGTGGAAATCAAACAATAGCATGGGTCAATGAAAGAGGAAAAAATATAGATTTAGGTTAGTTTTGTTGAGAGATACAGTGCGGAAAGAGGCCCTTCGGCCCACCGAGTCCGTGCCGACCAACGATCCCCACACATTAACACTATCCTTGGGACAATTTACATTTATACCATGCCAATTAGCCTACAAACCCATACTTCTCTAGAGTGTGGGAGGAAACCAAAGATCTAGGAGAAAACCCACGTGGTCACGAGGAGAACGCACAAACCTCTGGACAGACAACACCCGTAGTCGGGATCGAACCCAGGCCTCTGGCACTGTAGGCGCTGAAAGGCATGAACTCTACTATTGCTACTCTACTACTCTACAATAGGTTTTCATTACCGATACTGCCTATTTATTCCAAAGTTATTTAATTACTTAAATTACTTGCTGCTGCAGGTAAGAATTTCATTGTTCCATTTCGGGACATATGACAATAAAACATTCTTGACTCTTGGCTCTTAAACTCCTTGGTTGCACTTGAATTCACACTTATCTGTCCAGATCAAATGTGCTGCTTATAAAAGCAAAACACAAAACTGGGCGGCTCAGTGGCGCAGCAGTAGTTGCCGCCTTGCAGTGCAAGAGACCCAAGTTCGATTCTGCACTAGGGATGCAGTCTGTACGGAGTTTGTACATTCTCCCTGTGAGGGGAAATTGTGTCAGATAATGGTGTAATGCTGCCTTTATTCTTAAATGCGCAAACACACAGTGAAATTCTTTTCATACAAGAGGGAAGAGAAGGTGTGAAATGTAAAGCTGGAGGGAGGGGTTTGTGTGCAAGTGGAGAGAGAGGAAGGGAAAGGGGGAGGGGGGGGGATAATAGGTAAATGAGATGGGATGGGATGGGATGAGTACATCTCGTTCGATTTCCCTGTTTTATTCCACCAAGCAGGATCAATTTTACCCCCTTTATGTTGAGAACTTACCATCTTCCAGAGAACTGTCATCAGAAGCACCCGGTTCTAAAAATAAAACATAAGAAATGAAACCTTTTTGAAAACAAATAAAATCTTTTATGTTTGCAATTATAACTTAATGAAACAAACTTAGTAATCCAAAGATAGAAGGGACTCAATCCGAAACATCTTTCTGTCCCACTGTTACTCCAGCTTTTTGTGTCTATCTTCAGTTTAAACCAGCATCTGCAGTTCCTACTTACACAAACTAAATAATGGCCCTTCAGCCCATCAAGTCCATGCTGACCCACTAGCCCAAGTCTCAAAACCCTACAGAGTATCACAGTACCCAATAAACTGTGATTTTTGTCACTACTTGTGGAAGGAGAACCAGCTAATATTTTTGGTATGGATCACAGGCCTAAAATATTAATTATTTCTCATTCCACAAACTGATTGATAGAACAATACAGAATGGAAAGAGGCCCTTCAGTCCATTGAGTCCATGCCGACCGTCAAAGACCCATTCACACCAGTTCTATATTATCCTACTTTTCATGCACTCCCTATATGTTACAGGGCAATTTACAGAGGCCAATTAACCTCCAAACCCACAGGCCTTTGGGATGTGGGAAGAAACCGGAGCACCCAGAGGAAATCTAAGGGGGAACGCACAAACCCCTCACAGACAGCACCTGGGTGTTCTGACATCCTCCCACATCTCACAGATGATTAGTATGTTAATTGACTGCTGTAAATGGCCTGTGGTGTGCAGGTGAGTGTTAGAAGTCAGGGTGTTGAAGGTATTCATTGGAGACTAAATTGGAATTAACAAATGATTAGTGTAAATGAGTGCTGATTACTTGATGGTCACTGTGGACTTGGTGGATTGAAGGGGCTGTCTCTGTGCTGTATAACTCTATGGTTCTAAGATTAGGAAAGTGTAAAAAAAGTCAATCCATTGCAGCCCAATGAAAATAACATCTCTACTAGCAAAGACCAACTCTAGTAAGGTTTGGGCCAGAATTGTTTACCGTGTATTATATTTACATATTTGTTGTGCTGCTGCAAGTACAAATTTCATTGTTCTGTTTCGGGACATATGACAATAAAACACTCTATCCTCTTCACCCTTAAGAAGAGTCAGTAATGTTTCTTGGGCCCACAGAAGGAACTTGGGTTGCTGGAACCAAGAGTTCCTTTGGCCATCTTCCCTAATTCCAGGAATGACTTCTCAAAACTCATCTACACCCAACAATTCCCCGTATAAGTGTGAACTTCCCATTAACAGGGAACACCTCAGCATTACGGTACAAGGTCAGACTTTGAGAGTCATGAATCACTATATCCATCACTAAAGAAATATTTATGATTATTGTCAACCATGTGAATTATAGAAAGGTGGTTACATTAGTCAGTTGTCTTACTAATACCTCTCGGTCTACAAAAGCGGTCCTACATTTAAATACAGGTTGTCTAACATTACAAAATGAAACAGTTATGACCTGACTGTCCACATATCTCATAGAGTCATGACACTATACAGCATGGAAACTTCACCCCAATGTGTCCATGGCAACCAAAATGCCCCATCTAAGCTAATCCCACTTCCCCACATTTGGTCCATATCCCTCTAAATTTTTCCTATCAATGTGCCTGTCCAAATATCTTTTAAATGCTGTTATTGTACCTGCTTCAACTACTTCATCTGGTAGATCTTTCCATATACCAAATGCCCTCTGTGTGGAAAAAGTTGCCCCACAGCTCCCTATTAAATCATTGCCCTCTCAACTTAAACCTATGTCCTCTATTCAAGGATTCCCCTACTCTTACACAGAGACTCTGGGCATTCACCCTATCTATTCCCCTCATGATCGTGTACACCTCTATAAGATCACCCTTGATCCGCCTGTACTCCAAGGAATAAAATCGTAGCCTGCCCAACCTCTCTCTACAGCTCAGGTCCTCAAGTCCTGGCAACATCCTCGTAAATATTCTCTGCACTCTTTCCACCTTAATGACACCTTCCTATAGCAGGCTGACCTTAACTGGGCAACACTCCAAGTACGAACTCTTTAATGTTTTGTAGAATATGTTTACAGAAAAGTTAAATCTCTTCATTAAAGTGGTCATACTGAACAGTATGAAGAATATTAGTTAAGCATGTAATAAAGTTTGTAATGTGGCAATTTTTCAAAAGCTAGCCAACAAGAATAAAACATTGGACACCAAGACAACCTTGGAAAATAGGCCATGACAGATTTATCCTTCAGGATGCACCACAGAAAGCATACTGTCAGAATGCATCACAGCTTGGTTTGTGAACAGTTCTGCCCATGACCGCAAGAAATTGCAGAGAATTTTTAGATGCAGCCCAGCCCATCACACATACCAGACTCCCCACCATTGACTCCATCTACACTTCACCATGCCTCGGAAAAGCAGCCAACATAATCAAAGACTAGTCCCACCCAGTCAGTCCATCTGCTGGAGTAACTCAGCGGGACGGGCAGCATCTCTGGAGAGAAAGAATGGGTGACGTTTCGGGTCGAGACCCTTTTTCAGACTGAGTTACCATAGCATTTTGTGTCTACCTTTGTCTTAAACCAGCATCTGCAGTTCTTTCCAACACAGTCCATCTTCACCCTGCTCCTGTCTATGGAACTGATGCGTTACTATGCTGAGAACGATATTCTGCACTCTATCTTCCACTCTACTCTATCTATTGGACTTGAGTTTGACATATATAAATATAATTGTATTTATATATAATATTATCTGATCTGATCGGATAGCATGCAAAACAAAGTTTTTCACTATACCTCTGTACACGTGACAATAATAAACCTAAATCTAAACCTTCAGCTGAAACATTAGCTTCAATTTGTTGTACGTCTGATTTCTAGTATTCATAGATTCTGCCATCTCTGTTCAGATGGTTTTCCTTTACAAACATACAAAATCTTGACAGCATTGTTTCGGTAAATGCACAGAGTCTCTTGCCCAGAGTAGGGGAATCATGAGCCAGAGGACATATGTTTAAAGTGAGTGAGGAAAGATTTAATAGGAACCTGAGGAGTAACATTTTCACACAAAGGGGTTTAGAACGAGCTCCCGGAGGAGATAGTTGAAGCAGGTACTATATCAACATTTAATAAACATTCAGACAGGTACATGGATAGAATAGGTTAAGGGCAAGGGTTCCCAACCAGGGGTAAATTTACCCCCAGGGGGTAAATTACACCCACCCACGGGGTAAATTTGTTGATTCTGGATTTGTACATATTTTTTCTCATTGACTGACTGTGTTTGGTTCTGGTATATTGGTATCTGTTCATCATTAGTTGTTCATAAATAAGTGAAATAACATTGTTATGTGCTATTAAAGTTGCCAGGGGTAAACGGGATGAAAAAGGTTGGGAACCCCTGGTTTAGGGGTATACGGGCCAAACGCAGGCCGGTGGGACTACCGTAGATGGGACATGTTGGCCGGTGTGAACAATTTGGGCCCTGTTTCTACAAGGCTCTGTGAATCTACACTTAACACTAAAGTGTTAATAAATATCTTGCAACATGATTCAAGAAAGTTCTACCACCAAGAATAATAAACGGCAGAAATTGGACTAATTAGTTGGTTGTTACATTAATCATCATATCAACATGTATGTTTATTCCTGTTGGTACACAATTATGGTACGATTGGGTTTAGTTTAGTTTAGTTTAAAGAAACTGCGTGGAAACAGGGCCTTTGGCCCATCGAGTCCGCACCTACACACTAGAGATATTTACAGAAGCCAATTATACAACCCTGCACATCTTTAGAATGTGGGAGGAAACCTGAGCATTCTGAGAAAACCCACGCAGCCACAGGGAGAACGTACAAACTCCGTACAGACAGCACCTGTAGTCAGGATCGAACTCAGGTCTCTGGCGTCATACTCTTTTGAGTATAACAGCAGGGAGGTTCTACTGCAGTTGTACAGGGTCTTGGTGAGGCCACACCTGGAGTATTGCGTACAGTTCTGGTCACCAAATCTGAGGAAAGACATTCTTGCCATAGAGGGAGTACAGAGAAGGTTCACCAGACTGATTCCTGGGATGGCAGGACTTTCATATGAAGAAAGACTGGATAGACTCGACTTGTACTCGCTAGAATTTAGAAGATTGAGGGGGGATCTTATAGAAACTCACAAGATTCTTAAGGGGTTGGACAGGCTAGATGCAGGAAGATTGTTCCCGATGTTGGGGAAGTCCAGAACAAGGGGTCACAGTTTAAGGATAAGGGGGAAGTCTTTTAGGACCGAGATGAGAAAATCATTTTTCACACAGAGAGTGGTGAATCTCTGGAATTCTCTGCCACAGAAGGTAGTTGAGGCCAGTTCATTGGCTATATTTAAGAGGGAGTTAGATGTGGCCCTTGTGGCTAAAGGGATCAGGGGGTATGGAGAGAAGGCAGGTACAGGATACTGAGTTGGATGATCAGCCATGATCATATTGAATGGCGGTGCAGGCTCGAAGGGCCGAATGGCCTACTCCTGCACCTATTTTCTATGTTTCTATGTTTCTATAAGGCAGGTTCTACTCCTGCACCACCGTGCCCCTCCTAAAAGGGTAATGCTTAAATGAGATGTGCTGAGTAAGTTTTTTTTACATGTGGGGGGGTGAGTGCCTGGAAAATGCTGCCAGGGGTGGTGGTGGATGCAAATAACATAGTGGCATTTAAGAGACTTTTGGACAGGCACATGGATGTGCAGGGAATGGAGGGATATGGATCCTGTGCAGGCCGATAAGAGATGGTCTTGGCATTTTGTTTGGCATAGACATTGTGGGCCGAAGGGCCTATTCTTTTGCTGTACTGTTCTACGTTCGATGTCCTATGACTCCATGTATTCTCATCCCTGGCCCTTGAATCCATGCTGTCAGATGGATAATATAATGATGTTTTCAAATATGAGCTGATTTAATGTTTCCTGCAGAAAATCTATCCAAAGAAAGATTTGGACATCCACTATCTGATATCACCTGAGGTGAAACTGTTTCACCAGTATGACAGAAAATGCTTACTGATGTTTGTGGCAACAAGTAACATATTACATATTTATATTAAGTCAAAATCGTAACTTACCTTCAGCCACATTACTAATCTGTGCTCTTCTTTCATCAGGTATAACATTAAGTTCATTTATGGCTTTTTTGATTTCTTTTAGTTTCTTTTGTTCTTTTTTATACTCGCGCTTTCTTTGATTTCTGATGTGCCTGCTCAGATTTCCTTCTTGAGAAAGGCGTTTGGCTGCCTCCACAAACTGTAGATGTAAAGCAAAGTTTCGCTCCAGACAGTCCAGCTCAGTGTCCTAGCAAATAACAGAATTAAAACAAGTTTCAACCTGACCAATATTTATACATGAAAATCCAACTTGCTCCATCAAGTGTCCAGAAACCCTCCTTGTTGGTGAACAATACTTTGTGATTACATTCTACTCTTTTTTTAAATATAACAAACGGTCCTCGGGTTAAAAGATCAATAAACCCAGAGACTTTAGACTTTACTATACACCTTAGACAAAAGAGACACAGCATGGAAACAGATCCTTCGGCTCCGTGCTGACCAGCGATCCCTAATACACTAGCACTATCCTATACACTAGGAACAATGGAACAATTTACAATTTTACAGAAACCAATTAACGTACAACCTGTATGTCTTTGGAGTGACGGAAGAAACCAAAGCAAACCCACGTGGTCACAGGGAGAATGTACAAACTCCATACAGACAGCATCCGTAATATGGATGGAATCTGGGTCTCTGGCGCTATGAGGCAGCAACTCTACCACTATATACAATATATATATTGAACTTTGTTGGTTATTATGGTATTTACAGAGTACTATGTTTACATATCTATTGTGCTGCTGCAAGTAAGAATTTCATTGTTCTGTTTCAAGACATATGGTAGTAAAACGCTCTTGACTTGACTACCTCTCCTGTGGGAGTGATTGCCAGCTCATCCAACTGGAAGGTTGTCCCCACACGGCGGCGGACACTGGGCGGCTCCTCGTCTTCAGCTAACGGATACTCCTTCGGCAAATATCCAGTCAACTCCTGAAGATTGAACACAGTGAAACATAAACAGATGAAGCCATGTCAATAATGACTGCAGGTATTAATACAGTATCATTCATAAAGCAAGGAAATATAATGGCCTCAAACAAAATGCATTCTTGTCTTTAAATAATAACGTAAGCAAGGTGAATGTTTTGCTGAGTGATATGCCCTAGAGATATAGTTTAGTTTAGTTTATTGTCTCAGGTACCAAGGTACAGTGAAAAGCTTTTTTTTTAATTATTTGTTATTTTAGGTTGTTTATATAAAGTATAAAACACAGTTTTATACACAGCATAATTTTTAAACACAACATAATTTATTAATGTGATTTGGACACTTATCATTGTTCAATCTAGAAATCAAAACTCACTGAGGTTTTATATATAATAACCCAATGCTAGTATTTATATATTTCATATTTATAGATTTATAGATATATCAATGAAAAACGGAGAAATACAATGTATATATCAATTATTATATCACTGTTTAGTGACCTATCAATGTAGTATATATATATATATATAGTATGTGTGTGTGTGTATGTATATATACACACACACTATATATATATATATATATATATATATATATATATATATATATATATATATATATATATATATATATATATATATATATATATATATATATATATATATATATATATATATATATATATATATATATATATATATATATATATATATATATATATATATATATATATATATATATATATATATATATATATATATATATATATATATATATATATATATATATATATACTACATTGATAGGTCACTAAACAGTGATATAGTAATTGATAGTAAGATTGTATTTCTCAGTTTTTCATTCATATATCTATAAATCTATAAATATGAAATATATAAATACTAGCATTGGGTTATTATATATAAAACCTCAGTGAGTTTTGATTTCTAGATTGAACAATGATAAGTCCAAATCACATTAATATTATATATATAATATGAGGATGTATAGTAAAAGTGTATATATAGTATGATATATCAGTGATATGCTGAGAAATACAATGTATCTCAATACAGTGACAATATCACTTTACATCAGTGATATACAATGAATATATCAGTGACATATCACTGATAAATACTAACCTACTGTTAATATTTATATCATTCATAAACTGAGAAAATATGAAGTCCTCAATTGAAATGTTCAATAAAATGCATAATTTTTCTTTGAACAATAACATAAGCAAGATGAAAGTTTTGTCAAATAATATGCTGTGCCGATTACTTTTATAAGTATACAGGTTGAATAGAATAATCCATTAATATCAGTCAGATACTGTTATCATTGCTAAATCTAGAAATTAAAACCAATGCAATACCAATACTGTTAAAGAAGGAACTGCAGATGCTGGAAAATCGAAGGTACACAAAAATGCTGGAGAAACTCAGCGGGTGCAGCAGCATCTATGGAGCGAAGGAAATAGGTAACGTTTCGGGCCGAAACCCTTCTTCAGACTGATAGGGGGTGGGGAGAAGAAAGGAAAAAAGGAAAAGGCGGAGGAGGAGCCCGAGGGCTGGGGGAGGGGAGGAGACAACCAGATGGCTGATGAAGGGGAGGGGACAGCCAGGGCTAGCAGAATTGGGAGAATTCAATGTTCAGGCCACCAGGATGTAGACTGCCCAAGCGGAATATGAGGTGCATTTCCTCCAATTTACGGTGTTGCTCGCTGTGGCCATGGAGGAGACCCAGGACAGAGAGGTCAGATACGGAATGGGAGGGGGAGTTGAAGTGCTGAGCCACCGGGAGTTCAGGTTGGCTATTGCGGACCGACCGGAGGTGTTCGGCGAAACGATCGCCAAGCCTCCGCTTGGTCTCACCGATGTAGATCAGCTGGCATCTAGAGCAGCGAATGCAATAGATGAGGTTGGAGGAGATGCAGGTGAACCAATACCAATACTCACTGATTCGCGTAAACACAGTTTTTTCAGTTCAGTCAAACAAGCCTCAAGAGTTTCCTCCAGCATTTGTTTACGTAAAATGAATGAACAATAGCGATCTTTCATCATAGATTGAGGACTGTCTGACCCTGTAAATACAATGTAAAGCAATGTGATGAGCTAAATTAATACACTACATCATTTCAACCTAAAAAATCCAATATGAATGATGATTATACTACAGAAACAAATACAAGCTAGATAGATAGCTAGAAAGATAGATAGCTTGATTGATTAATTGATTGATTGATTGATTGATTGATTGATTGATTGATTGATTGATCAGATGATTGATTGATTGATCGATTGATTGGTTAGTTGGTTGATCACCCATTCCAAAATAATATGGCTAGGCACAAGTTGTTAATTATTAGCTAATATTAATTTGAACACAAGACATTGAAAGTGGGCAAATGCTGGCTTGACGGTCTCTGAAAAATGGAATATTCTTCTGCATTATTACGTTATGAAGTCTCATCAACGGCAATTGCAACTCTGAACTTGCAACCTTCTTGAAATAAGTTCAGTATTCCCCCGAGGGTGCTTGATGGCCGGCATGGACTCAATGGGCTGAAGGGCATGTTTCCATGCTGTATCTCACAATAAAAAAATGTATCCATATTATGTTAATTGTTAATTGAACTCAATCAATTTAATAATGGCAGCCAAAATAGTATGGCTTAGTGCAGGTGGCTAATTAGCAGCTAATATTAATTTAATAACTAGATATTGAGCGAATACAAATGTTGCCTTGACCATCTCTCGAAAATGGAATAATCTTCTGACATTTATTGCTTTATGAAGTCTCATCGACAGTAATTGCAACTCTGCAATTACTTGACCTTCTTGACCTAAGTTTTAGTTTAGATTTTGTTCAGAGATACTGCATGGAAACAGGCCCTTCGGCCCACTGAGTCCATGTTGATCATCGATCATCCGTTCACCGAAAATAGACATAAAATGCTGGAGCAACTCAGCGGGTCAGGCAGCATTTCTGGAGAAAAGGAATAGGTGACATTTCGGGTCAAGGCCCTTCTTCACACGTTCATCCATTCACACTAGTTCTATTTATCCTACTTCTCATCCATTCTTACACACCAGGGGCAATTTACAGAGGCCAATTAGCCCGCAAAATATTGAATTCTATTGAAAACATATTAGAACATAGAACAGTACAGCACAGGACAGGCCCTTCAGCCTACAATGCCCGTGCCAAACATGATGCCAGGTTAAACTAATTTCCTCTGCCCATTGATATTGAAACTGGAGCACCTGGAGGAAACCCACTCGGTCACAGAGAGAACGTGCAAACTCCACACACAGACAGCACCCGCGGTCAGGATCGAACCGGGGTCTGTGGCGCTGTGAGACAACAACGGCTCTACCTGCTGCACCACTGTGCCGCCTCGAGTTCTACTCCTGCGCTGTCACTTACTGACATTCTCGTTCACTACTCTACTGATTGCAGAATCATCCTCCACTCCCTGCCATTCCAAACTCCATGCTCCACACAATCTTTATTACAAGTCACAGCATGTTCCCACTGCCCTTCCCATTATCTCCCCTTGTAGCCACAACTTACTTGCACTTTGTAACTTTAACACATTCCGACAAGCTACATCTCTCGGAGCTCCAGAAATGGCTTTGAACTCTAAATCCTTCATCGTGCCTTTCTGGGCAGTCCCCAGTTCCAGCTAAGTGAACGACTCGACCTCCCGCTCGAGTTGCTGTATAAATGTTACTGCTGCAGCAACTGCACGCGGGCTAAGCTGCTGTGCTTCACGTTTCACCACTGCCTCCAGGTGAGGAGGGGAGAAGGCATTGGCAAATTAGGAACTTGAAAACAATGTTCAGCAAGGTGACTGACAAAGGCAGCATTTACATCCGGTGAGAACGTAATGTGTTCTGAAATGACTCATTGTCTTCATGCCCTTCCCAGCTGTCTGTACATTTCTGGATGTTGTCATGTCTGAGCAAGACAATGGCAGCTCTGCTTAGGGACATTGGGCAGTAGGAACACAGTCAGAAAACGTACGCCTTTTATATCACAAGCACCACCACCTGGTTTTTATATCACAAGCACCACCCCCTCCCTGCCCCCCGTCCAGGTATATTCTTCCTCAGGCGTCACATTTCACTCATCTTCCCTTCCAAGCAACACCCTTTCATCTCCTTGACTCCTTTTTTTTCCAATAAGTTTTCAGTGAGTTTCAATAAGATCCACCCTCATCCTTCTAAACCCCAGTAAGTACAGGCCCAGAGCCTTCAAACACTCCTCATATGTTGTCTCATGGCAGGTAGGTTGAAGGGATGGTGCCTGACCAAGAGAGGCCCATGAAGGAGATCTCGATGGTGGAACAGGCGGAGGAGGGTGGTTGAAGGTGGGAAGAAGTCTACAGCAAGGAGAGACTACAAACCATGGCGGAGTCCATACCGTTGGGCCTGGGTCTGTCTCGGTCAAGGACAGTGTGTGTGGTGGCTACCTGTGTACCACTCTCCCCACGTTAGAAGATGTCACACATAGGCGTCCACCTGGAGGGAGACACCACAGAAAAGACCCACCCGTCGGAGAGCGAGGAGGGCCGTTGGAGTGAGGAGGACCGTTTGAGGGAGGAGGGCCGATGTGAATGAAGATAGGCCCTGGCCGGGGTGGGGGGGGGGGACGCTGTGAACATAGAGGGGACCTGGCGGGGTGCTGGTCAGAACTTTGAGGGACTAATGAAGGCACGTGGCGGCGGTGGGCAGTGGATAGAACTGTTCGGTGTTTGTAACTTTGTCGGTGGCAAAACGTGGTGGCACTTGTGTACTGCCTAGGTGTGGTCCGTCCGCTACATGATGTTACTGGGTTGTACGCAGAACAAAGCTTTCCGCTGTACCTAGGTACATGTTACAATGAAGTATCATTGAATCATTGAATTGAGGATGGACAATTATACTTATAATCAACGCAGACGATGATGAATTCACAAATAATCAGTGCATTCATGAAAATCATTGTGCCCCAATTTAGCCACCAACAGTAGTTGCAACCGGATAAAATCTCTTAAAACAGCAGACATTTTATATTCTTCTGCTAATATTCGCCTCTGTTAAATTAGAACAAGTTAAGTTCACATTGTCATTTCAGGATCAACATTTAACTGATGACAGGTATTTAGATTAGTTGTTTAGTTTAGTTTAGAGATCCAGCATAGAAACAGGCCCTTCAGCCCACCAAGTCGACGCCAACCAGCAATCACTTGGACACTAGTTCTATTCCACACATGCTGGAGACAATTTTTTTTCCCTGAAGTCAATTAGCCTACAAGCCTGCATGTCTTTGGAGTGTGGGAGGAAATGGGAGCGCCCAGAGAAAGCCCGCACGGTCACAGGGAGAACGTACAAACTCCGTACAAACAGCACGCATAGTCAGGATCAAACATGGGTCTCTGGAGTTGCGAGGCAGCAACTCTACCGCTGCGCCACTGTGCTCCCCATTTAATTTGATTCTTGTGCAGTCAGAAATCCAGAACATGCCAATTCTGACATATTTCTGTGGCTGGCTTGCAGGTTACAACACAGAACTGAAACAAACAGGACTCTACTGGCTGAGTTGTTGACAGATCAAACTGTCTTTCATGTTACATATGATTGTAAAAACAAGGACGTGCTCTAACTTGTATGTATTGCAAATATGCTAAGGTGACCAGAAGTTTCTCAGTTGCGAAATGAATTAACAATTGCATACTTAATGAAAAATTGGGGATTGATTTGGCCATGGTAATTATCACTTGACTACGAACCCAATTTTGCACGCCCAACACCGTGCATTATCCATATTGGAGTTTGCATGTTCTCGCTGTAACCGCGTGGGTTTCCTCCGGGTGCTCCGGTTTCATCCCACATACCAAAGCCGTGCGGGTTTGTAGGTTAACTGGCCTCTGTAAAATTGCCCCTAGTGTGTAGGGAGCGGATGAGAAAGTGGATAACCTAGAACTACTGTGACCGACAGGGTGATCGATGGTTGGCGTGGACTTGGTGGGCCGAAGGGCCTGTTTCCAAGCTGTATCTCCTGGGTTCCACTCATCTCAATCACCGGCTTCCCCCCCCCCCCCCCCCTCCTCCTCGCCCATCTGCTATTCACGCCCCCATAATGGTTCCTATTATCACCATCTTTACTTGTCAGAGCCCAGCATGGGCAGCCTTTGTGTTCCTGCTTGTTATTTTGTCTATATCTTCAATAAACTGCCACCCCCTCACCCATCTCCATCTGCTTCTTTTCTTTTTTCTGATTGATGTGCAGCAGGATCTTGGGGTCCTAGTCCACAGCTCTCTGAAAGTGGCAACACAAGTAGATAGAGTCGTAAAGAAGGCATATAGTACGCTTGCCTTCATCGGTCGGGGCATTGACGATAAGAGCCAAGAGGTCATGTTGCAGCTTTATAGAACTTTGGTTAGGCCACATTTGAAGTATTGCGTGCAGTTCTGGTCACCCCAATACTGGGAGGATGTGGAGGCTTTGAAGAGGGTGCAGTATAGGTTTCACAGGATGCTGCCTTTATTAGAGGGTATTAAGCTTAAGGAGAGGTTGGACAAACTTGGATTGTTTTCTCAGGAACGCCGAAGGTTGGGGGGTGATCTGCTAGAATATGGCACAGTGGCATCTCGGTAGAGTTGCTGCCTTATAGCGCCAGAGACCCGGGTTTGAACCTGACTACCAGTGCTGTCTGCAGAGGCTTTGTACGTTCTCCATGTGACCGCGCGGGTTTTCTCCGGGTGCTCCAGTTTCCTCCCACACTACAAAGACGTACAGGTTCATAAGCTAATTGGCTCCAGTAAACATTGTAAATTATACCTAGTGTGTAGGAAAGTGCTAGAGTAAGGGTTATCGCTACTTGGCACGGACTCGGTGGGCGGAAGGGCCTGTTTCCGCACTGTATCTCCAAAGTAAAGTCTACAATATATAAACGTATGAGAGATATTGATAGGGGGATAGTCGGAGCATTTTGTCCCAGGGTGGAAATGTCAAAGACAACAGGCATAGCTTTAAGGTGAGTGGGGCAATGTTTGGGGCGAGTGGGGCAATGTTTGGGGCGAGTGGGGCAATGTTTAAGGTGAGTGGGGCAATGTTTCAAGGAGATGTGCGGAGCAAGTTTTTTTTTTGAGGAAACAAAGACATCCTCTCCATCTGCTCTTACGTGAGATTTTTTAAGCTGTGACCAGATGGAGCTGTCAGGCTAATTAACAAGAAAGGACACCCAGCCATTCCCAGTCCCTCTGAAGCAGAAAGCAAGGAGTGTGGTATGTAGTCCCTCCAATATAGTCTACCAAACAATGAAATCATGTCTCAAATCCTCCTTTGATCTATTTCCCCATTTTAAAGAGTTTTATCCATACCAAAAGTCAATTATCTAAGGCTTATAGCTGATTTTTGACCCAGGGTCAATGGTTGTTTCCAAAAGAGAATTTCAAGTTCCACCCTTTGGTCAGCTGTGGCCGGCTCTGCTTTGTTCTGGCCTTTTCTTACCTCCAGTTCCCTCCCCTCTCCTTTCAGTCTGAGAAAGGGTCCCAACCCAAAATGTCACCCATCCTTATTCCCCAGAGATGCTGCCTGACCCGTTGAGTTACTCCAGCATATTGTGTCTATCTTCAGTATAAACCAGCATCTGCAGTTTCTTTCTACACATCCAAGTTTCTCGCACAGTTTGCGTGTAGACTGGTTTCCAAATTTCACTCCTTGCTTGTATTTTCAGGCCATATTCCAGGCTCCCACCAAGGACGGCACAGTGGAGCAGCAGGTAGAGCCGCTGCCTTACAGTGCCAGAGACCCAGGTTCGTTCCTGGCCTCGGGTGCTGCCTGTGTGTGAGGTTTGCACTTTCTTCCTGTGACCGTGTGGGTTTCCTCCAGGTGCTCCGGTTTCCTCCCACATCCCAAAGACTTGCGGGCTTGTAGGTTAATTGGCCCTCTGTAAATTGCCCCTAGTGTGCAGGGAGTGAATGAGAGAGCGCGATAACATAGAACTTGCGTGTAATAAAAATGAACTACTGATGCTGGTTTATACCAAGGATAGACATAAATTTCTGGAGTAACTCAGCGGGTCAGGCAGCATCTCTTTGGGTTTTGGGTCGGGACCATTCTTTGGACTGATAGAACTAGTGTGAACAGACAGAACAGATAGGACTAGTGTGAATGGGTGATTGATGGTCAGCATGGACTCGGTGGGCCGAAGGGCCTGTTTCCCTGCTGTATCTTACAATCTTTCAACAACATTTTCTAACTAGCAAAAAATTATTTTCTTCCATCAACCCCCTCAGTTTTCCATGAGAATTATGAGAAATCTGAGCAAATCAGTTTTCAATCTTCCAAACTCTGGGCGGTACAACTTGTGAAATCCCTCCTTATGACTTCACCGACTGTTACTGTTGTAATTCTGCATGGCACTCCTTCCAAAACCAATGTACTTGTTGAACAAGGCGTGGTGGCCATTACACAATGCAGTACTCCAGGTGTGGCCTGGGCTTGGCTGCCTGTAGCAGTAACGTGACTTCATGTTTCAGCTGCTCGTCGAAAAACACTCACATGTCCTCCATCCCCCCATCCCCCACTCACACCTATCCTTCGGTCTGAATAAGCGTCCCAACCTGAAACATCACCTATGACAACATCTGTCATGATTGAAGAGTTGCAAATTGTGAAGCTAGAGGAAGGAATGAGGGTGGAGGTGGAGCGGGAGGGGAGAAATAGGAGCGAGTCCAGGTGGGATACATGGGTGCGGGGTTGGGGGGGTACCTACAATCAGTCTGAAGAAGGGTCCCGACCCAAAGCATCCATAGTCTCCAGAGATGCTACCCGACCCGCTGAAGTTACTAAAAAAAACGTGTGGGAGGGAACTGCAGAAGCTGGTTTAAACCGAAGATAGACACAAAATGCTGGAGTAACTCAGCGGGACAGGCAGCATCTCTGGAAAAAAGGAATGGGTGACGCTTCGGGTCGAGACCCTTCTTCAGGCTCCAGAAATTCAGACTCCAAAGACTAAAAAATCTTCTTGATTAGTATGGGAGGCAAAGATTGCATGGAGAAGGGGGGTTATAAGGAAGGATAGATCCGCCAGGATTGAATGGCAGAGGATACTCGATGGGTCGAATGGCCTAATATAGCACTAATGACATGAACTTATGAAAACACTTTGTGTCTTATTCCTGAGGACTGATACAGGAGGCTGCTTGGTGCATCATGGTTTCTATGTCATGTGCAAAATCAAAACATTACTCTCTCTATTCAACCCCATATTTAAAATGAGCATTGGAATTAATACTGACCCATTTAGTTATTTATATTTCCATCACTGGTTTCTGACTGATCATGATGCTAATTTTGTAGCCAGGTTACCACCATTAACAAACCAGGATTCCATTTTCAGAACGTCTTTAATGCGAGTTAGAACATCGAGCATTGAACACCTAAAGGGCCTGTCCCACGGGCATGTGACTCCATGCGGCAAGCGCGACCTAACCGCATGCGGGTGCCGTGCGGGGGCCGCGCGGCCGGTCCCACTTCGATCGCGGGAGCCGCATGGAGTTGTGTGCAGCTGGTCCCGACATCGCGCGGGGCTCCGAAAAACTGACACTGTTCAAAAATTCCGTGCGGCAACGGCCTGCCGCATCGAGGCCGTGCGCGCCACATCGAAGGCCGTGCGCACTGCCTCAACGCTGGACGCAGCCGCATCGAGGCCGTGCGCACCGCCTCGACGCCAGCCGCAGCCGCATCGAGGCCGTGCGCACCGCCTCGCCGCCGTACGCACCGTCTTGACGGCATTCGACCTCCGCGCGGCTCCCGCTTCCGATTTGGTAGCGCTTGCCGCATGCAGCCGCATGCTGGTGGGACCGGCCTTATACGGGGATCACTCGACCTCCGCGCAGAAAAGGACGCAAAGTGCTGGAGTAACTCAGCGGGTCAGGCAGCATATCTGGAAAACATGGGTCGGTGATGTTTCTGGAAGACCCTTCTTCGAACTGGAGTCATCTAAGCGTCACCTATCCATGTTCTCAAGAGATGCTGCATGACCCAGAGCCAGAGAGTCATACAGAGATATACAGTGTGGAAACAGGCCCTTCGGCCCAACTTGCCCATGCTGACCAACATGCCCAATCTACATTAGTCACACCTGCCTGCATTTGGCCCATATCCCTCCAATCTTATCCCATCCAAATACTGTACTTGTCTAAATGCTTCTTAAACGTCACAACAGTACCTGCCTCAACTACCTCCTCTGGCAGCTCATTCCATGCACCCACCACCCTTTGTGTAAAAAAGTTACCCCTCGGGTTCCTATTAAATATATCTCCCTAAATATATCCCCCCTTACCTTAAACCTATGTCCTCTAGTTCTTGATTCCCCTACTCTGGGCAAAAGACTCTGCGTTCTATACTCGATCTATTCCTCTCATGACTTTGTATAAGATCACTGTCCTGCTGAGTTACTCCAGCACTTTGTGTCCTATTGTGTATTAACCAGCATCTACAGTTCCTTGTTTCTAATTAGAACAGTGCAGCACAGCATAGAACAATGTCTGTGCCGAACATGATGCCAAGACCAACTCTCATCTGCCTGCACAAAATCGATATCTTTCCATTTCCTGCATATCCATGTGCCTATCTGAAAATGTCTCTTTAAAACGCCACTAAGGTATTTGCCTCCACCACCACCCCCGGCAGCGCGTTCCAGGCACCATTGATCACAAAGGTTGCAGCCACCGTACCTGGTGTTCTGCGGCCTGCCCTTTATCACGGCACCGTGCGGTAAAATGCGGACACAGAGAAGTCATTGTTGTCACTCCCCCCGCAGGAGATAAACCAGCCTTCACTCCCCTAGCACTCCCAATAATACCATGTGTTTCAACTTCGTTTTACAGAAAAAATGTCTTGAACAGATATCAAGCATTTTTTGTGATGAAAATAGTTTATGGAAATAACTATTCTAGCTTGTAACACATCCCTCATCTAGAATGATATATCCCTCATTGATAAAGTCTTTAAAATTATAATATGGGTTCTTAATATCTGAATGTTAAGACTTTTGCCTGAAGTATCTTTTGATGAAATCAAAGCTTTTGTCGGAACATGGAATTTCAATTTCTTAAAGCAAAGCTTTGAAAATAATCATGGAAATAAGGCAATGGCAAAATTGTTAATACAATTCTTGTTTAAAAAAATGTGCTGTATGAGTTTCAGTAGGTACTAATATATCCCTTACATTAAGAGAAAACAAGCCCTCTGTACTAATGCAATACAATAACCTTGATGTGGAGAGGATGGTTTGACTAGTGGGGTAGTCTAGGACTAGAGGTGAAAGCCTCAGAATTAGAGGACGTTCCTTTAGGAAGGAGATGAGGAGGAATTTCTTTAGTCAGAGGGTGGTGAATCTGTGGAATTCTTCGCCACAGAGGCCGTCAATAAATATTTTAAGATTGATTCTTGATTAGTATGGGTGTTAGGGGTCATGGGGAGAAGGCACGAGAATGAGGTTGGGGGGGAGAGATAGATCTGCCATGATTGAATGACAAAATAGCTGCTCCTAGCATGAGGCGTTCCACACCAGGGCATTCGAAATGTCCTCATTCTTCAGGGAACAGGGGTTCCCCTCCTCCACCATAGATGAGGCGCGCACCAGGGTCTCTTCCATACCCCGCAACACTGCTCTCTCTCCCCATCCCCCCACTTGCAACAAGGGCAGAGTCCCCCTAGTCCTCACCTTTCACCCCACCAGCCGTCACATACAACAAGTAATCCTCCGTCAGTTTCGCCACCTCCAACGTGACCCCACCACTCGCCACATCTTACCATCTCCCCCCATGTCTGCCTTCCGCAAAGATCGCTCCCTCCGTAACTCCCTTGTCAATTCTTCCCTTCCCTCCCGTACCACCCCCTCCCCGGGCACTTTCCCTTGCAACCGCAAGAGATGCAACACTTGTCCCTTCACCTCCCCCCTCGACTCCATTCAAGGACCTAAGCAGTCGTTCCAGGTGCGACAGAGGTTCACCTGCATCTCCTCCAACCTCATCTATTGCATCCGCTGCTCTAGATGTCAGCTGATCTACATCGGTGAGACCAAGCGGAGGCTTGGCGATCGTTTCGCCGAACACCTCTGCTCGGTCCGCAATAACCAACCTGACCACCCGGTGGCTCAGCACTTCAACTCCCCCTCCCATTCCGTGTCCGACCTCTCTGTCCTGGGTCTCCTCCATGGCCAGAGCGAGCAACACCGTAAATTGGAGGAACAGCACCTCATATTCCGCTTGGGGAGTCTGCATCCTGGGGGTATGAACATTGAATTCTCCCTATTCTGTTAGCCCTTGCTGTCTCCTCCCCTTCCTCAGCCCTCGGGCCGTCTCCTCCCATCCCTCAGCCCTCGGGCTCCTCCTCCGCCTTTTTCCTCTCTTCTCCCCACCCCCATCAGTCTGAAGAAGGGTTTCGGCCCGAAACATTGCCTATTTCCTTCGCTCCATAGATGCTGCTGCACCCGCTGAGTTTCTCCAGCATTTTTGTGTACCGACAAAATAGACTTGATGGGCCGGATGGCCTAAATATGCTCCTATCACTTATGACCTTATGAATCCCAAGTCCTGTAGACTCTACACAGGTTGCAAGAGAAGCTTTCTATTATGTTTACATTCTTAATCAACAGAGTGAGTAACATGTGAATAGCAGGCAGGTTTGCCACTGCTACACGGGTGGTTTTAAACTGAATAAGGGGGGTGGGGTGTCGAATGGGATAGTTGAGGATGGAGTTAAAGGGAAAGGGTTTCTTAAATGTGTGAGCGTAGAGACAGAGGGTTGTAAAATGAGGGTAGAAGCAATAGGTAGCAAGGTGAAAAGTAAAAGTGGCAGGCAGACAAATCCAGGGCAAAAATCAAAAAGGGCCACTTTTCAACATAATTGAAAAGAGTGTTGTAAAAACAAGCCTGAAGGCTTTGTGTCTCAATGCAAGGAGCATTCGTAATAAGGTGGATGAGTTGAATGTGCAGATAGCTATTAATGACTATGATATAGTTGGGATCACGGAGACATGGCTCCAGGTTAACCAAGGCTGGGAGCTGAACATCCAGGGATATTCAATATTCAGGAGGGATAGACAGAAAGGGAAAGGAGGTGGGGTAGCGTTGCTGGTTAGAGAGCAGATTAACGCAATAGAAAGGAAGGACATTAGCTTGGAGGATGTGGAATCGATATGGGTAGAGCTGCGAAACACTAAGGGGCAGAAAACGCTAGTGGGAGTTGTGTACAGGCCACCTAACAGTAGTAGTGGAGTTGGGGATGGCATCAAACAGGAAATTAGAAATGCGTGCAACAAAGGTGACTTCAATCTACATATAGATTGGGTGAATCAAATTGGCAAGGGTGCTGAGGAAGAGGATTTCTTGGAATGTATGCGGGATAGTTTTCTAAACCAACATGTAGAGGAACCAACGAGAGAGCAGGCTATTCTAGATTGGGTATTGAGTAATGAGGAAGGGTTAGTTAGCAGTCTTGTTGTGCGTGGCCCCTTGGGCAAGAGTGACCATAATATGGTTGAGTTCTTCATTAGGATGGAGAGTGACATTGTTAATTCAGAAACAAGGGTCCTGAACTTAAAGAAAGGTAACTTTGAGGGTATGAGAAGTGAATTGGCCAAGATAGACTGGCAATTGATTCTTAATGGGTTGACGGTAGATATGCAATGGAAGGCATTTAAAGACTGCATGGATGAACTACAACAATTGTTCATCCCAGTTTGGCAAAAAAATAAATCAGGGAAGGTAGTGCATCCATGGATAACAAGGGAAATCAGGGATAGTATCAAAACAAAAGATGAAGCGTACAAATTATCCAGAAAAAGCAGCCTACCAGAGGACTGGGAGAAATTCAGAGTCCAGCAGAGAAGGACAAAGGGCTTAATTAGGAAAGGGAAAATAGATTATGAAAGAAAACTGTCAGGGAACATAAAAACTGACTGCAAAAACTTTTATAGATATGTGAAGAGAAAAAGATTAGTTAAAACAAATGTAGGTCCCGTGCAGTCAGAAACGGGTGAATTGATCATGGGGAACAAGGACATGGCAGACCAATTGAATAACTACTTTGGTTCTGTCTTCACTGAGGAAGACATAAATAATCTGCCGGGAATAGCAGGGGACCGGGGGTCAAATGAGATGGAGGAACTGAGTGGAATCCAGGTTAGCCGGGAAGTGGTGTTAGGTAAATTGAATGGATTAAAGGCCGATAAATCCCCAGGGCCAGATAGGCTGCATCCCAGAGTACTTAAGGAAGTAGCCCAGAAATAGTGGATGCATTAGTGATAATTTTTCAAAACTCTTTAGATTCTGGAGTAGTTCCTGAGGATTGGAGGGTAGCTAATGTAACCCCACTTTTTAAAAAGGGAGGGAGAGAGAAAATGGGGAATTACAGACCAGTTAGTCTTACGTCGGTAGTGGGGAAACTGCTAGAATCAGTTATTAAAGATGGGATAGCAGCACATTTGGAAAGTGGTGAAATCATTGGACAAAGTCAGCATGGATTTATGAAAGGTAAATCATGTCTGACGAATCTTATAGAATTTTTCGAGGATGTAACTAGTAGAGTGGATAAGGGAGAACCAGTGGATGTGTTATATCTGGACTTTCAGAAGGCTTTCGACAAGGTCCCACATAAGAGATTAGTATACAAACTTAAATCACACGGTATTGGGGGTTCAGTATTGATGCGGATAGAGAACTGGCTGGCAGACAGGAAGCAAAGAGTAGGAGTAAACGGGTCCATTTCACAATGGCAGGCAGTGACTAGTGGGGTATCGCAAGGCTCAGTGCTGGGACCCCAGCTATTTACGATATATATTAATGATTTGGACGAGGGAATTGAATGCAACATCTCCAAGTTTGTGGATGACACGAAGCTGGGGGGCAATGTTAGCTGTGAGGAGGATGCTCGGAGGCTGCAAGGTGACTTGGATAGGCTGGGTGAGTGGGCAAATGCATGGCAGATGCAGTATAATGTGGATAAATGTGAGGTTATCCACTTTGGTGGCAAAAACAGGAAAGTAGACTATTATCTGAATGGTGGCCGATTAGGAAAAGGGGAGATGCAACGAGACCTGGGTGTCATGGTACACCAGTCATTAAAAGTAGGCATGCAGGTGCAGCAGGCAGTGAAGAAGGCGAATGGTATGTTAGCATTCATAGCAAAAGGATTTGAGTATAGGAGCAGGGAGGTTCTACTGCAGTTGTACAGGGTCTTGGTGAGACCACACCAGGAGTATTGCGTACAGTTTTGGTCTCCTAATCTGAGGAAAGACATTCTTGCCATAGAGGGAGTACAGAGAAGGTTCACCAGACTGATTTCTGGGATGTCAGGACTTTCATATGAAGAAAGACTGGATAAACACGGTTTGTACTCGCTAGAATTTAGAAGATTGAGGGGGGATCTTATAGAAACGTACAAAATTCTTAAGGGGTTGGACAGGCTAGATGCAGGAAGATTGTTCCCGATGTTGGGGAAGTCCAGAACAAGGGGTCACAGCTTAAGGATAAGGGGGAAATCTTTTAGGACCGAGATGAGGAAAACATTTGTCATACAGAGAGTGGTGAATCTCTGGAATTCTCTGCCACAGAAGGTAGTTGAGGCCAGTTCATTGGCTATATTTAAGAGGGAGTTAGATGTGGCCCTTGTGGCTAAAGGGATCAGGTGGTATGGAGAGAAAGCAGGTACAGGATACTGAGTTGGATGATCAGCCATGATCATATTGAATGGCGGTGCAGGCTCGAAGGGCCGAATGGCCTACTCCTGCACCTATTTTCTATGTTTCTATGTTTCTATGTGTAGGAAGGAACTGTACCAAGAGTAACAGTTTGTGTTGGAAGGAACTGCAGATGCTGGTTTAAAACGAAGATAGACACAAAATGCTGGAGTAACTCAGCGGGACAGGCAGCTTCCCTGGAGAGAAGGAATGGGTGACATTTTGGGTGGAGACCCTTCTTCAGAAGTGATTCTTCAGAAGTCTATCTTCAGAGTGAATACCATTTTGTCTTTACAGAACAGGAGGTCATAATTTGATGTGCAGGTCCACCACCGATTTTCCTGTCCCCTTGCTTCCAGAACCTTTCTGGATTATCCGTTTTGCCGGACCAACAGAGGTCACGGCCTCGGGGGGCTGACACACAGGCCTGCAAAGTCAGCTGCACAAGTCGGCCATGGGAGCGGATCTGCCGGCTCCAGCCAGGCCGGAGTTCCAGAGCCCTGGCCACAGGGGGCAAATTCAACCCGCTGATCGGCCGCAGATGTCCTGTTGAGGTCAAGAAAGGCTGCCTCACCGGGCCAAGGCTACGCGCCACATTTTCGGGGGGACTTTGAGGAGGGATTTCAAGTGCACACTCTCATAATTTTGTCTGGATAATAGGAGGTGCCAGACCACCAGTTGGCAGAAAATCGGTGGTGGACCTGTACTAACTTTGATTTTTCAACCTTTTTTTGACTGACTTCACATTTACATTTGCAAACGATCATCGCATCCAATAATCCGGTTTCCACCCCATTTTAATATTTGTGGACAAAATATCAAAACATCTAACCGAAACCTATACAGAACTCTTCACTGAAAGTAAAGGTTGTTTAATAGAAACTACTTATTTGCTATTGATAACAGTTATTGAAAAGCAAATAGTTAGCATTGTAAATGCAATGTTAATCATATGCATCCATTCCTAATATAATTACGCGTAGGAAGGAACTACAGATGCTGGTTTAAACCGAAGATAGACACAAAAAGCTGGAGTAACTCAGCGGGTCCGGCAGTATCTCTGTAGAAAAGGAATAGATGACGTTTCGGGTCGGAACCCTTCTTCAGACTCACTTCTGATTTCTATTTCTGATAATGACTGATTTACAGAGTCATAGAGTCATAGAGTGATACAGCGTGGAAACGGGCCCTTCGGTCCAACTTGCCCACATCGGCCAACATGTCCCAGCTACACTAGTCCCACCTGCCCGCGTTTGGCCCATATCCCTCCAAATCTGTCCTATCCATGTACCTGTCTAACTGTTTCTTAAATGTTGGGATAGTCCCTGCTTCAACTATCTCCTCTGGCAGTTTGTTCCGTACATCCACCACTCTTTGTGTGAAAAAGTTACCGCACCGATTCCTAGTAAATCTTTTCCCCCTCACAAACCTATATCCCCTGGTCCTCGGTTCACCTTCTCTGGGCAAGAGACTCTGCATCTACCCGATCTATTCCTCTCGTGATGTCTGGGTGTATTTGCACGATCCTAATCTATTCACAGTAATACAAGATAGTAAATTTATAATAGCTTACAACTGAATCTTTCTAAATTCGGAAGATTGATTGATTGATTGATTGATTGATTGATTGATTGATCTACGACCATACATGAAGAGAGAATTAAATGGCAAGGAAATACAAACAAGAGTTAATAAAGGAACAATAAAGGGCCTGTCCCTAATTCAAGAGTTCTCCCGAGTTTCCCCTGATTCGAACTCGGAGAATTACGGTAATAGCCGCTCGTAGGTACTCGGGGCTCTCGTGACATTTTTCAACATGTTGAAAAAACTTCACAAACTTACCGCGTTTCCCGAGTACCTGCCGTTAGCATTACGAGCCGCTAAGAGACGTCCCGAGCTCCGACGTACCCACTACGTACATTCTACGTACTTACCACTAGTTTGATTTTTTTTTAAACTCGGGAGAGCTCTTGGGTAAACTCGTATAGTGGGACAGGCCCTTAAAGTGATGGGTTGCTCTGATCAAATAATATTACAAAGGAAAACTAAATGAAGTTTACCTGATTGAAGAATGACTCCACTATCAGAATCACTGACTGCATCTTTGCTCTCCATCTCCAATGGATTATTTCCTGGTCTTCCTTCAGTCCTGTAATAATTAATTTAATTAAAAAAACAATTTAATTACGTGCCAATTTAATTACAAACCCAAATTGAAAACACACTTTTATGTTCTAAACGTTCTGTATAAAACATATGATTGCCCTCTGAACATTGCCCCCTCATGTGTAGAGAGCGGATGTGAAAATGGGATAACATAGAGCTTTAAAAAGCAACTTTCAAAAAATATGTTTCTTATTTTTGGCCATTTTAATCAGCCTCATGTTGATCTGATTACCAACCTCAGCAACAAATGCACTACAAACTAACAACCAGACAGACGTAATATTAGAAATCAGTGTTTTATTTGTGCTGGAGGATTTTCATCTTGCATCCAAACAAGGGAAATCACAATCCTTCAAAAGTGAATGTAAAAATAGAAGATAGGCCTAGTATAGCACAGGACCAGGCCCTTCAGTCCACAATGTCTATGCCAAACATGATGTCAAGATCATTTAATCTCCTCTGTCTGCATGTGATCCACATCCCTCCATTCCCTGCATAGCCATCTGCCTATTTAAGATATGAATATTGATTTATCTAACATCTAACATGCTTTCCCTCTCTCTCCGTCCCTCCCCCATCCTAGGTCTCCGACTAGTTTCACTGTTCTCCTGATTAAATTTTACTAATCGTATGCCTCGTTGTCACCTTTCGCTCAGCTAACAATGAACTGAATGAGCAACGTCCACATTTGATCTGCATCTTCACACCTTACCCTTCCATATCTCTATGTCTCCCTCTCCCCTGACTATCAGTCTGAAGAAGGGTCTCGACCCAAAATGTCATCCATTCCATCTCGCTGTCTCGCTGACTTACCCCAGCATTTTGGGCCTATCTTCTGCCTATCTAAGAGCCTTTTAAATGCTATTATTGTATCTGGCTTCACCACCACTGGGTGAAGGCGTTTAAGGCACCCCACCCACTCTCTAGACTAAACAAAAAATTCATCATCCTTGAAAACATTAGCGACACAGTGGTGCTGGTTTCCAACGGAAATGATGACGGAAGCACCACACATCTCTGTCCTCCTGTTCCTGCGTACTTCCTCCGCTGGAAGTATAGGATTTTGGTGTGTGTGCTTTATCATCATTCCTTACAATGCTATGTACGACAGTGGTCACAACTTCTACTGAAGTGTGGATGGCCGTTGGCTCGCTAGAAGCTCATCCGTCCTTTGACAGGTCTTGTTTTTGGTCCTGCTGGGGGTCCACAGCCCCCTCGCCACGGGTACCATGTAATCCCGTGCTACCTGCTCCATGGTCGGATAGTCGGTGACTAAACCGTCTCCCCTCGCCTAGTTTGCCAGGGGAGGAGGGGGCTGTGGACCCCCAGCAGGACCAAAAAGACCTGTCAAAGGGTAGATGAGCTCCTAGCGAGCCAACGGCCATCCACACTTCAGTAGAAGTTGCGATCACTGTCGTACATAGCATTGTAAGGAATTCCCGTCGGAAACCAGCACCACTGCCTTGCTAATGTTTTCAACGATTTAATAATAATAAGAATAAGAATAATCATCCACTCCCTACACACTCGGAGCAGTTTAGAGGACAATTAACATATAAACCCATGCATCTTTTGGATGTGAGAGAAAAAAGGAGCACCCAGAGGAAACCCTCGCGGTCACATGGAGAGCATGCAAGCTTCACACAGACAGCACCCGAGGTTTGAATCTGGGCCTCTGATGCTGTGAGGCAACAGCTCTACCCGCTGCGCCACTGTGCTGTCCTGTCGACCTGGTTGCACCTTCCCTGCTGCAGAAACCAAAGATGCTATAGCGGAGCAAGATAGACCACTCCTTCTAAATGCAATGGGCTGACATATAGTACACAACGGAGCGGAACGTGGGCCTTTTTTTCATCCATTTCAGTAACCCGACCCGACCTGACTCGCAGTGTAATCAACGTTGCGGGGGAACAGTTTGTGTTAATAAATTAGAATTCTGAAAATGAGGAGAAGGTTTTTACCAAAGAACTTTTATTTTTACGAGGATGTTTCCGTAACCGGCTTCCGTCTCCGTACTAGTTATCTTTGCTCCGCTTTGGGATCTTTGGTGCGGAGACGGAAGCCGGTTACGGAAATGGGGCCGAAAATTACCCATGAATCTGCCCATGACCGTACTACGTCTTTTTCGTCGAGTGATCTATCTTGCTTGCTATAGGATCTTTGGCAGAAACTACCTCAACAACGCAGTAAAATGTTTGCTCCGTTTACACACTGCCCTTTGATGTGTCTGTGGCAGAAATGCCTGTTGGTATTTGGACTTCTGTGAAACAATTAACATTAAGTGTCAGACACGTAAGCAGCATTTACTGCCAGTGATAAGGACATGAATAATTGACCATAAAAAGTGTAAACAGTGTAAACTTGATGCCTGATGTTTTGAACATTGAAATACTCCCCTGTCCCCTCTCCTCCTTGCTCCCCTTCCTCCATTATAAGCCCATTAACCAGTTCCACAGTTCACAATGATGTATCTCTCTTGGGATCACACCGTCCCGAGCCAACAATCAGCTTATCAGGGAGCCACTCTACCCGCGGTCATCTGTTGCCGACCCTGATTTGTCCTGGTCACTTATTGCTTCCAATTCACCCCTTCCCCTACAATCAGTCTGAAGAAGGGTCCCAACCCGAAACGTCACCTATCCATTTTCTCCAGAGATGATTTGATTTGATTTTTATTTCTTGTCATTTGAACCTCAAAGAGGCTCAAACGAAACTCCGTTTCCACAGCCATACAAACAAAACAATTCCTACACGACACACAAACAATTCAATTTACAGAAAAACATCCATCACAGTGAATCTCCTCCTCACTGTGATGGAAGGCAAAGTCATTTCTCTCCCCTGCACCATTTTTCTCCCGATGTTGAAGCCCCAGGCGGGCAATGTTAAGTCCCACGGCCGTTGAGGCCGCGCTGGGCGGTATACAGCTTCGCTCCGGGCCCAAAGTCACAAGTTGGAGCCCCCGGCGGGCGCTGG
Source organism: Malacoraja senta (assembly GCA_038087875.1). Classification (NCBI taxonomy): domain Eukaryota; kingdom Metazoa; phylum Chordata; class Chondrichthyes; order Rajiformes; family Rajidae; genus Malacoraja; species Malacoraja senta. The sequence continues at coordinate 23,291,581 of CM075981.1, read as the reverse complement.
AATGTCCCGCGGCTTTAACATTAAAGCCGCACCGGGCGATTTACGGCCCCGCTCCGGGTCGTTCCAACCCCGCGACTCGAGCTGGAGAAGTTGCGTTGCGGGAGCTCCGGAAAGCGGTCTCTCACCCGGACCTGCGAGCTCCCGATGTCCCAGTCCAGGGGTCTGCAGCTGCAGCTGGAGCTCCGGAGTGAGCAGCAACGAGTCACCACCGCTCCCCGCGCTCCGAGGACGGCCAGCCCCACGATGGTAAGTCCGCAGCTCCGCAGGCTCCGCGACTGGAGCCCCCAGGTCGTCCAGGTCGGAGGCCGCTCCACGGAGCTAGGCCCCAATGACAACGGAGACCCGACAGGGAAAAGGTCGGGTCTCCCGTGCAGGGAAGAGATTTTTTTTAAGTTCCCCCCTCCCCTCCCCCCCCCCGCCCCCCACATATACACAATTAAAACGGTACAAAAAACACAAACAACTACATTTAACTAGACAACAATTTAAAAAAAGACAGACGGGCTGTAGGGGCCGCTGCAGTAATCCGCGCCGCCGCACTCCGTGATTGGGGCAGAAATCAGGCAGATGTTGCCTGATATGCTGAGATACTCCAGCATTTTGTATCTATCTTTGAGGCCCAATGTTTATTTGGTTAAGAAGCCTTTGCTAAAATTATTAATTCACAAACATTAACAACATTTGTTATCAGTATTAGTGTAAGACAAGACCAGGCAACAATAGTCCCATCTGCAGCACTTCATGAGAGTCATGCGACACAGAAACAGGCCCTTCAGCCCATCTTGCTCATGCCGACCAACACACCCCATCTAACCTAGTCCCATTTGCCTGCGTTTGGCCCATATCCCTCGAAACCTTTCCTATCCATGTACCTGCCCAAATGTCATTTAAATGTTGTTATAGAACCTGCCTTATCTGCCTCTTGATAGAAATACAAATCATGAAAAACAGACCCTTCGACCCACTGAGTCCACACCGACCATCAATCCCTCTTTCACACTAGTTCCACGTAATCCCACTTTCTCACCCACTCCCTACACACCAGTGGCAATTTTGCAGAGGCCAATCAACTACAAACCCGCACGTCTTTGGGTTGTGGGACATTCCTGGAGCACTTGGAGAAAACCCACACGGTCACAGGGAGAATGTGCAAACTCCACACGCAGACATTACCCGAGGTCAGGATCGAACCCGGGTCTCTGGCACTGTGAGGCAGCAGCACTACCAGGTGCTTCACAGTGCCACCCTCCTCTTGCAGCTCGTTCCATGTACCTACCGCCCTCTGTTATAGTATAATTCTAGTTGCACTTTAAAAATACAATTATTTTTGTAAAAAGGGCAGAATAGTAGACCATCACTGGAGTTTAGGATGAGGGGAAACTTATCTAATAGTGATAGTGCTTGGATAGAGTGGATGTGGAGAGGATGTTTCCAGCAATGGGAAAGTCTAGGACCAGGGGGCACAGCCTCAGAATAAAAGGGCATACCTTTAGAAAGGAAATGAGGAGGAATTTCTTTAACCAGATTCATTGCAACAGAAGGCCGTGGTGGCCATCAATGGGTATTTTTAAAGCTGAGTTGATAGATTCATGATTAGTAAGGGTGCCAAGGGTTATGGGAAGAAGGCAGGAGAATGGGGTTGAGAGGGAAAGATAGATCAGTCATGATTGAATGGGAGAGTAGACCCGTTGGGCCGAATGGCCTAATTCTCCACCCATGGCGTGAACTTATGAACCATGACCTTTCAGGTAGTTCAGTGCCAGCTGTTTCGTAACTACATGCACATCAGTCATGCCCACATGAACACTCCAAAATGTCCTGAAGTACAAATCTAAGAGAATTTACTCATTCATTTGAGTCATTGTCTCATTTAATTGTCTAGTCAGTGACTTTAACTCCACAGTAATGCAGAAAGTAACTAACCAACACCCCCACCCCCCCCCCCTCCCGTCCCCACTCATTCTTCCCCTCCCTTGCCAGTTTGTAGATTAATTGGTTTCTGTAAATTGTTCCTAGTGTAGGATAGAACTAGTGTACGTGATGATTGTTGGTCAGCACAGACTCAGTGGGCCAAAGAGCCTGTTTCCACACTGTGTCTCTAAACTAGTTATAATCTAGGTCATGAACAAATTAAGAAGTTATATTATTTACATAGGCACATGGAACGGCAGGTATTGGAGGGTTGTAGATCACATTCAGGCTGTGTAGATTAGTCTAAGTTGCCATCATGTTTAGCACTGACATTACGGACTGAAGGGCCTGTTCCTGTGCTGTACTGTCCTGTGTTTTATGTATTTCTCTGAAGATGATGGATAGGGGTAACTTACATTTAGAAAGGAGATGAGGAGGAATTTCTTTAGTCAGAGGGTGGTGAATCAGTGGAATTCACTGCCACAGACAGCAGTGGAGGCCAAGTCATTGGGTATTTTAGAAGCGGAGACTGACAGATTCACGATTAGTAAGGGTGTCAAGGGTTATGGGGGGGAAGGCAGAAGAATGGGGTTGAGAGGGAATGATAGATCAGCCATGATTGAATGGTGGAATAGACGCAATGGGCCGAATGGCCTAATTCTGCTCCTATGACATGAACTGATGAGCTCACCGTTCAACAGACAGGGAGATCCATTGAGTTGCTCAGCCAAGAGAACTGTTACTCTTAGATCGACAAAATGCTGGAGAAACTCAGCGGGTCAGGCAGCATCTATGGAGTGAAGGAATAGGCGACGTTTCTCCAGCATTTTTGTCTATCTTCGATTTTTCCAGCATCTGCAGTTCCTTCTTAAACATTCCTTAAACAATTGTTGTTACGTTATCCCACTTTCAAAACACAATTGTAAATAATTCTAAATTTTCCAAAGTTCACACAAAATCCACACCCTTATTGTCTGAGGGAGGGTCTCGACCTGAAACGTTACCCATTCCTTCTCTCCAGAGATGCTGTCTGTCCCGCTGAGTTACTCCAGCTTTTTGTATCTATCTTCGGTTTAAACCAGCATCTGCAGTTCCTTATTAAACACCCTTATTCTTAAATCTTGTCACTGTAAACTTCTTTGCCACAAATCAGATTTATTTTATTCCCAGTTTTATTGTGACCTTTTGCTATTGTTTTAACACAGCCCTTAAAACACGAGAACGCTTACTGACTGCTGATCTTTCAAGCTGTAAAATGTCCAAAGTTATGTTATCAGCTACAGGCTGAAGCACTGAGGTGAGCTGGCAGAGACATATGTACACCCTGAAGGTGTGCCCGATTTGTGAAGGCAAACAGTCTGTAGAAGCCAAAGCCAAGAGTAATAAGATAAATAGACTTACCTGCTGTTGGAAACCGTGCCCTTAACAAAAAAATCTTCAAATAATGTATTTCGGCAGGGAAAGAAAACTAGACAACTTTTTTTCTCTCTGAAGAGTAGTTCTATATTAATCCTTGGCAAATAAACATTTGAGGCGTTCTAATTCCCTGTCCCTCGTATGTGTGCTTTTGAAAGTCAGTAACCTGTTTCAACTTGAGTGGGAGGGAGGAGCAAAACATAAAATGTTATCAGCACTAAATCATCCAACTAAAACTATAAGATTAGGCAGTGAGAGCAGCCAGTAATATCCAAGGACTTTGTCATTCCTTTCTTAGTGGAACAGCACAACTCCGACAAGCCCTTTATTACACTGTCTGCTGCATTTCACAAACACACCTTTAAGGTATAAGGTAATCCAACCAATCAGTCCTTAACTCAGGTGCTGTGTCATACATTCCGAACACTTTTAAGTCTCTCTCCCACACAAGCCAGCAAACTTGTGCAACTCCATGTAGTCATTGAACACTGCCAACTAGAAGACTATACTTTCCTTCATGTTTCTCTCTCCACAACAGGCTAATAGCTACTTTAGAGTTTATTTAATGAGTGTGGATTTCTTTTTCAGCTTCAAGTGAGCATCTACACACATGGCAGGCGGTGGCAAAGCTACACTCCCACAACCAGACGGCTAAGGAGCATCAGACATTGAGAGAAAGACCTGGTGTGTGATTCACTGAATGACCATGAGCAATGCTGTGACGTTATTGCAAAAGCAAATAGTATTAAATGACAGAGTAGTTAAATATTATATATGGTAATATTTTTAACCGACGACGATAAGGGCAAAGATAGACACAAAGTGCTGGAGTAGCCCAGCGGGGTCAGGCAGCATCTCTGGAGAACATGGATGGGTAACGTTTCAGATAGGGAGCCTTCTTCAGACTCATTTATCTCCAGAGGTTCTGAGATCAGAGATAGGCCTGGAGATAATGGCCTGGTGCTCATCTGTGGGGTCATGGTCAAGGGGTATGTAAGAGGAGGTGTCCGAGAGCTGGCGTCTGACCTCAGCGCGGTAGAGGTCAGCCCGCCACACTACAATGGCACCTCTCTTGTCGGCGGGTTTGATAATAATGTCGGGATTGTTGCGTAGTGAGCAGAGGGCTTGGCATTCAGAGGAGGTGAGATTAGAGTAAGTCCTGGGAGTAGAAAGGTCAAGAAGGTTGATGTCTTGCCAGTAGTTAAGAGATAAAAAGCTCCAGAGAGGATTGATGGCCGTCTGGGGGAGACCATGATAAGGGCAATCCTTGAGGTCTGATGATGCCTGACTCGCTGAGTTACCCCAGCATTTTGCATCTGTCTCTAGTCATAAGGAGAGATTGGACAAACTTGCATTGTTTTATCGGAGACTGCAAAGGAACTAACATGTTTATAAAAATTATGAGGCATGTCAATAGGGTAGACAGTCAGAACTTTTCTCCTACAGTGGAAATGTCAAAGACTAGAGGGCATTGTCATAAGGTGAGATGAGCAAAGTAAAAGGGGATGTGTGCAACAAGATTGTACAGAGTGTGGTGAAGGGCCTGTCCCACTTGGCCGTCATTTGCGCGTCACGCAGATGGCGCACAAAGATTTTGTACATCACAAAATCCTGGGACGCCGCATGCGCCCGCGCGTCACTGCCTATGTCACCATGCACCATGCGCACGTAATGTGCACCATGCGTGAATCACGTGCGTGTCACAACGCGTAAATTACGCGCAAATGGCGGCCAAGTGGGACAGGCCATTGAGTTCCTGAAACGTGCTGCCAGGGGTGGTGGTGGAGGCTGACATGATAGTGGTGATTAAGAGGCTTTTAGGATATGCAGGAAATTGAGAGGTATAGATCACTTACAGGCAGAGGAGATTAGTTTAACTTGGCATTATGTTTAGTGAGAACATTGTGGGCCAAAGAGCCTGTTCCTGTGCTACACTGTAGTATGTTTATGTTAAGTAAATTGAATAAAATTGATATTAATACAGCTTTTTAATACACCCTTTTAGTCAATGCTTACACGACCTGTGGCACTAACGCCTGTGGTGATGAAGTGCTTTGAGAGGTTGATCATGACGCAGATCAACTCCTACTTCGACAAAAACCTGGACCCACTGCAGTTCGCTTACCGCCACAACAGATCAACGGTGGATGCGATCTCGCTGGCTCTCCACTCCGCTCTGGACCACTTGGACAACAAAAACTCATATGTCAGGCTGTTATTCATCGATTACAGCTCGGCATTTAACACAATCATCCCCTCCAAGCTGGTTACCAAACTCGCAGAACTGGGTCTCTGCGCATCCCTCTGCAATTGGATCCTCGACTTCCTCACTCTCAGACCACAGTCTGTTCGTATTGGTGGAAATGTGTCAGACTCGATAACAATTAGCACGGGAGCACCTCAAGGCTGCGTGCTCAGTCCCCTGCTGTACTCACTCTATACTCATGACTGCGTAGCCGGACATAGTGCGAACTCCATCATCAGGTTCGCTGATGACACCACTGTTGTGGGACGTATCACTGATGGGGATGAGTCAGAGTATAGAAGAGAGATCGAGCAACTGTCCATATGGTGCCAGCACAACAACCTGGCCCTCAACACCAGCAAAACCAAGGAACTGATTGTGGACTTTGGAAGGAGTAGGATGGGGACCCACAGTCCCGTTTACATCAACGGGTCGATGGTTGAAAGGGTCAAGAGCTTCAAATTCCTGGGCGTGCACATCTCTGAAGATCTTTCCTGGTCCGAGAACAATGATGCCATTATTAAGAAAGCACATCAGCGCCTCTACTTCCTGAGAAGATTACGGAGAGTCGGTTTGTCAAGGAGGACTCTCTCTAACTTCTACAGGTGCTGACCGGTTGCATCGTGGCTTGGTTCGGCAACTTGAGTGCCCTGGAGAGGAAAAGACTACAAAAAGCAGTAAACACTGCCCAGTCCATCATCGGCTCTGACCTCCCTTCCATCGAGGGGATCTACCACAGTCGCTGCCTCAAAAAGGCTGGCAGCATCATCAAGGACCCACACCATCCTGGCCACACACTCATCTCCCTACTACCTTCAGGTAGAAGGTACAGGAGCCTGAAGACTGCAACGACCAGGTTCAGGAACAGCTACTTCCCCACAGCCATCAGGCTATTAAACCTGGCTCGGACATAACACTGAACTTTACTAGCCAATACTGTCATTTGCACTTTATCAGTATATTGACCATTGTGTATATATTTATAGAATGCCTTGTAGTAAATGCCTACTATGTTCTGTTGTGCTCAAGCAAAGCAAGAATTTCATTGTCCTACCAGGGACACATGACAATAAACTCACTTGACTTGACTTGACTTGACTTGACCTGTAATATAATCTCATTGAAAATCTTCTGCAACTTCTGCCTTATTCTAAGCATTGAATGTTCGTTGTATTCTTGCCTATTTTACCAGATCGGATTGAAGAAGGGTCTGAAGAAGAGTCTCGACCTAAAACGCTACCTATCCATATACCCTAGAGATGCTGCCTGACCCGCTGAGTTACTCCAGCACTTTGTGTCTTTCTTTGTAAACCAACATCTGCAGTTCCTTATTTTTCTATCATTTTACCGTCTATTCTGTCGCTCTCTACATGCGTTTAAAGTATTCACAGTGGTACAGTTGCTCGGGTTATAAATTGAATGTTGTATAATTTTGATACATGCTTGCACTAGACACTAGTGTGTAGTTAAGACCGACCATCATCAGTAAAAATTGTTTTGTTTACAATACCTCTTTGTTTGCAAAAAAAGCAACAGACTTACAGACTCTTAGAGTCTCTTAGAGTCTTACAGAGTCTTACAGACTCTCCGAATTGGTGGCATTCTTGTCTGTGAGTTTAAAGACTGGGAAATTTGAGAACACAATTCCCAGCTAACTTCATTGTATTTCACTGTTGAAATGAGCTTTCAGATCTGAAACCTGTTTGTTCAGGTTAATGTAAAATATCCCAGGCAGTATCACAGTACAGACATGATGGGGTCCTATCCCCATTGTCTTACGAAATAGACATCCTTAACTCAACATTATTGAAACAGATGGCACACAAAAATGCTGGAGAAACTCAGCAGGTGCAGCAGCATCTATGGAGCGAAGGAAATAGGCAACGTTTCGGGCCGAAACCCTTCGCTCCATAGATGCTGCTGCACCCGCTGAGTTTCTCCAGCATTTTTGTGTACCTTAGATTTTCCAGCATCTGCAGTTCCTTCTTTAACAACATTATTGAAACAGATTATCTTTTCATTATCTCTTTGCTACCACATTGCAGATGACTCTATCTACACCTCACGCTGCCTCGGCAAGGCCACCAGCATAATCAAGGACCAGTCTCACCCTGGACTCTCCCTCTTCTCCCCTCTCCCAACCATCTACCTCATTGGAGACCCTTGGTCTATCTTTAATCTGACTTTACTGGACTTTATTTTACACTAAACGTTATTCCCTTTATCCTGTATCTGTACACTGTGGGTGGCTTGATTGTAATCACGTATCGTCTTTTTGCTGCCTGGATAGCACGCCACAAAAAGCTTTTCACTGTACCTCAGTACATGTGACAATAGTAAACTAAACTAAACTAAACTAAACTAAATAGATACAATGTAAAGGAATGAATTGCAGATACACGAAAGGTAGAGAGAAAATGCTGGAGTAACTCAGCGGGACAGATAGTACGTGGAAATAATTTCAGTGGGGCAGGAGCAGAAGGAATGAGTCTGCCATAGAACAAAAAGCTGCAGTAACTCAGCGGTTCTCGACACGAAACGCCACCTGTTTCCTTTTCTCCAGAGATGCGGCCTGACCCGGAGTTACTCCAGCTTTTTGTGTCTATCTTCGGTTTAAAACTGCATCCTAAACACGAGTCTGCCAGGGCAGTTCTGTTTCTGGATTTTGGGGAGAAGGTAGAACTGGGCCGTGCGGGGCTGGGGAAGGAAGATGGGTCTCGACCCGAAACATCACCTATTCCCTTTCTCCACAGATGCTGCCTGACCCACCGAGTTACTCCGGCATTTTGTGTCTCAAAACACAAAGAGAGATATTGTTTTCTCAACATTGAAACAGATTAAAGGTACACAAAAATGCTGGAGAAACTCAGCGGGTGCAGCAGCATCTATGGAGCGAAGGAAATAGATTAACTTGCCATTATCAGGTTGCCATTTGTAACATGCTGAGATGCCATGTTTCTGCAAATGCCTTTTCTCTTTAACTGTGAAGTGCTTCTGGACAGCGAAATGTGATGTGAAAGAAAATGCATATTCAAGCAAGATTGTATGCAATCACCATACGATCAGACCTGGCTTAATGAGGACTGGGGAAGGGTGTGTCAGAAACTACACCAGGAGTGCCTGTACACAAGCAACTGCAGATTTGTGTAGGAAAGAAATGCTGCTGCTGGTTTACACTGAAGATACACAAAATGCTGGAGTAACTCAGCAAGATAGAAAGCATCTCTGGATAAAAGAAATGGGTGATGTTTCGGGTCGAGATCCTTATTCAGACCTAAATCTTCAGATTTAGTTTAGTTTAATTTGGAGATACAGCGTGGAAACAGGCACTTCGGCCCACTGAGTCCGCGCTGACAAAAGATCCCCGTACACTAACACAATCCTACACACACTAGGTTCAATCGTAATACAATTTTACCAGGCCAATTAACCTACAAACCTGTACATCTTTGGCGTGTGGTAGGAAACCGGAGCTCCCAGAAAAAAATCCCACGCTGGTCACGGGGAGAACGCACAAACTCCGTACAGACAGCATCCGCAGTCAGGATCGAACCCAGGTCTCTGGCGCTGTGAGGCAGTGACTTTACCGCTGTGCCACCGTGCCACCTACTGATATCCTGAGGAAAAATACACCAAATGCTGGAGTAACTCAGCAGGTCAGGCAGCATCTCTGGAGAAAAAGCCTGACCTGCTCAGTTACTCCAGCACTTTGTGTCCATCTTTGGTATAAACCAGCATCAGCAGTTCCTTGTTTTGACAAGTGTTGGAGTATCTCAGTAGGTCTGACAACATCTCTGGAGAACATGGATAGGTGGGCTGGGAGTGGGCGGAGGGGTGGAGAACGGAGAGCCTGTTTCTGTGCTGTATCTCTGAGCCTATAAACTCTACACTGCAGCCTGATAATTTGCACTAGTTATAACGTGTGTGCTTCAGAATTAACTTTATTTATTAACGCAAAATTGTGAAGTAAGTGATTTATTTATGAGAATCCAAACTGGAATGGTATATTATAAGATGGCTCACATTTAAGATGTAAAACACTGTATATATTTTGAACAGATAACTTTATGATTTGTTATTTGAAGAAACTAAAGTCAATTATTACCCATTAGATTGCCATCAATCAATAAGCATCTGCCAAGTTAATAGAAGAAATTACAAACCAAAGTCTCTCACTGACACGTGACAATGAAGCCCCTGTTCCACTTAGGCAATTTTTTTCTAGGCTGTCGCCACATTGTCGCAGGTGACGCCTGTATGGTCGTGAGTAGTCTCCTCGAATCGCCTAAAGAGTCATAATGTTTTTCTGGTCACTGCTGGATTTTGAAATGTTCAAAACATTTTGGCGACTGTGGGCTTGACATAGCTTGTCTTCTCCTGTCGTAGGTGCTGTCGCCGGTTGTCGCCAGGATGACGCAGGTTGTCGCCAGGTTACGTCGGTTGTCGCCGGGTGCTGACGTTGGTGAGTTCCATTGGCGACTACCTACGTCAACCGGCGACATGTACCGGCGACTGAATTGTCTTCAGTTGTCTTCAGTTGTTGCTGACAGGGTCGTAGCTTGTCGCGGGTGGACGTAGGTTGACTTTGGTTGTCGTAGGTTGTCGCCTGTGTGGTCGTAGGTTGTCATAGGTGTGGTCATAGGTGGATGTCCAAATGGGTCGCCGGTTGTCGGTAGCTTGTCGTAGACTATGTGGTAGGTTGTCGGTAGCTTGTCGCAGACATTGTCGTAGGGGGGGTCCAGTCGCCGCTTTTTCAGCGACCTGCTACGACTGTGACAGTCGCCGGGCGTCGCCGAAAAAATCGCCTAAGTGGACAGGCCCTTGATAAACCCTAAATCTGAACCTATTTCCCCAGTATAAGTAATATTTATTATGTAAGAAATTACATACTTAAACAGAATAAAAAGTACTGCACATTATCATTATTAAGAAAGTTGTCTCTCTTCTTTTGTGTCCTGTTGATAGCTTAAAGGGCCTGTCCCACTTAGGTGTCCTTGGCACGCAAATTACGCGACCTCGTGGTCGTGTTGAGGCGAACGGGCATCGTATGGCCACGCGGGGCCGGTCCCACTGAGAAGCGTGGAGGGGTATGTAGTTGTGCGCGACATCGCGCGGGGCTCCGACATTTTTGTAGTGAACGAAATCTTCGCGCGCCAACGGCCTGTCGCGGAACTGACGGCCAAAGTGGGACAGGCCCAAGACCCTGGCGCGACACAACGTCTCACCTCTAACAGCAGCAGAAGCAGGTAAACGATCGCCGAGCTCGGCCTGGGGCTCACGGCTGTTGTGGTCCGGATCCGCCCCCACTTCTACTCCCAGAACGGGGCCAAGAAAATTGAAGATAGACACAAAATGCTGGAGTAACTCAGCGGGACCGGCAGCATCTCTGGAGAGAAGGAATGGATGACGTTTCGGGTCGAGACCCTTCTTCAGTCTGAAACATCACCCATTGCTTATCTCCAGAGATGCTGCCGGTCATGCTGAGTTACTCCGGCATTTTGCATCCATCTTCAAATGACGTCACTCGCTCCAGACGGCTGTGCGGGCGCATGAAATCGCGCGCGACCTTCGTGGGACCGTAATTTGTGTGCCAACGACACGTAAGTGGGACAGGCCCTTAACTGGGAATATTCTGATACAACAGGTCACAAGTTTAGTTTAGTTTAGTTTAGTTTAGAGGAAACAGGACCTTCGGCCCACTGAGTCTGCAACGACCAGTGATCCCGCACATTAACACTATCCTACACACACTCGGGACAATTTACACTTATACCAAGCCAATTATCCTACAAACCTGTACTTCTTTGGAGTGTGGGAGGAAACCGAAGATCTCAGAGAAAACCCACGTGGTCACGGGGAGAAAGTACAAACTCCTTACAGACAGCACCTGTAGTCGGGATTGAACCCGGGTCTCTGGCGCTGCAAGCGCTGTAAGGCAGCAACTCTACTGCTGTGCCACCATGCTGCCCTACAAGGACAACTTTGTTCCAAATTCACCACTTATCTTTCTCGAAGGTCATGGGCAATAAGTGACCCAAGATAACCAACACAATGTGTATTTCAGTGAGTCGAGAGTACAAGACCCCATTGTTCAGTATTGAAACAGACAGATACAAGTAACTTTCCTGCAGCAACACAAAGACATGCACTACGTTACACGGAGAACTTTTACATAATACTGTAAATATTACTTATCCTAGGGAAATAGGTTCATGTTTTGGGTTTATTATTGTCACATGTACCGAGGGACAGCGAAAGGCTTTGTTTTGTAATTTCTTCTTTTAAGTTGGCAGATGCTTTGATTGATGGCAATCTAATGGCTAGTAATTTACTTTAGGTTCCTTGAATAACAAATTATAAAGTTATCTGTCAATAATCGAATAATCAAATAGGTAGTGTGACCAACTTTGTTCAGGGCAGCACTGTGGTGCAGCGGTAAAGCTGCTGCCTTACAGCGCCAGGCACCTGGGATCGATCCTGACTACAGGTGCTGACTGCACGGAGTTTGCACAATCTCCCTGTGACCGTGTGGTTTTCCCCCGTTTGCTCCGGTTTCCTCCCACATTGCAAAGGCGTGCAGGTTTGTAGTTTAATGGGCTTCTGTAAATTTGTTCCTCGTGTGTAGGAGGGAATTCGTGAATTGGTGATCGTTGGTCGAAGAGATTGGTAAATTAGAAGAAATACAGGAAAGATAAATGCGTTAGAACATTTTAGATTTTAGTTTTAGGGATACAGCGTGGATACAGGCCCTACGGCCCACCGAGTCTGAGGTGACCATCGATCGCCCAGACACTAGTTCTATCCTACACACTAGGGATAACTTACAGGGGCCAATTAACCTACAAACCTGTACGTCGATGGGATGATGGAGGAAACCAGAGCACCCAGAGAAAACCCACGCGGTCACAAGGAGAACATACAAACTCCGTACAGATAGCACCCGTAGTCAGGATCGTACCCAGGTCTCTGGCACTGTGTGTGAGGCAGCAGCTCAACCGCTATGCCACTGTGCCACCCATGTTTCAGAAAACAAGGTAGACAAAAGTGCTGGAGAAACTCAGCGGGTGCAGCAGCATCTATGGAGCGAAGAAAATACGCAACGTTTTGGGCCGAAACCCTTCTTCAGAAAACAAAACAGACTTGGGCCCCGTAGATTAACAGTGGAGAAACACGATGGGCTGATAAACAAACTAATAAGTTGCCCATTCAACAAACAAGCTGTTTAGACTCAAATTTAGCAGCATTAAAGAATATCCATGTCTTCCAGAGATGCTGCCTGACCTGTTGAGTTATTCCAGCACTGTGTGTGTCTTTTTTGGGTATTAGAGAATCCCTGTGAATGTGTTCAAGTCTGTGAGAGTACGGATCTTAAGTACTTCACTGTGGGCGAAGGAAAAGCTGTCTTTGTTTACAACCCCCCCCCTCCCCCCCCCCCACCCCCCCCCCCACCCCTTCCCCCAGCTCTGTGTACACCTACTGATCAACCGATATCATGCAGAAACTGATGTGCCTTCGGGGCTTTTCAAAGGTCAGCTTTACTGATATTCCTTCTAGATTTAATGGAGCTCTGTCAAGCCAAAGTTCTGCCAGCCCACCTCCCCCAATAAGCCACAAGTGAGAGAGACAAAAGGGCATTGTACTTGCACAAAACTTTGAGCGGCTGGACAATAAAAATAACTTTTAGTTTAAGAAATGCTGATATATCTACTCCAACTGAAACTTCTTACAAACATCTTTATCGCTTAAAGATAGACCTGGACTTGAAAAATGTGTGTAACATTTATAGTTAATTCTCTGAAACAATCCGACCTTCTCTATCATAGTCAGGGATTCAGTTTCCATTTACTGATTACCAGCTAACAGCACTTTCTCCACAGGCAAGAAAATGTTACTGTGGAAAAAAGTCTCGACTTTGACACACTTACCTGACACACTTACGATATTCGTTGAAGGTTGTCATCGAAGTTTTGTTAAGGGGAGAAGAAGCTTTCACATCACTGTGCCGGGACATTGGAAGCGCAGTGTTCCTACGCTGTGTCCCAAACTGCTATACGACTCAGGACATCTGTCTCTGGAATGCACCTTGTCCCAGAGGGAGGGGGATGGGATCCTGTGTGAGTGTGGCTATGCGTGCAAACTTGTGCACACTCACGGTCGAAAGGACAACAGCCCCAAGGTCACCGCTTCATTAACATTCCACAACTTGTCGGAAATGCATCCCCGCTTGAAGAATTGCCAGGAAACCTGTCCCTCTGCGTGCTCCTAAAAATCCCCCGCTCCACAAGAACGCGACTCGCTGACTGAATGATCAATCCTCCAAGCAGCACTTGGGTCCCCTGGGCTGAGTTGTTCAACGCAAAAAGAATGACATCTCTCAGGATCACTGAAAGCTCCCCCTCTGTGTGTGTGTTGTGAGGTGGGATTGGGTTCAAGAAAGACTCGACTAACATCGAAAGCTGTATACATTTCTGCACCTTGTGCGATATATCTTTGTGGATGATTCACAAAATAATGCATGCCGTCGTAATCCAGGGATCACAGAGGTACACTGACCATCCCAGCTGCCCTTCAGAAATCTAAAGTTACACTTTTAGTGACATAGAAACATAGAAACATAGAAAATAGGTGCAGGAGTAGGCCATTCGGCCCTTCAAGCCTGCACCGCTATTCAATATGATCATGGCTGATCATCCAACTCAGTATCCCGTACCTGCCTTCTCTCCATACCCCCTGATCCCCTTAGCCACAAGGGCCACTCCCTCTTAAATATAGCCAATGAACTGGCCTCAACTACCTTCTGTGGCAGAGAATTCCAGAGATTCACCACTCTCTGTGTGAAAAATGTTTTTCTCATCTCGGTCCTAAATGACTTCCCCCTTATCCTTAAACTGTGACCCCTTGTTTTGGACTTCCCCAAGATCGGGAACAATCTTCCTGCATCTAGCCTGTCCAACCCCTTACGAATTTTGTAAGTTTCTATAAGATCCCCCCTCAATCTTCTAAATTCTAGAGAGTACAAGCCGAGTCTATCCAGTCTTTCTTCATATGAAAGTCCTGCCATCCCAGGAATCAGTCTGGTGAACCTTCTCTGCACTCCCTCTATGGCAAGAATGTCTTTCCTCAGATTAGGAGACCAAAACTGTATGCAATACTCCAGGTGTGGTCTCACCAAGACCCTGTACAACTACATGTAGTCTCGCTGCATTTTTGCAGTTAGAAATGCACCAGCGGGTCATGGCTGTGGCCAGTGGGTGACATCAAAGCACATTCACGCTGCCCCGGCAAGGCCACCAGCTTGAAGGACCAGTCTAACTCCCTCTACTCCTCGCTCCCTTCAGGCAAGAGGTATCTGTACCCTGTGGACGGCTCAATTGTAATCGTATACTGTTTTTCTGCTGACCGGTTAGCACGCAACAAAAGCTTTTCACTATACCTCGGTACACGTGACAATAAACTAAACTAAACAGCTGTAAATAAATAAAAATTAAATCAAGAATAATTTTGGCAGCACAGTGGCGCAGCGGTAGAGTTGCTGCCTTACAGCGCCAGAGACCTGGGTTCAATCCTGACCACGGGTGCTGACTGTATGGTGTTTGTACTTTCTCCCTGTGACCGTGTGGGTTTTCTCCGGGTGCTCCGGTTTCTTCCTACATTCCAAAGAAGTGCAGGTTTGTAGGATAATTGGCTTTGTTAAAATTGTAAATTGTGCTTAGTGTGTAGGATAGTGGTAGTGTTTAGGGTGATCACTGGTCAGCACTGTATCTCTAAAGGCTAGTCTAAAGTCTTAATCATTTTTCATCACAATAATTAATTTATCTTTCCAGAGAGAGCAAACCTGGGTGGAAATAACTTTATAGTGAAAATCTACTTATTCATCCAATTATAACTTTACAGTGTGTTTTGTTTTAAAAATGGAGATAGGGAATTCTAGCTGATTAAGAAATTTGGCTACATTTTGTGTCTTAATTAGTATTTGGTTCGTTGTCCAGCTGGAGACATTGTGAGCAATACTCACTGCACCAGTACAATTATCTATTCAAAGCACTGAGGCATCAAAAGGGAAGGGGAATGGAAAATCAACCAAGTGGATGCAGAATTTTCTCAATGCATATAAGCTAAATCAGACACAAAGTGCTGCCTTACAGCGCCAGAAACCCGCGTTCAATCCTGACTATGCGTGCTGTCTGTACAGAGTTTGCACGTTCTCCCTGTGAGCCCATGGGTTTCCTCCGGGTGTTTCGTTTTTTAGTTTAATTTAGAGATACAGCGCGGAATCAGGCCCTTCGTCCCACCGAGTCCGCACCGACCAGCAATCCCCGCACATTAACACCATCCTACACACACCAGGGACAATTTACACTTATACCAAGCCAATTAACCAACAAACCTGTACGGCTTTGGAGTGTGGGAGGAAACTGAAGATCTCGGAGAAAACCCACGTGACCACGGGGAGAACGTACAAACTCTGTACAGACAGCACCCGTAGTCGTGATGAAACCTGGGTCTCTGGTGCTGCAAGGCTGTAAGACAGCAATTCTACCGCTGCACCCATGCCACCGTGCTCCGGATTCTTCCCACATTCCAAAGATGTGCAGGATTGTGGGTTAATTGGCTTCTGTAAATTGTCCCTAGTGTGTAGGATAGAACTAGTGGTTGGCCAGCGTGGACTCGGTGGGCCGAAGGGCCTGTTTCCACACTGTATCTCTAAAGTAAAGTAAAGTGAAAGTGAAGTGAACTAAAATAAACTAAACTAAACTGAACGTATTATCGAAATATTTAAAAAACATTTAGACAGGTACACGGATAGGGTAGGTTTAGAGGGATATGAGCCAAAAGCAGGCAGTTGGGACTAGTGTAGATGGGGCATCTTGGTCGGTGCGGGCAAGTTGGGCTGAAGGGGCTGTTTCCACGCTGTATGTCTCTATAACTCTAAACTTAACTAAACATTCAACTGAAAAGTCAACCTAAGTAAAAAACAAACATCACAATACATATTCGCAAGGCATTCATTACATTTAATATTAAACCTATCAACTACCTCATGCAGCATAAAATATCCATACAGTTGAAGGTTGTAATCACCAAGTTAAATAAAAAAATCAGCAAGATATTGAACAAGTTACTAAGAGCACTGCCAGAACTCTCCACACTTGCTGATATTCAATCTTTCGTTAACAGCAAGCTGGAGACTGATTACATGTTTTAGCACAATGCAGACATTCACAGTATGGAACATAGCAAGGCATCTTCAGCATGCACCGATGCATGCGGGCTTTGCTATGTATACAAACTTGTTTTTCAGAGCAGACTCCAGTTCCCCAGTCCCACATGGCCTGGTTTCACCTTCTCCCCAGAATCGTCAGGTCTCCGACACCTCCTCCTACTTACAGTATCCCTGGACCACGACCCCACAGATGAGCACCAGACCATTATCTCTCAGATCATCTCTGATTTTGACACTTCCGGCTGTCTTCACTCCACAGCCTCCGACCTTATTATTCCCCAGCCCCGCACGGCCTGGTTTTACCTTCTTCCTAAAATCTATAAACAGAACTGCTCTCCAGTTCAGGCAGTTGTGACAAACTTTTTGCTTCCAGAAATCTATCTTGCTTTAAACTAAATGCCAAGTGTTGCACTTTTGCACTTATTTATGATTGTGCTTTTGCAAAGTGTACGATTTTACTGCATTGTCTGCAAAACAAAAACATCTCACTGTATCCAAGTCCATGTGTCAATATACATAGTAACATTTATTGGGTTTAAGGGATATGGGCCAGGTTCGGGCTAATGGCACTAGCTTTAATGGGGCATCTTGGACAGTATGTACGTTGGGCCAAAGGGCCTGTTTCTGTTCTCCATTACTATTTAACTATTGAACCATTGAACATGTAGATATCTGTGTCAAACGAAGAACTTGTAATAATTGAAAGCTGAAGACAATGCCAGGATTCCTGCTTAATTTGGCTGCACCTACTTTCAACACTGGGATAAATCGTCAGCCTTGTTATCTCCTCCTCAGGTTGAAACTTGTGTTTGCATTGCAAAATTAAAATTACGCAAGATCAACTTCATATATTTTTTTTAATTTGCAGTATCTAACCCAGCAGAGGAATGGGAGATTATTTTCTATCTCAACCCCTGCCGTCTTAGATGCCGAGAGAATAATTTCCTCTCGAGCAGGAGTCTAGACCTTTACGGCACTCTTTGAGAATTAAGAGGGTCACTTATTTAAATTTAATCTTCTCTTAAAGAACTAGGAATCTCTGGAATTCCTGGCTGCAGAGAGTTGTGACGGCTGACTCGTTGAATATATTCAAAACTTTGAGAGTTTTACTATCGCAGCATTTAAGAAACATTTAGACAGGTACATGGATAGGATAGGTTTAGAGGGATATGGACCAAAAGCATGGAGGTGGGATTAACGTGGATGGGCATGTTGGTTGATGTGGGCAAGTTGGGCCTGTTTCTACATTGTATGACTCTATGACTCTAAGACTAGTTATGGTGTAGTCCCAATCTCCCTATCAACCTCATTGTGGCCCTTTCACTTTTTTTACCTGCACTTTCTCTGCAATTGTAACACAATAAAGGTAACACTATATGTTTGTATTTTTCTACTTGCACTATTGTTGTACTTGCATTTGGCTTGGTTGTACACAACATGTTTTGACCGTATAGCATGTAGTACTCAGTAAACATTGCTTCTATCTTTATCTCACTCCTTTATTCTTTTCATCTCTGGCCTTTGTCCAACCATCTGCCTTTTAAAAAAACCCTCACCTGTATCCACCTATCACTTGCCAGGCTTTGTCCTGCCTCTCTTCCAGCTTTCTTCTCCTCTACTACAATCAGTTTGAAGAAGGGCAACGACCCAAAAACATCACCGGTCCATGTTTTCTGGAGATGCTGCCTGACCCACTGAGTTACTCCAACTCTTTGTGTCATTTTTCTTCCATCCTTCACCCCCCCCACTTGGATTTGTACCCATTTCTCCTCTTGACCCTCACCCTAACACCCTTCCACCTATATTCCATCCTCTGACTTCACAATTCACTCCTCGATTCGCCTTATCTCACACCTTTTGCTTTTTTCATCTCTGGCCTTTCCAAACATCTGCCTTTCAAAAAAAAAAAACTCACCTGCATCCACCTATCACTCGCCAGGCTTTGGCCAGTCCCTGCTACAGTATCTCCAGCAATCCCTCCCCTTCACCACCACAATCAGTCTGAAGAATGGTCCCAACCCGAAACGTCACCTATCCATCTTCTCCAGAGAGGCTGCCTGACCCACTGAGTTACTCCAGCAATTTGTGTCTATCTGCAGTTCCTTGTATCTCATAAATCTGTTCAACCCCAATTTTCTTTTCTCTTTTACGACATTCTTTACTCAGACCTTTGGTCATTGCGAACATCTCATGTGCCTTGATGCCAAAAATAGTTTGTTGACCCTCTTGTTAACACCCTGGGACACTTTGTTAGATTAAAGGTGCCATCTAAGTACAATTTCTTGTTGTTTAATGATTTAATTCTCTCTTGCGGTCTTTGTAACATCTTGTTATTCTGGTCAGCTTGTCACTCGGTAGCTGTCCACGTTTAAACTTGGAGAACAGATGGTTCTGTTTCCATTCCTTTGTTTGGCTTTGTAAAGACTTGAAGAAAGTTCTCCCCCCACACCCCCCCAATCTTGCTCAGTTTGCAAGTCAGCAGTCTGTGAGCATTAGCATTTCAATGGAGGTTATTGGGAGAGACTTCCAACATGAGCTCTGCTCTGATTTCTGAATAAAACTGGGTGAGAATGGTACATTTAACGAGATTTTGTGTTTTTAGGAGCAAAATCTGTGATTTTTTTTTTGAGTTAATACACATATGTGTCATGTTGAAATACAGTAATCCCTCGTTATTATGGACCTCTTTATAACATTTGGTTATGGCGGACGGACCTACTGACGTTCACTGCCAGGCTAGGCTGCCAACACCACCCCTGGCCCACACCACCTCTCGCTGACCACCTCCAGGCCGGACCCACTGCCGCCACTATCCCTGCCACCGCCACCCGCCACCCCACACATCATCCCCAGCCACTTTCAGGCCATGCCTGTTGCCGCTGCCACTGCCACCTCCGCCACCACCACCCCTCACCTGCACTCTGGCCGCCCGCGGGCCGCGACCAGTGACTCTGCCTATCCTCGCCTCTCCACCGGCCGCCAGCAGGCCCAGCCATCAACTCACCTGGATTCCAGGCCCAGTTCCAGACCGAGAGTCTGAAGAAGGGTCTCAACCCGAAACATCACCAATCCTTCTAAACTCCAGTGAGTACAGGCCCAGTGCCGTCAAACGCTCATCACACTCTTGACTCTTAAAGACAAGACTGTACTAAGAGCTTCTGAAACTTGGTGACTCTTTGTGTATTGCCTAGGTGAGGTTTACTGGATTGTGTGCAAACACAAAGAATTTTGCTGTACCTGGGAATGTGACAAAGTCTCATTGAATCATTGAATTGAATTGAATTATTCTTAGTGATTTAAGTCATAGATTTTGTGGCTGCGTCTGTCTAACTGAGGCAGCTGATGTTGCAAAAACAAACATTCAACGAGTCACACCTTAAATAACTGGATCTACCATTTGGATTACTGCAGGGTGAACACGTCAGATGCTTTTTTTAGTTTAGTTTAGAGATACAGAGCGGTAACAGGCCCTTCGGCCCACCGAGTCCATGCCAATCAGCAATCCCCCGCACACTAGCACTATCCTATACACATTAGAGATAACACAATTTTACCCCAAGCCAATTAACCTACAAACCCGCACGTCTAGGGAGTGTGGGATGAAACCGGAACACCCGGAAAAACCCCACATGGTCACAAGGAGAATGTACAAACTCCATACAGACGGCGCCCATAGTCAGGATCGAACCCGGGTTTCTGGCGCTGTAAGGCAGCAACTCTACCGCAGGTAAAGCGGGTAAAGTGAACACCAACAATGAAACAACTTCCGTTGGTGTGCAGGGCCCACTTCATTGGCAAAAGAAATAAATACTTCAAAATACAAAGTCTGAGCCTGCCGTGTTGAAATTCGCATTGAAAATAATACCATTCTGGTAGTTTGGCTGAATAGCAAGCTAAAATATTCTGTTTATTTGCATATGAAGATTAACTGCTTGGATAAGGTGCAACAGAGTGTTGAAGCAATCTGCCCAGGCATGAGTGAATGAGGAAGGAATTTTAAATCACAACTTCCCATTCTACTCGATGTAAAGTCCATGTTAGATTTCCACGAAGTGATGCACTCAAACAGGTCTGAACTAAGTCATATAGTTCGTAGTCATACGGCTCGGAAACAGGCCCATCGGCCCAACTTGTCCATGATATTCCTTCTAGTCCCATATGCTCCTGTTTGGCCCACATCCCCGTAAACCTTTCCCATCCATGTACCTGTCCAGGTGTCTTTTTAAGTGTTGTTGTATTTTTTTTAATGTATTCTGAAAACTAGAATAATGTATTCTCTTGCCCAGAGTGAATCGAGGAACAGACGACATGGATTTAAGATGAAGGGGAAAAGATTTAATAGGAATCTGAGGGGTAGCTTTTCCACATAAAGGGTGGTGGGTGTATGGAACAAGCTGCCAAAGGAGGTAGTTGAGGCGGGGACTATCCCAACTTTTAAGAAACAGTTAGCCAGGTACATGGATGGGGCAGGTTTAGAGGGATATGGACCAAATGCAGACAGGTGGGACTCGTGTAGCTGGGACATGTTGGCCGGTGTGGGCAAGTTGGGCCGAAGGGCCTGTTTCCACACTGTGTCACTCTATGACCAGTAACGGACAACGGTTGATGTCTGAAACAAGGAACAGCGGATGCTAGTTTTCCAAGGAAAGAAACAAAATGCTGGAATGGAGGGATATGGATCACGTGCAGGTAGAGGAGATTAGTGTAACTTGGGACCCATTTTCAAAACAAGCATTGTGTTCCTGTACTGTACTGTTCTATAGATAGACACAAAAAGCTGGAGTAACTCAGTGGGACAGGCAGCATCTCTGGAGAGAAGGAATGAGTGATGTTTTGGGTCAAGACCCTTCTTGAATTGAATTGAATTGAATACATTTTATTAGCCAAGTATATATACATACAAGGAATTTGCCTTGGTGCTTTGCTCGCAAGTAAGAACATGATATACAGTCAACAATTAAGAATAAAATATTATAATGTGAAGAATTACATAAAATACCAGAGCAAAAGGAGGCTACAGACGTTTGGTTATTGAGTAGAGCTACAACTCATGGAAAAAAGCTGTTTTTATGTCTGGCTGTGGCGGCTTTGACAGTCTAGAGTCGCCTTCCAGAGGGAAGTGCTTCAAAGAGTTTGTGGTCAGGGTGAAAGGGGTCAGAGATGATCTTTCCCGCTCGCTTCCTGGCCCTTGCAGTGTATGGTTCGTCGATGCGGGGAAGGTTGCAGCCAACAACCTTCTCGGCTGATCATCAGTCTGAAGAAGGGTCTCGACCCAAAACGTCACCCATTCCTTCTATTCAGAGATGCTGCCCGTCCCGCTGAGTTACTCCATCTTTTTGTGTCTTATCTTCAGTTTAAACCAGCATCTGCAGTTCCTTTGTACACACTGTCCTGTTCTATGTTCTGCATGACTCTATGACTCAATGGTGACCAAAACCACTCCAGACGCAGTCTTATCAACATCCTGTCCAATTACACCAGACTAGTCCACCTTATCAATAAAGCCACACTCACTATTTCCTTTCCTCATTAT
Source organism: Malacoraja senta (assembly GCA_038087875.1). NCBI lineage: Eukaryota > Metazoa > Chordata > Chondrichthyes > Rajiformes > Rajidae > Malacoraja > Malacoraja senta. The sequence goes on along the minus strand of CM075981.1, from coordinate 23,269,252 downwards.
TGTTGCTTTGGCATTCTGACCTTCTGTGTGTAATATATAAGGGATAGCCTGTCTATTGCAGCAGCCCTGATCTCCCTGTTTAAATAAACAAACCTGATCTGAAGAATATCCTGCATTTTTCAATCCATCCCATCAAAATTGCTAATCTCGCATTTAGTTTAGAGGTACAACATGGAAACATCGGCCCACTGTTCACACTAGTTCTGTGTTACCCCACTTTCTCATCCACTCCCTACACACTGGGGGCAATTTACAGAGAACAATCAACCTACAAACCCATATGTCTTGGGGATGTGTGAGGAAACCGGAGCACCCAGAGGAAACTCCACACAGACAGCACCCAAAGTCAGAATCAAACTTCAGTCTCTGGTGCTGCAAGGCAGTGGTTCTACCAGCCTCTTCTCCCCCGTATTGTAAGGTTTTTCTTTTTGCAAAAACCTCAATGGTTGAAACAAATGTAATAAATACATATAAGACATGCAGGTTGGTAGGTCTCTGTAGAGATCCTAATTGTCCCTAGTGTGCAGGGAGTGGATGAGAAAGTGGGATAACATAGAACTAGTGGGCGGCACAGTGGCGCTGCGGTAGTGTTTGATGCCTCACAACAACAGAGACCCGGGTTCGATCCTGACCACGGGTGCTGTCTGTATGGAGTTTGTATGTTCTCCCCGTGACTGCGTGGATTTCCTCCGGTTTCCAAGTTAATTGGCTTCTCTAAATCGAGAGTCATGAGAGTTTTATTGTCATGTGTCCCAGATAGGACAATGAAGTTCTTACTTGCGGCAGCACAACAGAATATGTAAACATAATACAAAATGGAAGATAAAAGTTCAATGCGTCTATAGATGTGTAAGACATAGAGCTAGTGAACGGACGATTGATAGTCGGCGTGGACTCGGGGGGGGGGGGGGGGGCGGTGGGGGGGGCGAAGGGCTTGCTTACATGCTGTACTTCTTAGCCAAGCCAAGGTAACCTAGTGTGAATGGGTGATTGATGGTCATCGTGGACTTGGTGGGCCTGTTTCCATGCTGTATCTCTAAGCTAAACTAAGCTAAATTAGTGTGAATGGGTGATTGATGGTTGGCGTCAACTCAGTGGGCCGATGGGCTGTATGCTTTCCATGCTGTATTTTTCAATCAATTAAATTTTTAAAAGATGAAAAATTGCCCAAGAAAGTGTCCTGATTTTGTCTCGACCCACTAGACAACTATACTTGTCTGCAAGTTCAGTAACTGCTAAACTGGTGTTTCGTACTGATCGTAGATAGTGGTTTGTCTCACGCAGGTTTCTAGCTTTGGTTTAGAGTGTGGGAACATGCTCACTTGTGGAGGGGAATAGTTTGCGGCCTTTGCAAAGATTTCTACCACTTCCTGCGCTGATGAAGAACGGCCCTCGGATGATGGTGTGAACGTGTGGGAACCTTGTAGTGAGCAGCACAGCTTAGAGCCGAGATGACTAATTGCCAATCACTTTGTTTCACTGAGAGAGACAGATATTCAGGAGTTGAAGAGTTCATCAGTCTGTGGACCACCTCGGGTTAAAGCTGTACAGAAAAGGAGAAAATTCTCCACAGAGATCTTGATTGGATGGAGAATACTCCAGTTGCCATAGAAACTGAGTTTTACATCTTAAAATAAGACCAAGGAAGTAAAACTACTGCACTTTAAAGTAGCCTTCAAATATACATCAACCTCATTTATCACTGGAGCCTCCTGAGCCCATAATCCAGCACTTGCAATACTATTTACTTTAAAATAGAGATTAACATTGAAAAGTATACACAAGTGCAATGTGTCCACTAATAGGTGAACATTACCACCGTCAAAAGGTAAGACTGTTGAATTTTTATTTCTATGAAAGATTTAGAGAAATTATTTTTCCAAACTGTTATTTATTCTGATTTAAGATGGACACAAAATGCTGGAGTAACTCAGCAGGATAGGCAGCATCTCTGGAGAGATGGAATGGGTGGCGTTTCGGGTCCGAAGAAGGGTCTCGACCAGAAAATGTCACCCATTCCTTCTCTCCAGAGATGCTGCCCGCCCCGCTGAGCTACTCCAGCATTTTGTGACTATTTTCGGTGTAAACCAGCATCTGCAGTTCCTTCCTACACACTTATTCTGACTTGTTGATCGCAGTGTCCGGGAGTTTATATTTCAGGAAACCTTGATTGAATGGTCAGGCCGTTGGCAAGTGGAGTTTAGGGTGAGTTTATTTACTTTGGAGAAGGTTTTAACAGGCGGACTTTTCTCAATGGAGGGCGATTAGAAATCAACCCTATGAAGTCAGATCGAGGTGTTTTTCTTATCTCTGGCCTTTGTTCCAAACACCTGCCTGTCACAAAATCCCCCTCACCTGTGTCGACCTGTTACCTGCGCTTTGTCCTGCCCCTCCCCTTTTCCAGCTTTCTTCTCCCCCCGTAAAACCACTGAAGGAAGGTCTCGAGCCAAAACGACCTATTCATTTTCTCCAGAGATGCTGCCTGACCCCCCTGAGTTACACCAGCACTTTGTGTTCTACATATACATTAAATCAATCACCTTCAAAAAAAGTTAGTTAGTTTAGTCTATTGTCACGTGTACCGAGGTACAGTGATAAGCTTTTGTTGCGTGTTAACCAGTCAACAGAAAGACAATACATAATTACAATCGAGCCATTCACAGTGTACAGATACAGGATAAAGGGAATAATGTTTAGTGCAAGATAAAGTCCAGTAAAGTCCAATCAAAGATAGTCTGAGGGTCTCCAGTGAGGTCGATAGTAGCTCAAGACTGCTCTCTAGTTGTTGGTAGGAGCAGACCTGAGCTACTTTCTACCTCATTGGAGACAGTTAATGAATAATACTTTATTCAGAATAAAACATTTATACAAATCAGAAACTGTGCGTAAAACGTTAGACATTTTCAGTGTCTGTACATTCCACAGAGTCATACTCAGTAGTGTTCACACCTAACTTTAAACAGAACACCCTTGCCACTCATGTGGCCCGCTGGGGTGATATTTCTTCTCTTGTTTGAGGGGTGTCCCCTCCAGACTCTGCCCCTCAATGTCCAGCAGTGGAAGGAACCTAGACTGCGGTCCACCCCCACAGAGCCTTGGCGTTGGCAGCGTTGAGCTTCAGTGCGTCCCTCAGCACGTACTCCTGCAATCCTAGTGAGGAAGGGGATGAGAAAGTGGGATAACATAGAACCAGTGTGAACGGGTGATCAATGTTCGGCGTATACTCGATGGGCCGAAGGACTTGTGTCTCTAAACAGAAAGGAAATTCAGCTGTTCATTTGACCATATCACATACAGCTAATTATTATTATTATTTTTTTAAATAATATTTTTATTAGAGGCAGGTACATATCATATTGAAAATATTTCATGTACATCATTCCTACATTACTGATATTATCGATTGATATTCGCGCTGCCTCTAGTAATTTTTTTAAAAATATAGGTAGAAAATAAGAGAATAACAGAAAAAGAAAAAAAGGGATAATAAAGAAGAATGGAATAAATTACTAAAAGTACAACATTGGAGATATATTCGTACATTTTAAAATATAACTTTTCATCTAATCCTTAATTCGTGTTTCAGTCAGGTTCTCGTGTCGAACCAGTCTGTCCCTTCAAGTAGTCAATAAATGGAGACCATGTTCTGATAAATAGTTCTTGTTTGTCCATTGGGACAAATCTAATTCTTTCCAAATGTAAGGTCTCCGACATTTCCATAATCCACATTTTAATTGTGGGGGTTATAGGACCTTTCCAAAATTTTAATATTCATTTTTTTCCAGTTATTATACTATAATCGATAAAGTTTCTTTGAGTTGTTGTAAGTGTTTGACTTTGTTCTAATATTCCTAGTATTATTAATTTTGAATCAGGATCCAATTGAGTGTTGACAACTATAGATATTATTCTAAAAATGTCTGCCCAAAATTTTGGTTTTTATACAATTCGCGAATGTATGAATTAGGTTAGCATCTAAATGTTGACATTTATCATAAATAGCGGAGATATGTGGGAAGATTCTGTTTAGTTTTGTTTTAGAATAATGTAATCTATGTAGTACTTTAAATTGTATTAGAGAGTGTCTGGCATTTAATGAACATTGATGTATATGTTGTAAACTTTCATCCCAAGTATCTTTCGTTATTGTTTGGTTTAGTTCATTTTCCCATGTTTGCCTATATAAATCCGTCGGTGGTATCTCACTATCTAATAAGGTGTTATCTATATGAGATATTAATTTTTCTGTATTAGGGTGTTTATTCAAACAGTCATCAAGGATTTCTGGATCTCTAGTTCTAAAGTTTTGAGTGTTTGCTTTAACATAATCTCTAAGTTGCAGATATCTGAAAAAATCATTTGAGTGGAGTCTTTACCTATTTCCTTCGCTCCATAGATGCTGCTGCACCCGCTGAGTTTCTCCAGCATTTTTGTGTACCTTCGATTTTCCAGCATCTGCAGTTCCTTCTTTAACGCCTTTCTTATAAAGTTGTCCCATCATTTTAAATCCATAATTTTTCCATTGTATGAAACTTTTATCTAACCTAGAAGGTTTAAATGAAGGGTTATTCGCGATGGGAAGAAAGAGTGATAAATTATCCAATTTTAAGGTCTTTTTTAATTGTTTCCAAATTTGCATACCACTGTATATTATAGGATTTCCCTGTAAATTTTTTTATTCAATTTTGAGGTAGCAAACAGTATCGAACCAATTTCAAAGGGTAAACAATCTTCCTTTTCCATCTTTAACCAATCTGGTTGCTGATCCATTTCTTCCAGCCAAAAATTCATATTTTTAATATGAACTGCCCAAAAATAGAACAAAAAATTTGGTAAAGCTAAACCTCCATTTATTTTTGATTTGCACAAATGTTTTTTGCTTATCCTATGATTCTTATAATCCCAGATAAAACCAGTAATAATGGAATCCAACTTTTTAAAGAAGTTTTTTGGCAAATATATCGGGATTGTTTGAAAAAGGTATAATATTTGCGGTAAAAAAAATCATTTTTATGGCATTTATTTTACCAAACATTGAAATAGGAAGTGTTTTCCAATACTGAATATTCTTATGTAGTTTATTCAGTAAAGGGGGGAAATTTAATTTAAATAATGATGCATATGTCTTAGTGACATAAATTCCTAGATATTTAAATTTTTCATTAACTATTTTAAATAGGAATTGTTGTATTATGTGTGGATTATGTTCCGCTATTGGCATAATCTCACTTTTATTCCAATTAATTCTGTATCTGGAAAGCAAACCAAATTGAGTTAGTAAATTTAATAAATTAGGAATACTAATTTCTGGTTTTGTAATGTAAATTAAGACATCATCTGCGTATAAAGAAATTTTATTCACTGTGTCTTTAGTATTATACCCGTATATTTCCGGGTGGGTCCTAACTCTTTCAGCAAGTGGCTCAATAGCGAGTGCAAATAATAACGGAGATAGCGGGCATCCTTGTCTACAACCTCTAGATAAATTAAATTTAGATGATAACATTTGATTTGTTAATATTCTAGCTGTTGGGTTAGTATATAAAAGTTTTACCCATGTACAAAACTTCTCACCCAATTGCAATTTTTCCATCACCGAAAATAAATAGGGCCATTCAACCTGATCAAATGCTTTCTCAGCATAGAAACATAGAAACATAGAAAGTAGGTGCGAGAGTAGACCACCAGGCCCATCGAGCCCGCACCGCCATTCGCTCATGGCTGAACACTAAACAGACACCCTTACCCACAAACAGTAGACACAAGACACAGAACACAAGACACTACCCTCCCCTTTATACCGCTATCACCCCTCTCCACCCCAATAATAAGCATCTAGCGAGATTATTGCTAGGTCTTCGTTAGTGATTCTCTTTGAATATATTATATTAAATAATCGTCTCAAATTATAAGATGAATACCGTTTCGGGATAAAAACCTGTTTGGTCAGGGTGTATTAATTTATTCATCACTGTACTTAATCTGTGTGCTAGGATTTTATTTAATATTTTCTGATCGGTATTTAAAAGAGCAATTGCTCTGTATGAGCCTGGGTCTTCGGGATCCTTATCCGCCTTTGGTATAAGTGTTATTATAGATTTGTTTAAAGTTTCTGGCAATTTCTGTTGAATGTAGGTGTACTCATACAGTGTTTGTATGCGTGGAGAGACCAAATCGTAATTTTAAAAATAAAATTCAGAACCTAAACCATCTGGGCCGGCTGCTTTACCGTTTTTTAAAGATATAATAGTCTCTTCAATATCTTTTACCGTAATTTCAGCTTCTAGTAATTCTCTGTCTTTTGAGTCTAAACCTTTTAGATTGCATTTTTGTAAGAATGCTACTATTCCTTCCGGCTGTTCTATAGTTTTAGCTGAGTAAAGATTTTGATAATATTGGAGAAATCTCTCATTTATATCCTTGGGCAGTATTAATAATTCTCCTGTGTCTGATCTAATTTTGTGGATTGTTTTTTCCCCCTCCAGTTTTCGAAGCTGACGTGCTAAGAGTTTTTGTGGTTTGTCTCCGAATTCAAAATGTAATTGTTTAGCGTGCTGGTAGAGTTTTATTAGTTGTTCTGAATACATTTTATTTAATTTATATTTCAATACAGCAATTTCATATTTCTATTTCAATTCAATTTATATTTCAATACAACATACAGCTAATTAAAACATTGATTTTCATTTTGAAAATATACCCTCATTATTGTTTCTGAGTTAGATGCAAAATGGAATTTGACAGTCAATCCATATTCTTAGCGCAGTTCTCAGAACTCTTAACAAAGCTGCAAACTGCAAAGATTGTGATCTTTTGAGGTATGAATGTATAATAGAGTCATTAAAGCAGTTTTAGAATCATAGCGTTTCAGTGTGGAAACAGGCCCTTTGGCCCAACTTGCCAACGCCGGCCAGCATGTCCCATCTACACTAGTCCCACCTGCCTGCATTGGCCCATATCCCTCCAAACCTGTCCTATCCATGTACCTGTCTATATGTTTCTTAAACGTTGTGATTGTTCTGCTCAAACATCCAGGCCCTGACACCCGCGGTGATTAATTCATGACCAGTTCCAGACTAACATGCAGACACCATGACCAATATTTATAATCCGTCTGAAGAAGGGTCCCGACCCGAAACATCGTCTGCCCAATCCCCTCCACAGATTTTTGTTTTTCAAATTTCAAAAATAAAACTTTATTCAGAATAAAAAATGTTCACAAAGCAAAAACTGCAAAAACTTTTCAGACATTTTCAGTGTCTGTATATTTAACAGTTATACTCAGTAGTGTTCGCACCTAACTTTAAACAAAACAAAACACCCTTGCCACTCTTGTGGCCCACTGGTGTGATATTCCCTCCCTTGATTGAGGGGTGTGTCCAACGTCCCTCTGCCCCTCAATGTCCAGCAGCAGAAGGACCCTAGACTGTGGTCCACCGCCACAGATCCTTGGCGTTGGCTGCACCGAGCTTCAGTGCGTCCCTCAGCACGTACTCCTATAGTCCTACTGAGTTCCTCCAGCATGTTGTGTGCATTGGCGGCAGATAGTTGAGAGCAATGATTCTTTTCTCTCCCTTCAGCTCAGGAATTTTGGTAACACAAAGTGTATTTCCCACCCATTACTCCGACAAGGACAATTCACCAGACATCAAGGGTCTACGCCTGAAGGAGGATCTCAACCCGAAACATCACCTATCCATGTTCTCCAGTGATGCTGCCTGACCTGCTGAGTTCCTCCAGCACTTTGTCTCTTTCCTTGGTAAACCACCATCTGCTGTTCCTTGTTTCAGACATCAATCATTGTTTGTTTCTGGTCTTCAGAATAAATTAAAAAATATAGAACCGCACTTCAAAAGACACTTGGACAAGTAGATGGATAGGAGAGGTTTTGAGGGATATGGACCTATTGTGGGCAGGTGGGACTAGCATAGATTGGGCATTTTGGTCGATATGAATGTTGGACCGAAAGACCTGTTTCTGTGCTGTATGACTCGATAACTCTACCAGACCCCATGCTCAAGGGCTGTTCTGGTCCAGCATATTATCCAATCTGATCATGACCTTCTTACAGAAACAAAATGGCCCAGTTTGTTTTAACAATTAATAAGTGTTTTGATTTGAGGACATAAGAAACTGCACTTACTGGAATCGTAATGCAAAATACAAAGTGATAGGTGAACACACAGCATCTGTGGAAGGAATGGACAGACGACGTTTCGGGTCGGGACCCTTCTTCAGACTGTATCAAATTAGTTGGACAAGCTCAGCATTAAGTCTTTGACAACTGTACCATATTCACAACTTTCATAAGTTCATAGTTTCATAAGTTCATAGGTTATAGGAGCAGAATTTGACCATCCGGCCTATTAAGTCTACTCCGCCATTCAATCATGGCTGATCTCTCTTTCACTCTCAACCCCATTCTACTGCCTTCTCCCCAGAATCCCTCACACCTATACTAATCAAGAAATTAGAAATCTCTAATCTAGACACATGTCCTGATCATTTGCATTTTTAATTGAATACACCTTACTGCTTTTCCGATGAAAGTATATTCTTTAGATTTGTGAATTTGATTGAGTGATTGAAAGATCCAGCATCGCAACAGGCCCTTTGTCCCACTGAGTCCAGGCCGACCATCGATTATAGAACACTAGCTCTATGTTATCCCACTTCCATATCCACTCCCTTCACTCTATGGGCAATTTTACAGAGGCTCAATAAACCTACAAACCCGCACAACTTTAGGGTGTGGGAGGAAGCCGGAGCACCCGAAGGAAACCCACACGTTCACAAGGAGAAGATGCAAATGCCACACACAGACAGCAACCAAGGTCAGGATCAAACCCAGGTGTCTGGCGCTGTGAGGCAGCAGCTCTACCAGCTGCGCCACTGTGCCACACACTTTAAAAAAAAGATTTAACGGACGTCTGAAGAAGACCCGAAACGTCACCCATTCCTTCTCTCCAGAGATGCTGCCTGTCCCGCTGAGTTACTCCAGCTTTTTGTGTCTATCTTCAGAAAGTCTGACAGTTCTTGTCAGTATCTAATGTTTTAGTAAATTTGTAGAATTTAATAAATTCTTTTGGCATCATGTGAGAGAAAAAGGCTGATACAATGTGTTAATAGTGTGCAATGTCGGACTGGTATAAAATGCCTGATCCTAGTGTGATTCATGGTATGTATTTAAAACGTATTAACGTTGTATTTAATGTACATAACCACCAGATGGCAGTGGAGAGCAACTGGTCAACATAAGTCAGGCAATCTAGATCAAAGGTTTTTAAACCTTTTGATGTGACGACACAAAAGCAATGGGCCGAACGGCTCAGATCACTGCCCATGCATCACAGTGACCGTCGGCACTGACCCTGTGGTTGTATGAAACATTTGCAGCCTGTGGCACTGCTATAGAGAGCCTAGACAGTAAGAATGTGTAAGAAGGAACTGCAGATGCTGGTTTAAGCCGAAGATAGACACAAAAAGCTGGAGTAACTCAGTGAGTCAGGCAGAATCTCTGGAGAGAAGAAAATTCCTTTCCTCCAGAGATGTTGCCTGGCCCGCTGAATGACTCCAGCTTTGTGTCTAGATGGTAAGAGGTTAGCTAACTACTGTCTAACTAACTAGAAGATATCTAACCAACAACTTTCCCCATCTTTTTTCGCCCCCCCCCCTTCTCTGTGCCTCAGCAGGATATGCACTAATTTCTCCAACTATCCTGCCCTCCCCTCTCCTTTACCCCCATCTCCTTCCACCTACATCCCATCCTCTGGCTTCACATTTCACACATCTTCTCTCCTTATCTCACAGCCTTTTGTATGCAGAGCAACGTACAGAAGTCAATTAACCTGAAACGGAGCCTATCCATGTTCTCCAAAGATGCTGCCTGAACCGCCGAGTTACTCCAGCACTTGGTTTCCTGTTTTTGACCCTTAAATTGGAATTGGGAACGTGAAATAAGTTAAGAACAGCAAGGTGGAGACACAGGCAACTGTAGGCGCTGGAATCTTGAATAAAAAAACAAAAGTGCTGGTAGAACTGGGAAGGTCAGGCTGCACCTGTGGATGGATGCATTTTGGATCTGATCTATAGAAAGGATCTGACCTGCAACGTTGCCTATCCATTCCCTCCACAGAGGCTGCCTGACCTGCTGAGTTACTACCCCAGCACTTTGTGCTTTGTTCCGGTAACAGAGGGGTTGCTGCCTGATCTGCTGGGTTTTTCTAGCAATCTCCTGTTGGTTTCTGACTCTACCAGTAGGTCCCCTCCCCCCCACCTCTCTCCCCCTCTCTCTTTTGCCTCTTTCCCCTCTCTTTCCCCCTCTCTCTTTCTCCCCTCTCTTCCCTCTTCCCTCTTCCCCCTCTCTCCATAAATATCTCCATGTTCCCACTCGCTTCCTCTCTCCCCCCATCTCCCCCCTTTTACTACCCTCTCCCACCTCTCTCTCCCCCCCCCACTCTTTCCCTCTCCTCTACTCCCTCCCCCCCAAGATATCAGCATTTGCAGTTGCCTAGTCTATACAAGGGTTTCGACCTGAACCACCACCTATCCATTCCCCCCACAGACACTGCCTGACCCTCTGAGTTCCTCCAGCACTTGGTATTTTGCTAAACTTTGTGAAGAGTGGTTGCTCCTGTAGCATTGGAAACAGAATTTTTGGGATATAATTCACATTTTAAAACTCTTTTGAACCTTGTTTTCCAGTTGCACATTTCTTATCTGCAATAATTAATTCTGAATAATTTTAAGATAAGAATCTGCATGCAGCTGCATGCACGAGTAACGCATCTGTTGATGTGATGTTATTTGCAACATAGATAAGAATATTTGTAAAATCCTAAATTCCTTTTTGAACAAAGGCCATGGGCTATGTTGTCTTTACCTAACAAGATGGTTTGCTGAAGATTCAAATTCAAAATGTATTTCGGAAGATTATGGATTCAAAATTGATGTGATGATCAACATTAAATCAATCAGAGGATAGACACAAGGAACCGCAGATGCTGGAATCTTGCGTAGAACACAGTAACAGGCAACATCTCTGGAGAACAAGGATAGGTGTCGGGAAACTTTTTCAGACTCCAATGTTTCGGGTTGGGACCCTTATTCAGACAGAAGAAGGGTCCCTATCGGAAGCAACACCTACCTGTGTTCTCCAGAGATGTTGCCTGACCACAGGAGTTACTCCAGCACTTTGTGTTCTACATATGCATTAAATCAATCAGCTTCAAATAACATATAAATCTTTCTGTGTGTGACCAAGCTTGAAACTAACAATGACTGCAATTTTTCTTTCTGTTACTTGTAAGGACTTTGAAAATAACATCAAAACCAAGCCCTCCATAATTTGCACACGATAGTTGCTACTAAATTTGCAACAGTACACTTTTAGTTTTAGAAATAAATAAGCTATGTAAACCATGGCTTTTGTAAAGTAAATCAGCATAGAACAGGCTCTACAGGTTAAAGGCATTAATTCAATGTGTAATTTCCAGTAAATTCCACCAGAATTCAGGCCATTGTTTTCTGACTGTGCTGGATTTAGCTTAGTTTAAAGATACAGTGTGGAAACAGGCCCTTCGGCCCACCGAGACCATGCCGACCAATGATCAGCCTTTCACACTAGTTCTATGTTATCTCATTTTCTCATCCATTCCCTACACACTAGGGGCAATTTACAGAGGCCCATTAACCTACAGACCTGCATATCTTTTTGATGAGGGAGGAGAAAACCCACGCAGTCACAGGGAAACGTGCAAACTCCACACGGACAGCGCCCAAGGTTGGGATTAAATCCGGGTTTCTGGTGCTGTGAGGAGAGGGAAGAAGAAGGAATGACAGGGGCGGGACAAGTCTTTGATGATGTAGAAAAGGAATGCAGACGCTGGTTTACAAAATTAGACAGAGTGCTGGAGCAACTCAGTGGGCCAGGCAGCATCTCTAGAGAACATGGATAGGTGATGTTTTGGGTCAGAACCCTTCTTCAGACTGATAATAGGGGTTGGGGGGGAGCTGGAAGCAAGAAAAGGACAAACCAGGGCTGGCAACAGATGACCTCAGGCAGGGAGGTTCCCTGATAGGCCAATTGTTGGCTAGGGACAGAGTGATCCAAAGAAGGATACATCATTGAACACTGTGTGACTACTGTAGTTAACAGATTCAGTGTAGGCAGAGGGGGCAAGGGAGGGGAAACCGAGGGGAGGGGGGTGTATGTGGAAGTTTCCTGAAATTATTGAATTCAACGTTCAAATATATCTCATTGAGGAACACAAAGTGCTGGAGTAACTCAGTGGGTCAGGCTGCATCTCTGGAGAACAAGGATAAGCAATGTTTCAGGTCAGAACCATTCTTCAGACCTTTCTAAGTTTCTAAGTTGTAAATATTTCTCACTGTTTTCTCCAAATCACAGAGCTTGATTCTCACTGAGGATTAGTCATTTCATCTCCTGGTGGCTTTCAAACACTTATCTCCACACCTTTATACGAACTTCTGAACTTGCAGAATGAATCACCTCTTTTGGCCCAATGTTCTATAGTTTCCTCTTATCGTTTCAACCGTTCAAAAATGCATTTGATCTAATGCACTGATAAATCTGTTTAACCTCAAGTTTTAAATGTTATTCGTTACTGGGTTTTTTTTGACGGAGAACTTAAAGTTCCAGCGTAAATTTCCTTCTCTTTTGTTCAATTTAGTTTAGCTTTAGTTTAGAGATGCGGCGTGGAAACAGGCCCTTCGACCCACCAAGTCCGTGCCGACCAGCGATCGCCCGTACACTCGTTCTATCCTACACACTGGGAACAATTTGCAGAAGCAAATTAACCTACAAACATGCACGTCTTACGGATGTGGGAGGAAAGCGGAGAACCCAGAGGACACCCACGTGGTCACAGGGGGGACATGCAAACTCCGTACAGATGGCACCCACAGTCAGGATTGAACCTGTTTTTATTGACCTGTTTACTTGAGGAATGCCACGTATTCTCACTAATGCTTCTGGGTATCAGATGGAAAATGATATCAGTGCTTGTTCTTGACAGTGGTTATATTCAGAAGGTTATATTTATGGTTACATTTATAATGATATCAAAGGTGGTTACATTGTGAATGCTTTGAGGATGTGAATAGCACTCTATGCATTAATATTAGTTAATTCCTTCTGACAGCAAAGTTTCTCTTTCTGAAGAATCTCTCTCCATTTACACGGTCACAGAAAGATTCATTGTTTTTTTTAAATTATAGAAACTACTAAAGCAGGTAAGATAGCTGAAGTTGTATTTATCTATCGATCAAAGACAACAACGTCCTGGAATAACAGCCAGAGAGAATATGGATATGCAATGTTTCGTGTTGAGACCCTTCTTCGGATTGATACTTATCTTTCTAGTTATACTTATTTTATCTAGTTCTACTTTTCCAACAATGAATGTGGTGACCAGGTGAATGAAGGGAATAGACAGGGTAAATGCACAGAGTCTTTTACCCAGATTTGGGGAATCAATAAGCAGTGGACACAGGTTTGAGGTTGGTGGGACAAAATGTAATACGAACCCGAGAGGCAACTTTTTCACAGAGGGTAGTGGGTATGTGGAGGTAGTTGACTTGTTTAGACTTCCTCCCACACTGTTGAGTGCATTGGGCAGCAAACATTTGCCATTCTGTTCGGTTATGTGCGACGTCTTCCACCCTCGAGGTAGTTGAGGCAGGTATTATTACAACATTTAAAAGACACTTGGGCAGGTGCATGGATAGGAAAGGTTTAGAGGGGTATGGGCCAAACTAAAGACCCTCTGAAGAAGGAAATCAACCCGAATTATCTCCTATTCATGTTCCCCAGAGATGCTGCCTGACCCGCTGAGTTACTCCAGCACTATGTGTCCTTTTGTGCATTAACCTGCATCTGCAGTTCCTTTTTTCAACTCTCAAGATTATTGTTGTCGTGTGTAACGAGGTACAGTGAAAAGCTTTGTTTTGCATGCTCTTCTATCAGATCAGATAATGCTATACATAGATACATTCAAGTCAAACTCAAGTAGAATTGGTGGAGCAAAGGGGAAGATTCAGTGTGCAGGATATAGTTCTCAGCATTGTAGCGCATCAACTCCATCAACACAACACAACAGCACTGCATGTTAGCTAAGCAAGCTTGCTTGAATAAATAAACTAAATACTTGGCCTCACCTAGAAGAACAAATACGACTTCTTATCCATGGCTGCAAGGTCACCTTGCATTAAAACATTTACTTTAGAGTTTTATTTTGGAATTTAGAGATACAGTGCGGAAACAGGCCCTTCAACCCACCGATTCTGCACTGACCAGCGATCTCCCATACACTAGTTCTATCCTAAACACTAGGGGTCATTTACAGAAGCCACTTAATCTACAAACCTAAACATCTTTGGATTACAGGAGGAAACCAGAGCACGGGGAGAACGTAAAACTCCGTACAGGCAACACACGTAGACAGGATCGAACCTGGGTCTCCGGCACTGTAAGGCTGCAACTCCACCACTGCGCTACTGTGCAGATGAAGTTTTCTTTCTCAGAGACTAACGGGATGTGCTCTGTCACTGATGTAACAAAAACCCTTGTTCTCAGCACGGGAAGAACAGGTGGTTCCAAAAGCATAGTCAACTGTAGTTTGTAGACCTGGGTAGAATTGTGGGCTTAGTAATTATACAAGTGCATTCAATGAGCCATATCACAGGACTTCACCATAGTGCCAGAACCTACAGCCGTTAAGAGAATGCTGCTATAAAAGGTAGTTCCTGACAAGCTGTTGTGACCTTTTGAAGTTGAAGTATGTGTGAGACTCAGTGCTTATATGTTGTTTGCTGCTGTTTGTTTATAGATTTAAGTGTAGTTTTACTGTGGTTTTACTGTTTAGTTAGTTTATTTTAGAGATAAAATGCAGAACAGGCCCTTCGGCCCACTGAGTCCGCCCCGACCATCGATCACCCCGTACACTATCACTATCCTACACACTAGGGACAACTTACAATCTTTACCAAGGCCAATGAACCTACAAAGCTGTACATCTTGGGATGTGGGAAGAAACTCCGCAACTCTACTGCTGTGCCACTGTACCGCCCCAATTGTTTTAATAAATGTGTCTTTCATGTTCCTTTGATATTACTCGAGTGTTCTTCATCCATCATTGATCTGAATCCTTGAAACCTGCTTAAATCTCGTCTACCTCCACACCACACTCCATATCCCACCCAGCCTGTCCGCCCTCCCCTTATCACTGGGTCATCTGATATGGTTTCAAGAGTGCCCGAGAAGTAGAAAAAAAACAAGGATAGAAAAACAGTTGTCTGATGAAAAAAGGTACTTTTATTTAATTCAGTTTAAAAGATAAATGATACATGGCAAGAAAGAAACTCAAATTTTAAATTCCACAAAGTAGTAGGATTGGTTGCATTTATAGATTAGCGTACAATCCAGGAGCTCAAATATGACTCATAACATCATTCAGACTAACCAAAGCTTTAGAAATCTTCATGGTTATATTCACAGATAAATACATTGGCATGAAGATTTTTCAAATGTCTCTGCAAAACTCACAAAGTACGGAGATTTATGGATATATTCTTAAGATGACACCAAACCAGGCGACACCTTGTGTGCAAGTCCCAGAAGTGGATCTGCAATCATTCGTTTCAAAGGTCCACTCTTTTAAATCTTTATTTCAACAGCCCTTTATCCTGTATCTGTGCACTGTAGACGGTTTGATTCTGCCAACTGGATAGCGTGCAACAAATAGGCTTTTCACTAAACCTCATTACACATGAGGATGATAAACTAAACTAAACTAATCTTCGGGTTTGGTAACTCTGCATGCTTTTTACCGAAAGGCTTTATTTGTGCATCTCCTCAGCTGATGCAGTAACGGTTAGACTTTGGACTTTCTGGAAAGGTGCTGCTTTCTGTGGGTATTGACAGGGAGCCAAAACTGTTACTTCTCTTCCTCACGCTGCCAAAGACACAAGTAGACAGGCGGCTGGTTCTCATCCTGAAATTCCGGTCAAGAAAAGCGTAAATGATTGGGTTCATGCAGCTGTTAATGAAGGCCAAGCAAGAAGCGACGGCCAAACCACGTGTGACAACAGCCCGCCAAGACGGGTCCACCTCCTTGAACTGCAAAAACAGATCGATAGCCTTGAAAATATTAAAGGGTAACCAGGACAGAACAAACCCAGACACAATGGCAAGGATGATTTTCCAGGAGTTCTCTCTTCTCTGGAGAAGTTTCTTGCTGTGAACATAATGGTCCCTTAGTCTGTCGAGTATGGAGCAGTAACAAAACAGGATGACATCAATAGGCAGTATGAACGTCAGGCAGATAACGATCAGGCTGAACCCTCGGTAGAAATGAGAAGTCGAGTCCTCTTTGCAGTAGGTTGCGTTCAGTTGATGAAGTTGTCTGAAGTAGGCAGAAGGAATGGCAAGCAGCATGGACGTGACCCAAACCACAACACTGATTTTCATGGAGTAGTTCTGAGTCCCGATGTGTTTGAAGTCCAACTGTTTAACGATGGTCAGGTACCGGTCTATACTCATGCAGGTGAGGAAAAAGATGTTGGAGTACTTGTTGACGGCAATGATGTAGCTGCTAAGTTTGCAGAGCTCATTTCCAAAGCTCCACTGGTGACAGCGGGCAGCTGAGGCCCCCCATAGGGGCAAACTGAAGATGAATATCAGGTCTGCAATGGCCAAGTTGATCACGTAAGTGTCCACCAATCTCCACCGCCTCTTCTCTTTGAAGGACATGATCAAAATGACAATTACATTTCCCAACGTTCCAACAATGAAGATCACATAGTAGAGGACTGAGATCACGATATTTAGCAGAGGTAACTCCTCGTATGGACAGAAATGTCCATTTATGTCATCGACATAATCATAATTAGGATCAGTAGTTTCAAAAGATGGATAGGCATCGCTCTGGTTGAAATATTCTTCTTCAGTGGACATCTTTGTTCAATTTGTTGCAAGTTTGCTCTTCACTTTGAGTGTAAGATTTCAATAAACAACGAACGTCAGCGACTTTCTTGAATTCGCCCCACAGAGGTGGAACAGAACAGTTTTTTTGAAGTGCAACGATCCTTTCAGAGCTACTAAGTCAGGCTGATCTTGAGAAGTGAAGTAAAATCTAAAGGATCGAGCTGTCTTTTTAAAGTCGTTTCAATCTAACCACACTGATGCTGTTTACACTACGAATGTATCAGAGAAGGCTTGGCTGTGCAGGAGGTGTCAGTAAACTAAGGGGGAGGAGCAATTCCGCAATTAAGACACGCACTTCATTACATTAATTTATCTTACTTCTTTATAGATATTCAACTCAAAGCTAACTTTTGGTGAGCAATGGGACAAATTTTATATGGGGCTAAAGATTTAACAAAAAATTTAAAAAATGAACTAAAAGGAAATATTACCTTTAGAAGGATGAGGAGAAATTTCGTTAGCCAAGGGGTGGTGAACCTGTGGAATTCATTACCACAGATGGCTGTGGAGGCCAAGTCAATGGATATATTTTTAAGGTGGAGATTGTTAGATTTTTGATTAGTGCGGGTGTCATGAGTTTTATGAAGGAGGTAAGAGAATGGATTCAAGAGGGAAGGATAGTTCAGCCATGATTGAATGGTAGAGAGACTTGATGGGCTGAATGGCCGAATTCTGCTCCTTTAATTCATCAATTTATTATGACCCCAACTTAAACTGGAAAGAGTGCAGGGAAGATTTACGAGGATGTTGCCAGGACACGAGGGACTGAGCTATAGGGAGAGGTTGAGGGGTGATCTTTTGGAGGTGTATAAAATCATGAGGGGAATAGATCAGGTAAATGCGCAGAGTCTTTTACCCAGGCTAGTGGAATTAAGAATCAGAGGACGTATGTTTACGGTGAGAGTGGAAAGATTTAACAAGAATCTTAGGGGGAAATAATTCACCTGAGTTATTGGGTCTATGGAATGAGCTGCTGAAGGAAGTAGTTGGCAGGTACTATAACAGCATTTAAAAAAACATTGTGACAGGTACATGGATAGGAAAGGCTTAGATGGTTATGGGGAAAATGTGGCAAATGAAACTAACTTAGATGGTAATTGTAATTGATTTTATTAGCCTAGTATGAAAACAAAACAAATATGTAAATCACACGAGGAATTTGATTTGCCGTACAGTCATACCAGAAAAGCAACAAAACATGCAACCACATAAAATTTCACATAAACATCCATCACAGCAGCTCCTCTACCTTCCTCGCTGTAATGGAAGGCAATAAAGTATCATCTTCTTTCCTCCTTTTTCTCCCGCAATCGGGGGAGTCGAACCATTTGCAGTCGGGGCGATTGAAGCTCCCACGTCGGGGCGATCGAAGCTCCCGCGTCGGGGCGGTTGAAGCTCCTGTGGCTTGGAGCTCCCGAAGGCAGCCCCTAATCAGGGACCGCGAGCTCCACGATGTTAAAGTTCACAGGCTCCTGCGGTTGGGGTTCCTAAGGTCGATTCCCAGCAAGAGGCCACCAGCTCCACGATGTTAGGCCACAGTGCAGATGGAGATACGATAAGGAAAAAGTCGCATCTCCGTCAAGGAAAGAGATTTAAAAAAAGCTTCCCCCACCCCCCACATAATACATAATTAAAGATAAACTAAAACAACATTTGACTACAGACTAAAAAACAACAAAGAGAGAAAGGGACGAGGCAGACTGTTGGCGAGGCAGTCACTGTACAGCGCCACCCGATGGGGTGAGTCCCACCTGCCTGCCCCTCCTGTATTAATCCCACTACTTGTGTTTGGCCCATATCCCTCTAAACCTATCCTATCCACGTATCTGTCCAAATGTTTTTTAAACATTGTGATAGTACCTGGCTCAACTATCTCCTCCAGCAACTCATTCCATACACCTACCACCCTTTGTGTAAAAAAAGATGCACCTCTGGTTCCTATTAAATCTTTCCCTCCTCACCTTAAACCTATGCCCTTAGTTCTTGATTCCCTTACTCTGGGTAAAAGACTCTGTGCATTCACCCTATGTATTCCTCTCTTGATCTCACAAACCTGTATCAGATCATCCCTCATTCTCCTGCACTCCAGGGAATAAAGTCCTAGCCCGCCCAACCTCTCCCTACAGCTCAGGCCCTCAAGTCCCAGCAAAATCCTCGTAAATCTTCTCTGTACCCTTTACAGTTTAACGACATCTGTACACTGACATGATTGTAATATGGCTGCAAATCTCAAGATTGTAAAGAAGTGATACAAAGAATTCTGCAGCGGTACTATAGTTATTTACAACACCGGAAAGTGACAGAATAAAACCTCATAACCACTGTTCATGTAGTACACAGATCAGGAGCTAAGATGCAGTTACCTGTGGTCAGAGATTGCAACCTCAGTTTGGTACTAACATTTAAATATTTGCACCTTGCATTATTTCAACCCTTGACTTGTTCACAAATAGTTTTGTTCATTCGGTAGAAATGTCCTTATAAGCATTTATATGTCTTCAGACTTATAAGTCTGAAGAAGGGTCTCGACCCGAAAGGTCACCCATTCCTTCTCTCCAGAGATGCTGCCTGTCCCTCTGAGTTACTCCACTATTTTGTGTCTATCTTCTGTCCTTATAAGCACATTGGTTAAATCTGTTTATTGTTGCCCTCTATCACATAAAATCAGTGTCTTATCTGAGTACATATTACTAAAAAATCAAACGAACAAAAGACCATTATTAATATTAATATGCAAATTTAAAATGTATTTACTTGCTTAAGAAGAACAACTCTGAATACTTGTGTAGGAAGGAACTGCAGAAGCTGATTTACACCGAAGACCGACACAAAGTGCTGGACTAACTCAGCGGGTCAGGCAGCATCTCTGGAGACAAGGAATTGGTGATCTTTTGGGTCTGAAATGTCTGCACTTTGGGTCTGTTACTGCAGCACTTTGTGCCTAACTCTGAATACTTTCTTAATGACGATGAAACTAAAAGCCTAGTTCAGTTCAGTTCAGTTTAGTTCAGCTTTAGTTTATTGTCAAATGTACTGAGGTACAGTGAAAAGCCATGTTTAGTTTTGAGATACAGCATGGAAGCAGGCCCTGACCCACTGAGTTATTTTGTCTTTTTTTTGTTCCAGATCTGACTATGCCTTTCTTTCCCATCAGAACAGGAACATACTCATCAAGAAAGCACACTTCCAAATCCTTTTTCTTCTCTGCTATTAGGATAATTGGTTCCCTGATATCACTATTCTAATTTTCGTAGGTAATCTATATCCTTTCCACTAATTAAAACTGTGGGTCATTAAATTAGAAGCATATTTAGTCCATGAATTAAACTGCATCCATTTAGTAAAGTACTAAAACAAAGCAACAAGGATCCAAATTATGAAAAAATATTGCATAAAAAAGACTAAGCATAATAAAACTTTCAAAATTAAATGCCAGTACCAAGTGAGATTTGAGTAATAGATATCTATATATTTCTAAAACTCTCATCTTGTTTGTTTCTATGCATGTGATTCTGTTTGTCTGTGGTGTGAGTGTGTGTGTGTGTGTGTGTGTGTGTGTGTGTGTGTGTGTGTGTGTGTGTGTGTGTGTGTGTGTGTGTGTGTGTGTGTGTGTGTGTGTGTGTGTGTGTGTGTGTGTGTGTGTGTGTGTGTGTGTGTGTGTGTGTGTGTGCGCGCGCGCGCGCGCGCGCGCGCGCGCGTGCGTGCGTGCGTGCGTGCGTGCGTGCGTGTGTGTGTGTGTGCGCGCGCGTATGTGGTCTTGAAATTACGCCAAAACGGTACAGGATAGCGCTACAATTGTTGGACCACCTTACTCATCATTGTCCTGTGGTGTGGTGTATCAGGTTTTGTTCAGATTGTTGGTATATTTTACAAGTTATTCACATTTTAAACTTTACAAAATCCAGTTTGAGAAAAAAATCACTTGAACTTACAGTGGCAGTTAGCAACTATGACATCACAATGAGATCTCATTTACATAAACTTCCCATCAGCAGTGCTCCACCCCACAATGACGGGGCCCAACGAGTCCCACTTGGTCTAGTATATATATAAAATTCTGAGGTACCAAAGATTTCAAATTGTTAGTACCAAACTTTACCCAAATTAGTGCATTTTGTTAACTTAGGTACAAGTATCTAGTTTTTAGTTTAGTTTATTGCCACGTGTACTGAGGCACAGTGAAAAGTTTTCTACTTACTTTGTTTTTGATCCATGCCCAACTTAATCTTTTTTCTCGTTTTCTTGGAATTCTCAGAATTGTTCTTTTAATCTTAATACTATGCTGCCCATCTTGGTCTTCCATTTCAATCCATACTACCCCTGATGAATTTTCAATCTCATTGCTACATTTATGCATTTAATCGGTCTTTGACTTTGTCAGCTCAACTCCCACATTTTCATTTAGGATCACTGCTTATTGTTACTTCAGGTCTCCCATGTTCAGTCTCCTTGGTCATGATTTACACTAATTTTTATGCATCAGCTTCAGTCTCTTAGGTTTAGGTTTAGGTTTATTATTATCATGTGTACCGAGTATAGTGAAAAGCTCTTCTTTGTGTGCTACCTAAACAGGTCAGATAATGCTTTACATAAATAGAATAAAGCCAAACTCATATACAAAGAGGTAGAACAAAGAAAACGATACAGTGCAGAATATAGTTCTCAACATTGGAGCACATCAGTTCCAGAGAAAATGTTCAATGTCCACAATGGGGCAGGTTGGAAGAACAGGACTGTACCGAGGCTTATAGACGGACCATTCAAAAGCCTGATAACAGAGGGGAAGAAGCTCTTCCTGAGTTTTGTGGTGTCCGCTTTCAAACTTCTGTATCTTCCTCCCAACAGGAGCAGGGAGAAGAAGGAATGACTGGGATCCTTGATTATGTTGGCTACTTTTTACAGAATCTTAAAAGTTCTAATCATAAGGCACTGGAAGGCTTTAAAATGAGAATAGAATGTCATCATATTAAAATCTTCAAGCATCATACCAAAACACTCCTCAAAAATGATCAAGTATTGAAAATCAGACAGAAAATGTATGATAGAATGTTGGAAGTATTGACATGATTTACCCCAAATTAAATTCAGCTACAAGAAATAGTGAAATGTCCTTGACTGATGTGTAAATCAAATAATAAATTAAAAAATAAAATTATAAAGATTGTTATTAAATAAAGAAAAATCATAAAATCATATGCACATCATAAAAAATTGAACATTGTGTGGTTTCTGCAACTTTTTTCGTCATTTGATTAAAATATCGTTAGAATCTTATTTTTTTATTTATTCGCTTAATTAACCACGAACAATTTTCAAGAAAAAGTTATAACATCACCTTTCACCTTCGACAATTAGTCTTGTCACGGTCATTGAAATAACTAATTTTACAGCTAAAGTGAATTAACTGATCGCAGCAGTTTTGGTAAAGCAATTACAAATAGTCTCAGAGTGACTGGTTTAGGAAGAGTTAAATCAATTAGGGTGCTGATGGAGTCTTGGTGTCGATCACCAGATCATATTACTGTTGCTTTCTTGTGCCTCTTAATTCCATCTTTCTGACCCTCCTTATTTTCCCTTCCACTAGACAATTCTACTTTGAAGCCAATCCTTGAAGTTCACACTGTCTTCTTGATAAACGCTACTAATTTCAGAATTCCTCATTTTTGTTTGCTGATCTTCATAATTAGCTAGAGAGCAGTCCTGACCTCCCGCCTACCTCTTTGGAGATCTTTGAATTTTCTTTAATCAGACTTTGTCAAACTTCAAGTTATATCTTTGAACTAAATGTTGTACCCTTTATCCTTTACCTTAGCGCTGTGGTAGCTTGATTGTATTTAAGTACACTCTTTTTTTTACTGGATGGCACACAGAGAAAAGCTTTTCACTGTACCTCAGTACACATGACAGTAACAAATTAAACTAAATTAAACTAAACTAAAACAAGCTTTATGGTAATGCAGATGCCTAGCTTTCGTGACACACCATCAACAATTTGTCTTGCAAAAAATTAAAAGATGAGCCATTAAAGTGAATATCTGACACAGTGGACTCTGAGTAGTCTTTGACCTGAACCGTTAGTTCTGTTAGAGGCACAAGGAATGGCAGATGCTGGAATTTTGAGCAAAGTACAAAGTGCTGGAGGAACTCTGCAGGTCAGCCAGGTTTTTTGTGGAGGTAATGGACAGACGTGGTTTTGGGTCAGAATCTTTCTTCACTAATTCTTTGTTAGTTCTGTTTTTCCCTCCGCTGTTGCTGTCTGACCTGCTGATTGGTTTCAAATTTCCACTATCTGCAAGGTTGTTTTTAATATAAGGTTGATGCCATACATTGCCCCATTTCCACAATGTTCAATATGAAGAGAAAGTTGTTTAAATCTCAATGGCGATGGAGGAGAGCGTTAACCTCTGTAGAGAGGCAGGTCATTTTGAATTAATTGTGGAGAGTGGTTGTGTTGATTGTGCTAAAGGGCCTGTCCCACTTTCACGACCTAATTCACAACCTTTTTTTACTCGTGGACATTTTTCATCATGTTAGAAAAAACGCCGCGACCTACGTGATGCCACGAGTACCTACGACTAGCATCACGGCCTGCTACGACCTACCTACGACCTCGTATGACCTCCTTCGACCTCGTGACGACCATGCTGCGAGTATGTCAGAGGTCGTGAAAGTGGGACAGGCCCTTAATCTTATGCAAAGCACAAAGTGCTGGAATGAACTCAGTGGGTCAGGCAGCATTTGTGGAGGGAATAGACAGATGACATTTCAGTTTGGGATCCTTCTACAGACTGATTTACTGTGAAGAACTAACTGCAATCAATCTGAACGGTTCTGATCTCCAATGACGTCTGTCCATTTCAGGATGCTGCCTGACCCTCTGAGTTCCTCCAGCACTTTATGTTTTGCTCAAGATTGCAATATCTGCAGTCCTCTGTGTCTCCATGCCAGTGAGATACAGTGACAATCTCATTTTGAACTCCATGCATTGGGGCAATCTAAAATTCACAGTACTATAATTGGCTTTCCCCTGTGAGGTTTTGTAGGCATTCAAAGGAGACAGGGTGAGCTGGTGTTTTTTTTTAATTCTTGCCATGGAAGGTCGATGTTAGTTGAATGTGGAACGCTCAAAGCTTTCCCAGTTATTGTGACATGTTGGCCTTTTATTAGTGGGTACATTTTAAACCCAACTATTAAGGATGAGAAATCAGTGAAAAACACTAATCCTTATTGTAAGAGGATAAATAGAAGAGATTGGAATCAAAATGGACCAAGGGCATGGGGAATCAAGAACCAGTGGAACAAAGATGCAGATTTACACCAAAGGGCACAAGGTGCTGGAGTAACTCGGCAGATCAGGCAGCATCTTTGGAGAACATGGATAGGTGATGTTTCGGGTTGAGACCCTTCTTCAGACTCAGAACCAGAGGACCTAGGTTTAAGGTGCAAGGGGAAAGATTTAATAGGAACCCAAGAGGCAACCTTTTCACTCAGGGGGTGGTGGGTACATGGAACGAGCTGCCAGAGGAGGCAGTTGAGGCAGGTACTATAACAGCATTTAAGGGACATTTGGACAGGAAAGGCTTAGCGGGATAGTGGCCAAATGTGGGCAAATGGGAATAGCTTTGATGGGGCATTCTGGTTGCATGAACGAGTTTGGGTCAAACGGCCTGTTTCTGTTCTGCATGACAAAGTTCGGATTCAGCAATTTCAACGTTGTTTTTTTTTAAGAGGTGCCTCGTCTTGGATGCTTATCTTTGCTATGATACATTTTGGTGTTTGCACTTCTGTCTTACACCTGCATCTGGTTTTGTTTTGCCTTGCTTGTGTTGTCTTGATTTATCTTCAGTTCCCCATGTTCTATTGGTTGCCAACCTAAACAGTTTTATGCTTGCAAACCACAGTTTTGGAGATAAGTATCTTGTTCTGCACATCCTTCAAACTTTCTGCCTTGCTTGAAGCAAAGAAGTTAACAAAGAAAGCAGTTATGTATAAACTGCACCCGTGCTTCCTCAGCACCCTGTATCGAGACAACTTTGAAGAGATCTATGTCTTCGAACATAGAACATAGAACAGTTCAGCACAGCAACAGGCCCTTCGGCCCACAATGTCTGTGCCAAACATGATGCCAAGTTAAACTAATCTCATCTGCCTGCACAGGATCCATATTTCTCCACCCTGCATATTCATATGCTTATCTAAAAGCTTCTTAAATGCTACTATCATATCTGCCTCCACCACCACCCCCTGGCAATGCGTTCCAGGCACACACCATCATCTGTGTTCAGGAAAAGTTGCCCCGCACATCTCCTTTGAACTTTGACCCTCTTACCTTAAAGCAAAGCCTCTCGTCTTTGACATTTCCATCCTGGGGACAAGGTTCTGACTGTCTATCTTGTCTATGCCTCTCATCATTTTATACATTTCTGGTTTCAATGTTTTTATTGGAAGCATTTGTACAAAAGAACTTGACAATTTTACAGCTTTGTGAACAGCTTCAATTTTCAAACTTTCCAAAAAGGACATTAAATTAAAAAGAGAGAGAAAGAAGGAGAAGAGAGAGAAAAAAGAAAAGAGGGGAGAAATACCCGTCGCCCCACCCATACGCCCGCTCACCCAGCCCTACGAGTAATTTCAAATTTGTGGTCAAATATCGTGTTGCTTGAGAAAATCAATAAAAGGTGACCATATTTTTTTTTAAATTGCCTGATTCAAGAAAAACCTGATTCTCTCTAGATGTAATGTGTCCATCATTTCTGTAATCCACATCTTCACTGGAGGAACCAACATTTTTCCAGAATTTAAGTATGTTTTTTTGCTGATATTAATCCATAACCGACAATGCGTAGCTGAAAAACAGTCAATTTACTGCATGCCTCTGATATTCCCAGTATTAACAGTTTTAAGTCTGGCTCTAATGGGATTTCCAGTATGCTGAATACTTCTGTCCAAAACGTTCTATTTTTGTACAGAGTACAAAACTGTGGGTTAAAGTGGCTTCTTGGAACTGACACTTATCGCAAAGAGGGGAAACACTGGGGAAAATGTTGTTCAGTTTGGTTTTTGTGTAGTATAACCTGTGCAGCACTTTGAACTGTATCAGGCAATGTCTGGCATTTAAGTATGGATATATTGTAAGCTTTCGTCCAATATATAATTTGAGATTTGTTGACCCATCTCATCTTCCCATGCACGCCTGTAAACCTCAGATGATGGGGTGTTGATGTTTTGAAGAACATTGTAAATGTAGGTTATCAACTTCTCTGTATCTGCATGTCTATTCAAACATTCATTGAGTTTATCTGGACTTGCAGTGTTGTAGTCTTGCATGTATGTTTTCACATAGTCCCTAACCTGAAGATATCTGAAAAAAAGTTTTATATTCAAATCGTATTTCACCCGCAACTCTTGGAAGGAGGAAAAAGTCCCATTCCAATATAGGTCTCCCACAGTGTTGATTCCTTTATTCTTCCGTTGGGTGAAAACACCATCTAAAGTACAGGGTTTAAAAGAGGGATTGTTTGCAATAGGATGAAGGAGAGACATGTCTCTCAATTTGAGACTGAACTTCAACTGTTTCCAGACACGAATAGTACCATGTATTATAGGGTTATGATCATACATTGACTTATTCAGGGTATTGGAGACAGGACAATCGAGCCTATGGAGAAAGGCAAGCAATCTTCTCTTTCCATTTTTAGCCAGTTGGCCTATTGGTGTGAATCATCCAACCAGAAGATTATGGTTTTAATATTTGTTGCCTAGTAGTAAGAGTGGAAATTGGGTAAGGCTAGTCCTCCATTCTCTTTGAATTTGCACAGGTGTCGTTTATGTATTCAGTGGCTTTTGTAGTCCCAAATGAAGATAGTAACAATGGAATCCATTTTTTTAAAGAAAGATTTGGGAAGATATATCGGTACTGTCTGAAATAAATATAAAAGCTGCGGGAGAAAGATCATCTTTAAGGCATTCAATCTGCCAAGGAGGGAAATAGGCAGTGTTTTCCAAAATTGAATATAAGTATGAAGTTTTGTAATTAATGGAGGGAAATTCGCTTTGAACAGGAGGGAATATTTCCTGGTAACGTAATCTCCGAGATATCTGAATTTGTCAGTAACAATTCTAAAAGGGAACTGTTGGAGCCGGGTGACGTCTTGTTCGTTTATTGGCATAATTTTGCTTTTATTCCAATTAATTCTGTAGCCAGAGAAGGTGCCAAATTGGTCTATAATGGATAGTAAATTTGGGATACTAGTTTGGGGGTTAGTAATGTATAATAGTACATCGTCTGCATAAAGGGAAATTTTGTTCATAGTATGTCTAGTATTGTATCCATATACTGTATGCCTGGGTGGCACCTGATACTCTCAGCAAATGGTTCTATGGCTAATGCAAATAGTATCGGGGAGAGAGCGCACCCTTGTCTATTGCCCCTGAATAAGTAAAATTTAGATGAAAGTATTTGATTGGTTAATATTCTGGTGCTCGTTTTATACATTTCTATCAGGTCTTTCCTCAATCTTTGGCATTCGAGAGAAAATAATCCAGATTTGTCCAACCACTCCTTGTAGCTAGTACAGATAATTCAGGTCATTTCATAGCTACAGTTACCGAGTCATAGACATACTCCGTGGAAACAGGCCCATCCACCCAACATACCCACGCCAACTAACATGTCCCATCTTCACTAGTCCCACCTGCCTGCATTTGGCCCACATCCCTCTAAACCTATCCTATCCACGTACCTGTCTAAATGTTTCTTAAATATTGTGATATTACCTGCCTCAACTATCTCCTCTAGCAGCTTGTTCCATATATCGACCATCCTTTGTGTAAAAATGTTGGTGCTCAGATTCCTCTGAAATCTTTCCCACCCTCACCATAAACCTATATAATCTGGTTTGCGATACCTTTGCGCTAGGTAAAAGACTCTGCATTTACCCTATCTATTCCTCTCATGATCTCGTACACCTCTATAAGATCACCCCTCAGCCTCCTGTGCTCCAAGGGGTAAAGTCCTAGCCAGCTCAACCTCTCCCTATAGCTCAGACCATCAGGTCCAGGCAACAGCCTCGTAAATCTTTTCTGAACCCTTTCCACCTTAACGACATCTGTGCTATAGCAGGGTGACCAGCACTGATATGAGCTTTACCTTAAAAAATATATCAAGATTTCTGTTTAATTAAATTTCCCAGCTCTGATGATAAAAGGGGGTCGGGTAGTTTTCGGCGCCGCTGTTTCGGCGCCTCCGTTTATAATATCTGTACTCATCAGAACCCTAACCCTAACCCTAACCCTAACCGCTGTAAATACCTCCAGATAAATAAAAGTGTTCCATGCGTCACAATACTCCGGGATAGTGAATTCCAGAGATTCATCACCCTCTGCAAGAAGTTCCTATGCCAAGGATATTGCAAGTGAGATCAGCTTTATGTTAACAAGTTTGGAAATTGGTTTCCACTGGCCCACCGCTGTGGCACCCTAACCCTAACCCTAACCCATACCCTAACCCATACCCTAACCCTAACTCTAACACCTCAAAACGGAGGCGCCCAAACGGTGGCGCCCAAACGGCAGCGCCGAAAATGGCGGTGCCGAATGGTACCATTCTGGATAAAAGGACTCATGTCCTTCAAGGGATGGGTGCATAACTCCAGTATCTTATCTAGCAACTTAATCACTATGCTATTGCACCTCTGAGTTGTGGTGGCTCTGATGCATATCCTGACCGTTTTCACAATTAACTTTTTATATTATTATTATTATTTTTTTATAAAATAGGTGCAAGAGGAGGCCATTCGGCCCTTCGAGTCAGCACCGCCATTCATTGTGATCATGGCTGATCGTCCCCTATCAATAACCGTGCCTGCCTTCTCCCCATATCCCTTGACTCCACGAGCTCTATCTATCTCTCTCTTAAATCCATCCAGTGATTTGGCCTCCACTACCCTCTGGGGCAGGGAATTCCATAAATTCACAACTCTCTGGGTGAAAAAGTTTTTTTCTCAACTCAGTCTTAAATGACCTCCCCTTTATTCTAAGACTGTGGCCCCTGGTTCTGGACTCGCCCAACATTGGGAACATTTTTCCTGCATCTAGCTTGTCCTGTCCTTTTATAATTTTATATGTTTCTATAAGATCCCCCCTCATCCATCTAAACTCCAGTGAATACAAACCTAGTCTTTTCAATATTTCCTCATATGACAGTCCCGCCATCCCAGGGATCAATCTCGTGAACGTACGCTGCACTGCCTCAATCACAAGGATGTCCTTCCTCAAATTAGGAGACTAAAACTGTACACAATACTCCAGATGTGGTCTCACCAGAGCCCTATACAACTGCAGAAGAACCTCTTTACTCCTATTCTGAAATCCTCTTGTTATGAAGGCCAACATTCCATTAGCTTTCTTCACTGCCTGCTGTACTTGTAAGCCAACTTTCAGTGACCGGTGTATAAGGACACCCAGGTCTCGCTGCACCTCCCCCTTCCTAACCTAACCCCATTGGGATAATAATCTGCCCCCTTGTTTTTGCCGCCAAAGTGGATAACCTCACATTTATCTATATTATACTGCATCTGCCACGCATTTGCCCACTCACTCAACCTGTCCAGGTCACCCTGCAACCTCCTAACATCCTCTTCACAGTTCACACTGCCACCCAGCTTTGTGTCATCCGCAAACTTGCTAGTGTTGCTCCTAATTTCCTCTTCCAAATCATTAATATATATGGTAAACAGTTGCGGCCCCAACACCGAGCCTTGCGGCACTCCACTCGCCACTGCCTGCCATTCTGAAAAGGACCCGTTCACTCCTACTCTTTGCTTCCGGTCTGCCAACCAATTTTCTATCCATGTCAACACCCTACCCCCAATACCATGTGCTCTAATTTTAGTCACCAGTCTCCCGTGCGGGACCTTATCAAAGGCTTTCTGAAAGTCTAGATACACTACATCCACTGGCACCCCTTCATCCATTTTACTTGTCACATCCTCAAAAAATTCCAGAAGATTAGTCAAGCATGATTTCCCTTTCATAAATCCATGTTGACTTGGACTAATCCTTTTACTGCTATCCAAATGCCCCATTATTACCTCTTTAATAATTGACTCCAGCATCTTTCCACCACCGAAGTCAGGCTAACTGGTCTGTAATTCCCCGTTTTCTCTCTCGCTCCTTTCTTGAAAAGTGAGATAAAATTAGCTATCCTCCAATCCTCAGGAACTGATCCTGAATCTATTGAACATTGGAAAATGATCACCAATGCGTCCACTATTTCTAGAGCCACCTCCCTGAGGACCCTGGGATGCAGACAATCAGGCCCAGGGGATTTATCATCCTTCAGTCCCATTAGCCTACCCAATACTATTTCTCGCCTAATGAAAATTTCTTTCAGTTCCTCTACCCCTTAGATCCTCTGTCCTCCAGTACATCTGGGAGATTGTTTGTGTCTTCCATAGTGAAGACAGATCCGAAGTACCTATTCAACTCTTCTGCCATTTCCTTATTGCCCATAATAATTTCACCCGTGTCCGCCTTCAAGGGACCCACATTTGACTTTGCTACTCTTTTTCCTTAACATATCTAAAGAAGCTTTTACTGTCCTTCTGTATATTCCTGGCCATCTACCCCTCGTACTTCATCTTTTCAGCCCGTATTGCCCGTTTTGTTTCCTTCTGTTGTCCTATGAAAATTTCCCAATCCTCTGCCTTCCAGCTACTCTTTGCTGTGTTATACATCTTTTCTTTTAGTTTTATTCTATCCCTAACTTCTTTTGTCAGCCACGGTTGCCTCCTACTCCCCTTAGAATCTTTCTTCCTTTTCAGATTCAGATTCAGATTCAGATTCAGATTCAGATTCAACTTTATTGTCATTGTGCAGTGTACAGTACAGAGACAACGAAATGCAGTTAGCATCTCCCTGGAGGAACGACATAAATATGAGCAATAAATAAATCGAATAAATCGGGAGTGTCCGGGGGGGGGGGGGGGGTGATTGGCAGTCACCGAGGTACAGTGTTTTGGTGGATCGTAAGTGAAAATTAAGGCATATGTTATTGTTACACCATGCCCGGATGAGATTGTGTTCACTGATACAAAGGAAATAAATAATCACATGAATAATCATTGAAGACCACATACAACTCTTTGCATCAAGCAAAACAGTGAATGTTTTTTCACTTTGGGCACTCATAGAAGGTATCAGGTAAACAAGTGGTTAGTGCACAGAGGAGTGAGATACTGAGTAAGGTTCCCATTTGCTACAATAACTCCTAGCAGTTTCTGAACTTGTGTAACATAGTTGCATTCCTTGCCATTATTCTCAAATTTGAAAGTAGCAATGATTAGCATCCAAATGGGTCTGAGGAAGGGTTCTGACCCAAAACGTCACCTCTCCATGTCCTGCAGAGATGCTGCCTGATATGCTGTGTTCTACCAAAGATTCCAACATCTGCAATTCTTGTGTCTCCAATTGAATCCAATGCTGTCCCACAAGTAGATGATGGATTAAAACTACTCATGCCTATGTCGATGCCTGAAAACCAGAGGCATTTTTCATGTCAGTTTTACATTTGTAGTACACTATTGCTCTGTCAACATTTAACCACAGGTTGTCAAATATGTGATTTTCATGTGATTGGAATACAATACATGGAAACAAGCTAATAAAACAAAGTTATTTTAATTAGTTAAAAGCATTGTACAAATATTAAACAGCTTTACTTCTTTGCTCCAATAAGCCCATTCAGGATCTGGTCACATTCAGTTAACTACAGTATCTCTGCAAACAGTTATAAAATCATTGGGATATCGGGAAAGCGATATACGGTTGTTTAGTAACAGGTATCCTGACCTGTAGTAGATTATATCCAACGACAAAATGTCTGGCAAAAATGACTGAAACAAATTTTTCAATAGTCTACCGTTTAAGAAGGAACTGCAGATGCTAGAAAATTGAAGGTAGACAAAAATGCTGGATAAACTCAGCGGGTAAGGCAGCATCTATGGAACAAAGGAAATAGGCAACGTTTCGGGGTTTAAAAGTCTGAAGGAGGGTTTCAACCCGAAACATTGCCTATTTCCTTCGCTCCATAGATGCTGCCTCACCCGCTGAGTTTCTCCAGCATTTTTGTATACCTTTAAATAGTCTACTGCTGTGGAGAAACATAGATGTAAAAAGTTGAGAACAACCAAATCGATAGAACAATTGCCAGATGATAAAAATGATTGATGTTCAATTTTGGGCACAGCTGTGTTTGAAGTGAAAAATGAGCCAAATGTTGACAGAGATCAGACCGTTCAACGTTGGAAGCGATAAGCTCCTTCTCTCCCATGACTCCATGGACTTGGATATATAGCACTGAGGCACACCACATGTTGATCATCATTACATATTTGACTAGATCATCTGGCCATTCTCTGCACTTCCTTTCTTTGTTGTCCTCAATGTTTCTTTGATTTTGACAAACTCTGGCACGTTCTCTTGTTCTTCCAACTTTTGCTGTTCCTCCTCATACTGTCGATGAAAAGTGAAGCGATTTTCATCAACAATGTGAATTTTAAACAGTTTGAAAAAATAATATGCATAACTGCAACCCTTCCACCCTCTATGTAAGGGTGAATATGGTCTAATGAGCAACAGATACTGAAGGGAAACCGTGTACAAGTAACTCAAAGTGGAGTTGGACCTTTTACTGATGGGGAGAAATAGTGTTGTTTTGCTGCGTGCTATCTAGTCAGCGGAAAGACTATACATGATTACAATCGAGCCATCCACAGTGTACAGATAATGTAGTGGACTAGTGTAGATGGGACGTGTTGGTTGTCGTGGGCAAGTTGGGCCAAAGGGCCCAATTACAAGCTGTATGACTCAATGACTCTAGTTCACTCCCTCTCCACTTTTAGTCATTGTTCTTTCTTATCAGTTTTATGGGGTCTTATTTTCCAACTTGTGGACAAAACAAATTGAAGGATGTTTGTTAAAGCAGACCCCAAGCTGAGGACAGATTGTACTGATTGTGCAGGGCAGATCATTTACCATCTAAATGCAGATTGTCTCTTCTGATATGGGGCCATTGGCAGTCCTGAGGTCATGAAATCCAATGCAGGAAAATTCAATAAATTACCAGCATTAGATGGCCACAGGAAACATGAGCGTTAAGAAATGTTGGGCACAGCTTACTGAAAATTCTGCAATCTTTGCATCAATTTGGACACTTTCACTCAATAGTATTGATATAATCATGGAAACAAGTGGAAAATTATTTGGTGAACTTATTTGGTGCACATAGTTTAAAAGCCAAAAAAAGCAGTGTATACACAAGTGTAAATTGTCATTGGTACTTCATTCATTTCTTAGTGAATGATAATAGATTGCTAGGTTTACAACTGGGAAGCACTGTGGGATTGAAAGTGAAGCATGGTTTACACCAGTTAAAAATGTATAAATGGATACACATACAGTATGTATCCACACCTGTATCTTATCAATAACTTTTGTTGTATGAACTGTCGTAGAAACTTTGAATAATTGAAACTGCATTGTTGATTTTCGATTTGATGAAATGATGCTGAGTCAAAATGTACCTGCTCCAGCTTCTGGTGTCTTTTGTTAAGTTCTTGCTCAAAATCGGTTTTGGGTCTCTGAGCTTTTTCCTGTTCCCTTAATAAATCATACTTTCTCTGTTCCATCACTCGTTGGAGTTCGGGCTTGTTTGGGAGTGCAAAGCCTCTGAGTGAGAGAATTTAAAAAGTTGTACTACTTTATATAGCAGTTTCTAAAATACTTTAATTGACCCTTAAAGTTTCAATTCAATGTTTGTTGTCAACTTTAAGTTACACACTGATGCTGCAAAGTTCTCATTCGTTTTTTAAAAGGAGCATTTACTATAATTAGTGAGAAATAAAATATAATCGACAGTTTATTTTTCAAGCATGATTCACCCCATTGAAAACAAAGCCACATCCTGCTGTATTAGATGATACTTGAGATAGGTACTGTTGCCCTGCAATCAATCACTCCCTTCCACACATGTCATAATACCTCCAAAGCAAATCCCAGTATTAATTATTTTTTACTGTTATAAGCAACTGTGATGAGTTATAAGCAACATTTTCCTAGAATTTGATAAATAGGGAATATTTTCTACCCAGGCATCAATGTTCACACTAAGTCGTAGATGCATTTCTTCATCAAAGTCCCAAAGTCCCAGCACTGGCATCACTTTAGAATAGGGGCTTCCCTTGCATTCCTTGTGTGGACTTCCCATTGAATCCAACCAGACAGTAGAAATATCCAAACATTTCCACACTTTCAGACTGGGAAATTCTGCACACTGAGTCTGTGTGTACATCTCCATCGAAATGAATGAGAAGAAATGACTACATTTTAAGTATAAACTTTTTTTTCATTTAATTCCATTAGTTGTTGAGTTATAGAATGATAGAATTACCCAACTTGCCCATTCTGGGATAGTCCCATTTGTCTGCATTTGGCCCATATCCCTTTAAACTCTTCCCATCCATGTATCTGTCCAAATGTCTTTTGAAGGTTGTAATTGTCTCAATTTCTATAGCCTCCTCTGGCAGCTGCTTCCAGGTACAGTCTACCCTTGGAGTGGAAAGGTTGCTTCTGAGGTCTCTCCCTTCAAATAGAGATGGGGGCAGGACAAAGCTTGACAAATGATAGGTGGATACAGGTGAGAGGGGTTCTTGATAGGCAGATGGTTGGACAAAGGCCAGGGATGAAACAACAAAAAGTGTGAGATCAGGATATAAGGATAGAAATATGAAATCTGAACCAGAGGAAAGAATATAGATGGAGTAATGGGGGATAGGGTAAGGGGGATGGAGGGGAGAGGAGGAGTGAGAAATGAGCGTGCATCCACGTTGGGCACAGGGAAGAGAGGAAGAAAGAGGGGGTCAGAATGGTGGGGGGAGGTGCTCATTATAGGTTAGTTCGCTAAATTTGAGAATTTTATGTTCAAATGTTATCAGTATTACCTCATTTAATGTTATCCACCGATTCCTGAAGTCTCTGGCATTTGTGTAAACAATGGCAAGAACTAAAGGCAATGGTTTTGTCTATGCAATGTTTAACTGAGAAACATTCACAGAACAAAAATAAACATCACAGCTATACAAAATCAACCATTAAGTTGGACTCACCTCTTGTGGCTTAACACTAATTCACAATGAAGAGCCCGATAACTCTTGGAGTCTTTCACCGGATTATAGAGCTTCCTGGGTCTAATGAGCTCAGTATTGCCATCTGGCAGAGTTACATCGGCTTTCTTTAGTCCCAGTTCAGTTTCTTTGTTACCACTCCAGGCATATCCTATAGTGAACAACTGGTGTTATGCAGGTGTTGAGAACCAGTTTCATGTACATGTTCTATTGAACATTGGTTGCGATAGTTTGTTTGAGGTAAAATCATTCTACAGATGGAAGACTGCGTATCAATTCTGTGTATCAATAATTAAATTAAGCAATTTAATTATTTGCTAAATTAAAATACAAGGTAAGCAACTCAACATCCGATGTATCAGAGAAAACAATCCAGTCCAGGACTCGAGGGCCAGAGCTATAGGGAGAGATTGAGCAGGCTAGGACTTTATTCCTTGGTGCACACAAGGATGA
Organism: Malacoraja senta; assembly: GCA_038087875.1. Taxonomy (NCBI): domain Eukaryota; kingdom Metazoa; phylum Chordata; class Chondrichthyes; order Rajiformes; family Rajidae; genus Malacoraja; species Malacoraja senta. The sequence continues at coordinate 23,233,612 of CM075981.1, read as the reverse complement.
GGGGTGATCTAATAGAGGTGTACAAGATCATGAGGGGAATAGACAGGGTAGATGCACAGAGTATTTTACCCAGAGTAAGGGAATCAAGAACCAGAGCAGAAAGGTTTAAGGTAAGAGGAGAAAGATTTAATACGAACCTGAGGGATACATTTTTTACATAGAGGATGTTGAATATATGGAATGAGCTGCCAGAGAAGGTAGTTGAGGCAGGTACTATAATAACATTTAAAAGACATATGGATAGGAATGGTTTAGAAGGATATGGGCCAAATGTATGCTTGTGGGACTAATGTAGATGAGGCATCTTGGATGGCATGGGCAAGTTGGGCCAAAGGGCCTGTTTCCATGCTAATAACTCAATGGTTCTCCTTAAGATCATTAATTGTGCATACCAGTACATTTGTGTGTACAAAGAAAGCACTGCTTTTGGCTATTCTGATTGCCAAAGGTCTCAGCCTAGTGTCTATCCCCAAAATATATTATGCTGATGTTGTCAGTTTGACAACATAACTTTTGACTCAAACAGAGAAGAATTCAAATTGAAAAAACAAAACTGAGGGTCCCTATAAATCTGAAACAAAATTGCTGGAAACGCTTCAGAACAGAGGAAAAACATGCGAGTGCAGGCATGAGCCTATGAAGACATGTACACGCACGCACATATAAACACATGCAGACACGCACAGAGCTGAAGAAAGGGATACGTTTTATAAATTGCTTTAGTTATAATGAGGGAATGTTTTAATTATAGATGTGACATTATTAGTGACATTTTAGTGACATGTATAAAATCATGAGAGGAATAGATCGGGTAGACGCACAGAGTCTCTTGCCCAGAGTAGGGGAATTGAGAACCAGAGGACATAGGTGAAGGGGGAAATATTTAAGAGGAATTTGAGCAGTAACTTTTCACACAAAGGGTGGTAGGTGTATGGAACAAGCTGCCAGGGGAGGTAGTTGAGGCAGGGATTATTGCAACGTTAAGAAACAATTAGACAGTTACATAGATAGCAAAGGTTTAGAGGGATATAGGCCAAACGCAGGCAGGTGTGACTAGTGTAGATGGGACATGTTGGCCGGTGTTGCCAAATTGGGCCGAAGGGCCTGTTTCTATGCTGTATGACTATGACTCTCACCATCCATAGATCCCTGAAAGTAGCTGCACAAACTGATAGAGTGGTAAAGAAGGCATATGGTATGCTTGCCTTCAATGGTTAGAGCATTGAGTACAAGAGTCAGGTAGCCAATATGCACTTTGTAGGACTTTGTTTGGACCGCATTTGGAGCATTGTGTGCAGTTCTTATCCCCCATTGCAAGAAGAATTGGGCAGCTTAGGATAGAGGGCAGAAGAGGTCTGAAGAAAAGTCTCGACCCGAAACATGACCAATCCTTTTTCTCCAGAGATGCTGCCTGACCCGTTGAGTTACTCCAGCACTTTGTGTCTATCTTTGGTACAAACCAGCATCTGCAGTTCTCTGTTTCTGCTTACCAGAACACTACCTGGATTAGCGGGCATTTGCTGTGAGGAGAGATTGTTCAGACTTGGGTTGTTTTCTCTGGGACATCGGAGGTTGAGGAGAGACCTGACAGAAGTATATAAAATTATGAGAGACATTGATAGGGTAGAAGTCAGAACCTATTTCCCAGGATGGAAATGTCTAGGACAAGAGGGTATAGCTTTAAGGTGAGAGGGTCAAAGTAAAGAGGAAATGTGCAGGGCATGTTTTTTTATGCAGAGTGGTGGGTGCCTGGAACATGCTGCCAGGGGTGGTGGTGGAGGCAGATCCGATAGTGCCATTTAAGAGGCTTTTGGATAGGCACATGGAGGGAATGGAGGTTGACATTTGATTCATGAGAGATATCAGTTTACTCAGGAAATAATGTGCCTGTGCTCTACATTGTAATAGTTAATATTCCATTAAAATTATGCACAGAAAATATGAAATATTTTAAAGAGGTAGTATTTCCATAAATTAAAATATATATTTATGTTAACAGAAAACAAAACACAAATTCATCTGGGAGTGGATTATTTCTGTGCATTGAAAAAGAATCCTAGTTAAGTTGCTACAATGAACTGCTCACAAACTGGCTGAAGTCCCAGACCTGATATCAGAAAACAATGATTTCTCTCTTTATTTGAGATGAATTTTGAAAGTGGAAAATTGAAATGAAATATCTTGGGCCTTATAGGAGAACGCTTTGTTCATGAAATTGGATAAGCATATAACTCAAAGGTATCCTGTGGACTTCTGTGCCTAGCCATGTCCATTCATGTGAAATATGAATTAAAACTGCAAAAATATCTCAATGGAGTCTTTCAACACTTATTGAAAAGGATTGAAATGATTTAATTTGCTTTTTACTCGTTTTAAAATGTTATACATCAACTTTGTTTATTGTACAGCACTCTCTACTTGCTTCTGAATATTATTTTGAATTTAATTGGTGGAGGTGTGTTATTTCCTGAGGTGTTGATGGAGTTCGCCATTACCCAAAGAATTATACACTATCAAATTATTAATTGTGACCACAATAACACCATGAAAAATAAAGATACAAGTTTCAATTCAACGAAATGTATTAGAGTAATCTGGGTTTTTTGCTGTTATGACATTTCTTTTTTAGGTTTAGGTTTAGGTCTTTTTATTGTCACATTTACCAAGGTACAGTGAAAAGCTATGTTTTGCATGTTATTCAATCATATTAAATAATACTATACATAAATGCAATTAAGTCAAATTCAAGTACAGTGGGTAGAGCAAAGGAAAGATACAGAATATAGTAGAATGCAGAATATTGTACAGTGCAGAATATTCTCAGTATTGTAGTGCACCAGTTCCATAGACAGAGTCAGATGTCTGCAATGGGGCAGAAGTGAATTGGGCATTATGCTAGCTTATCGAAGGACTGTTCAGAAGCCTGATAACTGAGGGGGCGAAGGTGGTTCTAAGTCCAGTGGTGCATGCATTCAAAGTTTCAATTCACAGAAACTCACATCCAGTCATCACCATTCATTCAGGGATTTGCATGACATGTCGTTCTGAGTACTCTGCTATATTCTCTCAGTCAAAGTGAGACAGCTATCATATGCAGAAACTATAGATTATCAGAGAATGGGTGTTACTAAACTGGGACTCCGCAAGTCTTTATATTTGCAATCATTAGGAAATAAATGATCTCAATATTAGAGGGTAACTATGTCAACATACCTACATAACCGCACATTACCCTGCAGGCACACATGCCTCATTACCAAAATATCGTGACCTATTTTCTCGGGGCAACAATCATTACAGAGAATGATGTTACTGAACAGGCATCTGATTAAACAATGGTGAATGTGTGACAAGTGTGATTGGCAGGGGCAAGAGATTTATTGCCTTGAGCCGTATTTTTGCTTTAGTGCAATATTTAAACACAAATTGTACCTGCTCCAAAGCATTTTGTTTTGCATAAAATGCCTGAGCATTCATTAGAAAGCTCGGTTGGACCACATTGAGAATTTGCAATTTTCAGTTTAAAGGGTCCATGCACCCAGAATTAACTGGGTAAAGAACTGAATAGCACTAGTTTCCTAACCTTTGCAATCTTACAAAGATGGGGCAGTACCTTCCCAGTGAATGACAAGGCCCTGGGGAGTGTTGCAGAGCAGATGTATCTAGGAGTGCGGGTACATAGCTCTTTGAAAGTGCCGTCACCGGTAGATAGGGTGGTCAAGAAGGGTTTTGGTTCATTGTCCTTCATCAGTCAGGTTATTGAGTCAGGTACTTGACTCTGAAGATGGTTATTGACCCAAAATGTCACCTATTCCTTCTCTCCAAGATGCTGCCTGACCCACTGAGTTACTCCAGCATTTTGTGTCAATCTACTGAGTGTAGAAGTTAGGATGTTATGTTACAGTTGTAGTGCAGGTGGATGAGGGACGAGTCATCCTTAATTACAGGAGAGGTGCTGGAAGACTGGAGGGTGGCAAATGTTCTGACTCTTTTCAAGAAGGGCTGCAGGGAAAATGCTGGGAACTATAGGCCTGTGAGCTTCACATCTGCAGATGGTAAGTTACTGGAGAGTATTCTGAGGGATAGGTTATACAGGCATTTGGATGGGCAAGGGTTGATTAGGGATAGTCAGCATGGTTTTGAACGTGGGAGGTCGTCTCTCACAAATCTGATTGACAGTTTTGAAGACGTGACCAAAAGGTTGATGAGGGAAGTGCTGTAGATGTTGTGTCCATGGACATCAGTAAGGCATTCGACAAGGTTCCGCATGGTAGGCTGCTGTGGAAGGTTAGATCGCATGGGATCCAAGGACAGCTATCTGAATGAATAGCAAATTGGCTCCATGGAAGAAGCAGAGGGTGAGGTGGAAGGTTAGTTCTCAGACTGGAGGCTTGTGACTAGTGGTGTGCCTCGGGATTCGGTGTTCGAACCATTACTATTAGTCATCTACATCAATGATTTGGATGAGAACATACAGGGCAAGATTAGCAAGTTTGCTGATGATACAAAAGTTAGTGGTTTTGCAGCTAGTGAAGATGGTTGTGAAAGATTGCAGCAGGATCTGAATCAATTGGCCAGGTGGGCGGAGGAATGGTTGATGGAATTTAATACAGAAAAATGTGAGGTGTTGCATTTAGGGACGTCGAACAAGGGCAGGACCTACACAGTAAATGGTAGGCCTCTAGGTAGTGTTGTAGAGCAGAGGGATCGAGGAGTACAGGTGCATGGTTCCGTGAAGGTTGAGTCGGTTAGATAAGGTGGTCAAAAAGGCTTTTGGCACTTTGGCCTTCATCAGTCAGAGTATTGAGTATAGAAGTTGGGAGGTCATGTTCCAGTTGTATAAGACATTGATGAGACTGCATTTAGAATATTGTATTCAGTTCTGGGCACGAGGATACTGCCAGGACTAGAGGGTATGAGCTATAGGGAGAGGTTGAGTAGGCTGGATCTCTATTCCATGGAGTGCAGGAGGATGAAGGGAGATCTATGTATACCTCTATAATGTACCTCTATAAGTTTTCAAAATCATGAGAAGAATCGATCGGGTAGATGCACAGTCTTTTGCTCAGAGTAGGGGAATCGAGGACCAGAGAACATAGGTTAAAGATGAAGGGGAAAAGATTTAATAGGAATCCGAGGGGTAACTTCTTCACACAAAGGGTGGTGGGTGTATGGAACAAGCTGCCAGAGGAGGTAGTTGAGGCTGGGACTACCCATCGTTTAAGAAACAGTTAGACAGGTACATGGATAGGACAGGTTTGGAGGGATATGCAAGTGGGACTAGCGCAGGCAGGTAGGACTAGTGTAGCTGGGACTTTGTTGGCCGGTGTGTGCGAGTTGGTCCGAAGAGCCTGTTTCCGCACTGTATCACTCTATGACTCTATGACTAAGATGTTGGTGAGACCACATTTGGAGTGTTGTGTTCAGTTTTGGTCACCCTGCTATAGGAAGGATGCTGTTAGGCTGCAAAGAGTGCAGAGGAGATTTACAAGGATGTCACCGGGACTCAGGCCTGATTTATAGTTAGATGTTGGGCTGGCTAGGATTTTATTCCTTGGAGTGCAGGTGGATGAGGGATTATCTTATAGAGGTGTATAGGATCATGAGGGGAATTAATAGGGTAAATGCATAGGGTCTTTTACCCAGAGTGGGGGGAATCAAGAACCAGGAGATATAGGTTTAAGCTGAGAGGGGAAAGATTTAGGAAACTGAGACGCAACTTTTCCACACAAAGGGTGGTGGGTATATGGAACAAGCTGCCAAAGTAGGTTGTTGAGGCAGGTACTATAACAACATTTAAAAGATGTTTGGACAGGTACATGGATAGGAAGACTTTAGAGAGATATGGGTAAAATGCGGGCAGATAGATTAGTATAGATAGGACATCTTGGTCGACATGAACAAGTTGGGCCAAAGTGCTTGTTTCCGCACTGTATGACTGACTCTCTGTACTTTTGATGTTTCCTTTTCATGTATCATTGATTACGATTAGAATAAATAAAATATCCATTATCCTTTGTTAAGTTGTTTAGAAGAAAATGAATTGAATTTTGACCTTGGAATTTGAATGAAAGTAACAATCACTACTTTTGAACTGTATTAGGAAGAAACAATACTTCATGGAATTGGCTTTTAAACATAGGATGAAGACAATTATTGCTTTAGCTTTTGAAGCTATTGGGCGGCCACGGTGGCGCAGCGGTAGAGTTGCTGCCTTACAGCGCTTGCAGTGTCTGCCTTACAGCGCTTGCAGTGGCAGTGGCAATTAGTTCTAAAAGGGTTGACGGTGGATATGCAATGGAAGGCATTTAAAGACTGCATGGATGAACTACAAAAATTGTTCATCCCAGTTTGGCAAAAGAATAAATCAAGGAAGGTAGTGCATCCGTGGATAACAAGGGAAATCAGGGATAGTATCAAAGCAAAAGATGATGCGTACAAATTAGCCAGAAAAAGCAGCATACCAGAGGACTGGGAGAAATTCAGAGACCAGCAGAGGAGGACAAAGGGCTTAATTAGGAAAGGGAAAATAGATTATGAAAGGAAACTGGCAGGGAACATAAAAACTGACTGCAAAAGTTTTTATAGATATGTGAAGAGAAAGAGATTAGTTAAATCAAATGTAGGTCCCTTGCAGTCAGAAACAGGTGAATTGATCATGGGGAACAAGGATATGGCAGACCAATTGAATAACTACTTTGGTTCCGTCTTCACTAAGGAAGACATAAATAATCTGCCGGAAATAGCAGGGGGCCGCGGGTCAAAGGAGATGGAGGAACTGAGTGAAATCCAGGTTAGTCGGGAAGTGGTGTTGGGTAAATTGAATGGATTAAAGGCCGATAAATCACCAGGGCCAGATAGGCTGCATCCCAGAGTACTTAAGGAAGTAGCTCCAGAAATAGTGGATGCATTAGTGATAATTTTTCAAAACTCTTTAGATTCTGGAGTAGTTCCTGAGGATTGGAGGGTAGCAAACGTAACCCCACTTTTTAAGAAGGGAGGGAGAGAGAAAATGGGGAATTACAGACCAGTTAGTCTAACATCGGTAGTGGGGAAACTGCTAGAGTCAGTTATTAAAGATGGGATAGCAGCACATTTGGAAAGTGGTGAAATCATTGGACAAAGTCAGCATGGATTTACGAAAGGTAAATCGTGTCTGACGAATCTTATAGAATTTTTCGAGGATGTAACTAGTAGAGTGGATAGGGGAGAACCAGTGGATGTGTTGTATCTGGACTTTCAGAAGGCTTTCGACAAGGTACCACATAAGAGATTAGGATACAAACTTAAATCACACGGTATTGGGGGTTCAGTATTGATGTGGATAGAGAACTGGCTGGCAAACAGGAAGCAAAGAGTAGGAGTAAACGGGTCCTTTTCACAATGGCAGGCAGTGACTAGTGGGGTACCACAAGGCTCAGTGCTGGGACCCCAGCTATTTACAATTTATATTAATGATCTGGACGAGGGAATTGAAAGCAACATCTCCAAGTTTGCGGATGACACTAAGCTGGGGGGCAGTGTTAGCTGTGAGGAGGATGCTAGGAGACTGCAAGGTGACTTGGATAGGCTGGGTGAGTGGGCAAATGTTTGGCAGATGCAGTATAATGTGGATAAATGTGAGGTTATCCACTTTGGTAGCAAAAACGGGAAGGCAGACTATTATCTAAATGGTGGCCGATTAGGAAATGGGGAGATGCAGCGAGACCTGGGTGTCATGGTACACCAGTCATTGAAAGTAGGCATGCAGGTGCAGCAGGCAGTGAAGAAAGCGAATGGTATGTTGGCCTTCATAGCAAGAGGATTTGAGTATAGGAGCAGCGAGGTTCTACTGCAGTTGTACAGGGTCTTGGTGAGACCACACCTGGAGTATTGCGTACAGTTTTGGTCTCCAAATCTGAGGAAGGACATTATAGCCATAGAGGGAGTGCAGAGAAGGTTCACCAGACTGATTCCTGGGATGTCAGGACTTTCATATGAAGAAAGACTGGATAGACTTGGCTTATACTCGCTAGAATTTAGGAGATTGAGAGGGGATCTTATAGAAACGTACAAGATTCTTATGGGGATGGACAGGCTAGATGCAGGAAGATTGTTCCCGATGTTGGGGAAGTCCAGGACAAGGGGTCACAGCTTAAGGATAAGGGGGAAATCCTTTAAGACCGAGATGAGGAAAAACTTTTTCACACAGAGAGTGGTGAATCTCTGGAACTCTCTGCCACAGAGGGTAGTTGAGGCCAGTTCATTGGCTATATTTAAGAGGGAATTAGATGTGGCCCTTGTGGCTAAAGGGATCAGGGGGTATGGAGAGAAGGCAGGTACGGGATACTGAGTTGGATGATCAGCCATGATCGTATTGAATGGCGGTGCAGGCTCGAAGGGCCGAATGGCCTACTCCTGCACCTAATTTCTATGTATCTATGTATGTATCTATGAGACCCAGGTTTGATCCTGACTACGGATGCTGTCTGTACGGAGTTTGTACGTTCTCCCCCTGACTTGCGTGGGTTTTCTCCGAGATCTTTGGTTTCCTCCCACACTCCAAAGACGTATATGTTTGTAGGTTAATTGGCTTGGTGTATGTGTAAATTGTCCCTAGTGTGTGCGTAGGATAGTGTTAGTGTGCGGGGATCATTGGTCGGTGCGGACTCGGTGGGCTGAAGGGCCTGTTTACGCGCTGTATCTCTAAACTAAACTAAATTAAAACAAACTTTTTGTAAACATGAATTGTTGCTTACCAGATCTTGCCCTGTCTCTCATGCCTCTGAACCCAGTCTGTAGAGGTGGACAAACAAAAGGAGGACAAGTAATTAGACTGATTAAAATACTGTTAACTATATCTCAGAGCTGCTGCTTATATCTTCTATGAAGCTATCATGTCATCAAAGGATTGTTGAATTTTGCATTCGTTACCTCTTGAGTACATTTTTAATTCTCAAGAATCAAGAGTGTTTAATTGCTATATGTATCGACAACAAAATAATGAGATTCTTACCTGCAGCAGCACAACAGGCCTGCAAATACGATACACATAGATAATATATAATAAACAAAAAATCTAGTTTAAAACATTGTGCTTATTGGTAAGGCTCATCCATAAAATTGGCTATAAATCTGTATCATGAACGTGGCCAGTTTCTACTGTTAAAATCCAGTTTGCTTCTGTTTGCAATTGATTGAGAAAGTTCTTTAAGTTAAATTATTTATTTTAGGTCGACACCCACTAATGGAAACATTTTGAAAATATTAAAATATATTTAAATTATTAATAAACTGGCTTATTTCCACTAACAAAATTTACAAAACAGTTTCAGATTTTTTGTCATTTTCGGTATTAATAATACTTCAATAATAAACTAAACTAAACTAAACTATTTAAAATTGTGCTTTTTTACAGTGACGGGGTGTTTGGCTGTTTTAATAAAACAAGCTACCACTTGCAAATGTATGAAAGCATATTGGTGAAAGCAAGAAACAAAAACAATTAAGCTCAATCATGTAATTTGGGTGGCAGCGTGGGCAGCTGGTAGAGCTGCTGCCTCACAGTGCCAGAGACCCGGGTACAATCCTGACCTCGGGAGCTGTCTATGAGGAGTTTACATGTTCTCTTTGTGACCGCGTGGGTTTCCTCCAGGTGCTCCACTTTCCTTCCACATGCCAAAGACATACGGGTTTGTAGGTTAATTGGCCATTGTAAATTGCTCCTAGTGAGTAGGGAGAATGTGGGAACGTGGGATTACATACAACTAGTGTGAATGGGTGATCATTGATCGGCGAGGACTCGGTGGGCCGAAGGGCCTGTTTCCATGCTGTATCTACAAACTAAACTAAAGTCTATTATTTTAATCTATTGAGCTGGCTGTGGTTAAGCAACTCAGCTGGTCTGGAAATTAAACCAGAAATTTAATTCAGAAAGGCAGTAGAAATTTCAGAAGAGATTTTTACAGCTTGCTGATTGCATCCAAGTGAGACACTCCATCAGACACAATGTGCTGGAGTAACTCATCAGGTCAGGCAGCATCACTGGAGAAAATGGACAGGTAACGTTTTGGATCAGGATGGGTCCTTGTTTCTACATTTAGAAACCCCAGTTCCTTATACAAAGTTGCTTTTAAATTATTGCAGGAATGATGCCTATCATAAGGGATTTACATAGCTGTGTTATTGCAAGAGATCTATACTGTTATAAGGTAAACTAATCACACTTAATGAATTGCATCAGTCACTAGTACAATATACTCCGAGTAGAAAATATTCGATGTTTTTGAACAATACACGTTCCATAACCCTAAAGTAAACACAATGTAATCCACAGATTTAAATCAGTGTTAGGTCACAAACTGGTCTACAGCTACCCATTTTTTTCAAATGGTATATTCTGATTATATCATCCATTGTTGATTCAATAATAATGTCTAAAAGTATGGAACAAATATTTCAAGAGTCTTCATGGAGGACACCATTAAGAATTAGAGAATAATTACATCTCTAGGCCATTCTAAAAGTGTTTTGTCCACCAGGCTAATTTCTGTATGGTCATTAATATTGCTGTTTTCAGCAAAGGACAATCTGTGATGAAATAAAAAGGAACAACAGATGCTGGTTTATACTAAAGATAGACACAAAGTGCTGGAGTAACTGACCTTTGATGCTGACGTTTCAAATCAAGACCCTTCTTCAGACCCACTATGTTAACAGTTTTAACAATGCAAACTTTTTTTATCTGAGAAAATGTCCCAACGCGAAACGTCACCTATCCATGTTCTCCAAAGATGCTGTCTGACCTGCTGAGTTACTCCAGCACTTTGTGTCTTTTATTTGTAAACTTGCATCTGCAGTCACTTGTGTCTCCATAACTTTTTTCAGTGCTTTTTAACCAGTAAATTGCCCACAGTCAGTGGATGAACATTAGTTATAAATGGAAGTTAAGCAACTTGGTGAAGAATTTGAGCAGAAAGCTTAAAATAGTTTTATATCACCACCTACTGAGGAGAATGGATAATTACATTCAAGAGATTCAAGATTCAAGAGAGTTTATTGTCATGTGTCCCTGATAGGACAATGAAATTCTTGCTTTGCTTCAGCACAACAGAACATAGTAGGCATGACTACTATTCCAGAAGACCTGAAAGTTATGGCACCACATAGGACTCATGAACTACTGGTATCTTCCGGCCGACACACAAAGTCAAGTCAAGTCAAGTCAAGTTTATTTGTCACATACACATACAAGCTATGCAGTGAAATGAAAGTGGCAATGCCTGCGGATTGTGCAAAAAACTACAGAACAGAATAGAACAGAATCAGTTTTTACATATTAGGAAACCCCCCAGCAATTTTAAAAAGACACAACACAACAGTAAATTGGTACAGTAAATTAGTCCCTGGTGAGATAAGAGTTTACAGTCCTGATGGCCTGTGGGAAAAAACTCCGTCTCATCCTCTCTGTTTTCACAGAATGACAGCGGAGGCGTTTGTCTGACCGTAGCAGCTGAAACAGTCCGTTGCTGGGGTGGTAGGGGTCCACAGTGGAGAAGAGGGAATGATTGGCATGGAAATGGTCCTTGATTATCCTGGCGGCTTTAGTGGTGGAGAGGTTAGGGCAAGTATTCTGTGAAGAATGGTCTAGGTGGTGACAGGACAAGGATCACTTGGCAGAAAGGATGGGGGAGGGATCAGCATTGAGTAACGTGTACGGATTGGAGAGAAATGGATCACATGCAGGCAGAGGAGATTAGTATAACTTGGCATCATGTGTGGCATGGGCACGGTGGGCCGAATGGCCTGTTCCTGTGCTGTACTCTTCTATGTTAAGTATTGCACAGACTCAGTTTATACACAAATGGTCAGTGGGGGACATACTGGTGTGGATGATTACCTGAAAATCAATTGTTAACAATTTAATAAAATAGTGTTGGAATAGTAAAATGTTAATGGGATTTATAGATGTTGGAAAAGGGAACTACGTCTAATCCTGACAACTATCGGTCAGCGGTTTAATGTTGATGGTAGAAACCTATATGTTCATGGAATCCTATATTTTAGTCACCTTGCTTGTTTCATCATCTCCCATCCGTGAATTCCTCATTCACTTTTATCCCCCCCTACCGTCCCCTTGTCCCCTTCCACAATGTCCCTCCATGTGGCTTTACATTTCACTGCTTCTCTACTCTCCTCATCTGACCCCCTTTTGTCTCCTTTTCTCTTCTAGCTTTTGTCACCCATTTGCAAAGCCTCTGCACCTGTATCCACCCATCAATTGCTTGGCTTTTTCCTGTCCCCTTCTCTCTTTTCCAACTTTCTCCCCGCTACTCCAATCAGTCTGAAGAAGCTGACCAACCCTATACATTGTCTGTCCATTCCCTCCACACTGACCCAGTCTGACCCACTGAGTTCCTCCAGCATTTTTGTATTTTGCCCTATATTATATAGATTTATTTCACGCAAACAGAAAATCAAATTTGAGTTGATTCACTTAATTTAAAGTTGTTCATTTCAGATTTTCTGATTAACATTTCAAAAGTGAATTTCTATTGCTTTGTTGGCTTGTTTCTAGTTATAATGATGATTATTTCCAGTGCCAAAACAAATTTGTTATTTGGGCCAGGTTGTAAATTAAATAAAACTTGCTTTGATCTGGGTAAGCTATTTAGAAGCTTTTGGAAATGACGAAGAATCTCTTTAGGTCTGTTTCAGATTGAGTGAGGGATAGAAACAGCCATTGAGACAGAGGTTATCAGGCTTCTGAACACTCCTTCCATAAGCTAGGGTACAGTCCAATTCACCTCTACCCCATTGACGACATTGGACGTTGTTTATAGAACTGGTGCACTACAATGCTGAAAACTATATTCTGCACTCTGTATCTTCCCCTTTGCTCTACCTATTGAACTTGAGTTTGAATTGATTGGATCACTGTGGTGGTGGGTCTGATCTCCGATAACGATGAGAAGGCCTACCTGGAGGAGGTGGCTGACCTGGCACTCTGGTGTCAGGACAACAGCCCCCTCTTGAAAGTCACTAAAACTAAGGAGCTGATTGTGAACTTTAGAAGGGCTCAACAACCGAGGACGTACACGCCACTGGAGATAAATGGGACTACTGTGGATAGGGTGAGCAGCTTTAAATATGTGGGAGTCCACATCACAGAGGATCTGACATGGACAAGACACACTGCCGCACTGGTGAGAAAGGCAAGACAGCGCCTTTACTACCTCAGACAGCTGAGGAAATTCAGTCTCTCTGAGGATCCTTCAGTCCTTCTACTCTGGGGCTGTAGAAAGCATCCTGTCTGGTAACATCATGATCTGGTTTGGGAAACAGCTCTGCCCAGGACAGGAAGGTTCTGCAGAGAGTAGTGTTCGGCCAAACGCACTATGGGAACTACACTCACCCCCCTGCGGGACCAATGCACCAGGAGGTGCAGATCCAGAGCCAGCAAGATAATGAAGGACCCCTACCACCCCAGCAACGGACTGTTCCAGCTGCTACAGTCAGGCAAGCGCCTCCGCTGTCACATTGCAAAAACAGAGAGGATGAGACGGAGTTTCTTCCCACAGGCCTTTAGGACTGTAAACTCTTATTTCACCAGGGACTAATTTACTGCCATAGGCAATGATGGTCCAATTCTACACAGCCATCGTAGAGTCTGTTCTCACCTTCTCCATCATGGTCTGGTTTGGCTCAGCCACCAAGCACGACACCTGGAGGCTGCAGCGAATCGTCCGATCAGCAGAGAAGGTTATTGGCTGCAACCTTCCCTCCATTGATGAACTGTACACTGCAAGGGCCAGGAAGCGAGCGGGCAAAATTATCTCTGACCCATCTCACCCTGGTCACAAACTCTTTGAATCACTTCCCTCTGGAAGGCGACTCTGGATTGTCAAAGCTGCCACAGCCAGACATAAAAACAGTTTTTATCCACGAGTAGTTGCTCTACTCAGCCAAAAATTTGTAGCCTCCCTTTGATCTGGTACTTTGTTGGTTCACATGCTTGATCAATGGTGTTTTATCATTAATGTTTTATTATTATTAATATTTAGTGTTTTCTGAGTCATTCGTAACTGTCACTGTATGTCATGTTGTTACTTGTGGGCGGAGCACCAAGGCAAATTCCTTGTATGTGAATACTTGGCCAATAAACTTACTTACTTACTGTTGTGTCTTCTATCTATACTATTACTAAAACTTTTTTAAATTTGTGCAAAAACGGTAACTAGGATTTTTTCACCACCTTACTCGCCGTTCTCCTCTGCTCCAAGCGCACCAAGTTTTGTTTCAATCGGTGAAATATTAGAAAAGTTATGGTTTAAAAAATCGTGACATCAGCAGATTGGTCTTCTCACCTGTCTGTCACCATGAAGGTAACGCCCCTTCCGGCACCCGCGGAGAATAAAGTCCCGGAAGCGGGGCTGAGTCCATGATCAGCATGTTAAGTTGAACCAGGAAACCTCTGAGTGAAGTTGGAGTGGGAAGTATCTTAAATATAGATTTACCTGTGACCGAGGTAATTAGAGAAGAGTGGGAACGGGAATTATTGATAAAAATTACGAAGGCTACATGGGAAAAGTATTTGACATACATTCACAAGTGTTCGATTAACGCAAGACATAATCTAATCCAATTTAAAATTTTACATAGATTATATTACTCAAAAACAAGATTAAATAAATTTTATCCAAATATATCGCCCATTTGCGATAAATGTTTAACCCAAGAAGCAACTATAACACACTCTTTTGTTTCTTGTATAAAACTTCATGGATTTTGGAGTGATATTTTTGAAATATTTACAAAACTATTTAAGACAAAAATGGAACCCAATAATGAATTGATTATATTTGGGGTAATGGAAGACGGGAACAAATTGAGTTCATCTCAAAAGTCAATTTTTAATTATGGTTTAATAATAGCAAAAAAATTAATATTTAAATTTTGGAAAAATACACCAATACCAACGCTCAAAATGTGGATTGCAAGTATGTTGGATACCGCACATCTTGAGGAAATGCGATTCCTCCTAATAGATAAATTTGACCAATTCATAACGAGTTGGTCTCCATTTGTCGTCTTTTTGGAAACGTATGGTGCAAAACAGGTGTAAAAGCTAATCCGTGACTGCGGATGGTCAAGATTATAAATGATCTCCTTCTATTTTCTTTTCTTCTCATCTTTTCTTTTATTCTCTCTCTTCTATTTTCTATGTCTCAACTTTCTTATTTCATTCTTTCTTTTTCTTTTTCACACACTATATATCTCACATTTTTCTATTTTTCATTATCTAACTTTTTTCTTTTTCTTCTTTATTTCAAAAAAATTGTAAAATAAGAAGCTGTACATGAAAGGTATTATGAAAATATGATTGTATACAATTGTACTTACTTCTAATAAAATAAAAATAAAAAAATAAAAAATAAAAAGTTGGAGTGGGATAGGGAGCTGCTGTGTGAGGCCGAAAGCTGAAGGTGCGGGGTGAGCAGAGTGCGAGGTGCGTCTGCTGCGACCACCCCCCAATTCCCACCCCCCTTCCCCCAACCCCTTCCCCCATCCCCCCTTTCCCCACACCCCCCCTTTCCCCACACCCCCCTTTCCCCACACACCCCCTTCATCCACACACCCCCTTCATCCACACCCCCCCTTCACCCACACCCGCCTTCCCACACCCCCCCTTCCCCTTCCACCACCTCCCCTTCCACCACCTCCCCTTCCCCTTCCACCACCTCCCCTTCCACCACCCCAACTTCCGCCACATACCCACTTCCCTCACCCCCCTTCCCCCACCCCCCGTCCCCCACACCCCGTCCCCCACACCCTCTTCCCCCACATCCCCCTTCCCCCACACCCTCCTTCCACTACCCCCTTCCCCCACTCCCCTACCCCCACCCCCCCTTCCCCCACACCCCCCTACCCCACACCCCCTACCACCACACCCCCGCTTCCACCACCTCCCTTTCCACCATCCCCTCTCCCCCCTTCCCCCACAAACCCCCTTCCCCACAACCCCCCTTCCCCCACAACCACCCTTCCCCCACCCCCCCCCTTCAGCCACCCCCCCCTTCCCGCACCCCCTTCCCCCACCCCCTACCCCCACCCCCTACCCCCACCCCCCTACCCCACCCCCTACCCCCACTGCCCTTCCCCCATCCCCTACCCCCACACACCCCCTTCCACCACCCCCCTTGGATTGGGGGGAACCAGTTCACCCTTGTGACTGGGACCCAACAGGTCCCACTTAGTCTAGTACATAACTAAAACTCTGATCTTGTGCTCTTCAGGTTTGCGCGTTTTTTCTATTTGCGCGAAAACAGTACGCGATAGCGCTACGATTTTTCGCCAGCTCACTCACCGTTCTCCTGTGCTGCAAGTGCACCGTTTCATTCTGATTGATGGTCTATTGTAAAAGGTAGCGAGGTTTAAAAATCTTCAAAACTACCCGTGCACAGATCGATCTCCTCTCCTGCCAGTCAGTGGCATGCGGATTGGTCTCTTCTCCTGTCACTCCGCAGAACGGTCTGCCCCTTCCTGCGCCATCGCGTCTTTACTGGAGCTGAGGTTGGCCGTCGGAGATCTCCAACCGGACACAATTTTCGGAGGAACCGGAAGCAGCCCGGTCCGGGAGATGTCGCCAAACGGAAAGCGGAGAATCTGATCCCGGCGGAGGAGTGCGTCCAGCGCCCGCTGTGAGTCCCAAACGCACCACCATCACAACGCCCCGCAGCTCCAGCCCCTTCCCCTCTGGTCCCCCTCGCTGGCTCCTGCCCCTTGTCCCATGATACCCCCCTCTCCCCCATGGCTCTTTCCCCGTCTTTTCTCTGAGCTCTCCCCCTCCCCTCCCCCGCCCACATGCAGGCGTGGCTGTAGCTGCCGGTGCTTCACGATGGCTGATGCTCCTCCGGGGCGCTCAAGAAGGGAGAGGAGCGGCAACCTCGAGATCCTGGGGAGCGAGAGTGGGGGGGGGTGGGGAGAGGGGATAGAGGGGGAGGAGGGGAGTAGGGAAGGGAGAGGAGTTATGGAGGGAGGGAGGGAGTGACTGAGGGTAGGGGAAAAGAGTGAGGGAGGGATTGGGGAGGGTAGGAGGAGAGGGAAAAGAAGAGGGAGGAGGTGAGGAGGGAGAGTGGGGGAGGAGGAGGAATAGAGGGAGAGCAGGGGGGAGTAGAGGAGGGGGGAGGTGGGGAGGTTGGGGTTAGAGGGATAGGAGGGGGTAGGGAGGGGAGAGGAGTTATGGAGGGAGGGAGTGACTGACGGTAGGGGAAAGGAGAGGGAGCGAGAGGTGAGGGAGGGATTGGGGAGGAGGAGACGGGAAAGAAGAGGGAGGGTGAAGAGGAGGGGGAGAGAGTGCTAGGGATGAGAGGAAATGAGCTGCGCCTGTGCAGTTGAGGGCTATGGGTGAGTGGTGGAATATTGCGTTGTGGGACCAAGCCTTCTGTGTGACAGGGACCCAACAGGTCCCACTTAGTCTAATTTTTTTCTAAAATGTGAATACTAGTTCTGTTCTGATCTGTTGTTCTGTTGTTTTTGCACAATCCGCAGGCATTGCCACTTTCATTTCCATGCACATCTTGTATGTGTATGTGACAAATAAACTTGACTTGATTTATGAATGGTATATCTGATCTGTTTGGATAGCGGGCAAAACAAAGCTTCTCACTGCACGTCAGTACACATGACAATAATAAACCTAAACTAGACAGGAGAAAATTTCTGCAACATAACAAATTAAGGGGGTCATAAACTCAGCTGGGATCAAATAGAGTGCAGAATTTACTAATTGGACACGTTCTCACTTGAAAAGAAATTATTGTGCTTGAAATTCTAAAGAGATGAGATTGTGCAGACCATAAAAGCTACTTCACCCTGTACAGCATAGTTGAACCCAGGCACTGCCATGCTTAAAGGGATAAACTAATTTGCAGGAGAATCTGAAAGGAATTTTAATTACACGGATTGATTGGACAAATTGGGATCAGTGTTAAATTCTTTAAAGTGAGAATCCCAACGAGCAACTTTGAACATAATATTTCTAGAACATTGAGTACCTAATTTCAAATTCTCCCCCATTGGGTATTCAATGTTCTCTCAAAGGGTAACTTAAATAGCTGCCAAAATGTAAAAACAAGGAACTGCAGATGCTGGTCTGAAGAAGGGTCCAGACCCAAAATTTTACCAACCCAGGGATGCTGCCTGACCCACTGAGTTACCCCAGCACTTTGTGTCTTTTTCAGATAGCTGCCAAATAGACTGAACAGTCAAGGGGTGTCTTGGTTCCAGAATCCTGCTGTCAGAAGGGACTCCACAAATACTGAATCCAACAGGTATGTTCTTTGAAAGGAAAAATTCAGCTAACAAGCTTGGCTGTACCAATCAACCTTCTCCATGATCAAATGTCCTCCTTCTTTACCACAATCAAACCTTCAACTCCTCCCAAGTCAAACTTCATCATCCATTTGAACTTCATTTTTCATGGTATCTGTACCTCGCCAGATGTGCATAATTGTACCTGTAGCACCATTATTCCATGTGCTTGTACCAACATTGTATCTGTACTTCCCCATACTTGTGCACGATGACAATAAACTCATTTGAACATAAACCAACCCTAAGCTTTGTGTCCCTTCTCTCCAGAGATGCTGCCTGTCCCGCTGAGTTATTCCAGTCTTTTGTGTCTACCCTAAGCTTCCCCAGCCTTGTCCTCTCCTTCCTTGACCCTTGTCCTCTCAAATACCAAATGGTAAATAAAAAGACAATTTCAAAAGAACATATGCCATTAGATGCAGCAAATCAGTCATCATTTCTTCATTAAATTGGTCATACCAACATAAGAAGCAGGGGCAAAAACCTTCAGACCTGCTCCACCATTGATTAAGATGGAGTTTGACCCCAAACGATGTCTGTGCATGTTCTTCTAAAGATAGACACAAAATGCTGGAGTAACTCGGCGGGTCATGTAGCATCTCTGGAGAAAAGGCATAGGTGAAGTTTTGGGTCGGAACCCTTCATCAGATCGAAAGATAGAATGGGGGAAAACTGGAGGTGAGAAAAGGCCACAACAAATCAGGGGTGGCAACAGATGACCTCAAGAAGGGCCATTATGGCCCATTGTTGGCTGGGGAAAATCTGCTAACAAGAGGAATACACAGAAGGATACATGTTCTCCTGAGATGCTGCCTGACCCGCTGAGCTACTCTAGCACTTTGGGTCCACCATTCATTAAGATCATGCTCTTGAACCTTCCCAAAACTTAGATGTTGGGACCGTTATCTTAATGAGCAAATAGTTAACCCTTGTACCAGGATTCCTAGGGAGATGACGTAGCAGGGAGACTTGATCTATTCAAATATGAGGTGACTTTCAGAAAATAATACCTTGATAGAGTATATGAGCGTTTTCAGAATATATTGTGTGCTCAGCATAGTTTGTTTCATGTATCATGGACTGTATCTTGTGTTTTGTATCTGTATCTTTGTTTTTGTATTGTGTTTTGTATCTGTATCTTTGTACTGTATCTGTTGGCAGACCAATTTCCCTCCTGGTTTAAATAAAGTTCTATCGTATCGTAGACAGACGCAAAATGCTGGAGTAACTCAGCGGGACAGGCAGCATCTCTGGAGAGAAGGAATGGGTGACGTTTCGGGTCGAGACCCTTCTTCAGACTGATGTCAGGGGAGTGGGCGGTGCAGAGATAAAATGTAGTTGGAGACAGTAAGATTGGTAGGAGAACTGGGAAGGAGATCATATCGTATGTTTGGAAGGAGCAAGTTCGCACGGTAAGATTTCTTTGCCTCATGAATAGATCTGTTGTAAACTAATTGATCGACATTAATTCTCATGGCTAGTCTTCAACTGCAGCTTTGAATTATATGACTAACTTGATGGTAGAACGAGAACCAGGTGGACCGTGTGCTTTTATTTTCTCTAGTAATTTCTTTATTCTATATATGGTAGTTAGACAGCTATAAAAAAGGTTCATAGGCACTCAAATTGATTTTTTTTTAAAGTACGACTTAAATCCACTAACTTTACATCTAAAGCCCAGGTTGTGTGAAACTGCCTCCTAGAATCAGTCACACATTTTCTGAGGTTATACTCCAACTTTGCTCTCATGCACACTGGTAATCTTTTAGCATTTTCTCAAGAACGTAAGTGCAAACTGTGGTGGTAACTACTTTATTCCATGCCTATAATCATGTCAAACATGATGATACATCAAGACATTTCCAAATTGATTACAATTTGTACTTGTCAGCTTTTAAAAATTAAACAAATTAATTGGATGGATTATTTTAGCTTGAACGAATTAAAAAGATATAGCAGATGTTTCTTGAGATTTTGATGATTGCCTTCAAGCAAATACCTTACCTATTCAATGTAATTGGAATGTACAGTAAATTTACTTCCAGAATGAGATTTCATGCGACATCTTATGCTACAATTTTTTCATTTGTATAATTTATGTAGGGAATCTAGTGCTCTGTAGAGAGGAATGCTGCATGATCCAGTCGATGATTTAAGCAGAGGCAAACATTAGTAGGCATTGATCTGGGAAACAATTTATCTTTGTACTAAATAAGACAATAGTTTATAAACTAGTCAACATTTCACTCACTTTTAGTTTCACTTAATGATGATCCAAGTTGATCAGGTAAAATCCAGGATTAGTTAAATTAATGGCCATTCAAAATGACACAATTGCAGAGTTACAAGAAGCAAACACGGCAGAAGCCCGAAAACAAAAGTATAGAAAGCTCAAAACACAAGGAACAGCAGATACTGGTTTACAAAAACAGTGCTGCAGAATAGTAAGATTAAACGAGAACTTACCTAAGTTTGAAGTTTGATCTTTATTTTATGAGGAGTTACGTAGGTGATTACGTGAAGAAGCCCGTCAGTGCGCCTGCGCGTCAATCTTCAAAGCAGCGGTGTGAAATCACAAAAAACAACAACCGAAGTAATATAGTCTCATACTAAAACGAGTAAGACAAGAACTTCCATCTGACCTTTATGATAGAGGGTAGGGTCGTGGCAGGCACGTAATCACCTACGTAACTCCTCATAAAATAAAGATCAAACTTCAAACTTAGGTAAGTTCTCGTTTAATCTTACTATTTTACTTCGGAGTCACGTGAGTGACTACGTGAAGATTTTAAAGCTTTGTGATTTCATGCCGTGGATCAATCCCGGCTTCTCACTGCATAGATTGACTCGGAACGAGAATAATCAATCATGCATTCATAATAACATTTGTACCACAAATGCAGTAATTCATTTCAAGAATGAAATGAATTAGATCCCCTTTAAACCAGAGGAATTTACACAGAACTTAAAATAGTTTCTGCAAACAACCCCGCATTAACAATAGGCCGATGATAAAAATGTTGAAACATCAACTCATTGGACCACCCGGCGGCTGCGAGGATATGGTCGACGGAGCCGTCTTTTGCCCTGGCCGCCGACATTTCTGCTGCCCTAGTCGAGTAAGACGTAAAAACATAAGTGTTAATACCAGCAGCTGTTAAGACTTCTTTTATCCATCTGGAAATAGTCTGTATTGAAACTCTCTTGTGTGGTTTCTTGTGTGTGATCAAAAACCCAGTTTCCGTATTCTCAAATTCTTTGTGACCTCAATGTATTGTAATAAACATGTCTTAATACAAAGACCTGGATCATTTGGATATGCTGCCAGCATAATTTTAAATCCTGTCACACCTGGCCTAATTTGCTTTATTAGGTCATAGATATAGAATGTAACGTTGTCTTCAGTTACTTCCATACTATCTATTTGTAATTTTCCAAGTGTTTGCACTCGTTGTGCTGTCACTCATGACATAAACATGAATACTTTCATACTGAGCTTGACCAAAGGTAAAGACACACTTGATAACCATCACGAAGTAGTTTCAGTACCACACTTACATCCCAGATTTTCACGTACCTAGGTTTCGGTGGTTTGGAATTAAAGATTCCTTTCATTATTCTGGAAACAATTGGGTGTGACCCAATTGAGTTTCTTTCTGAATCCAGAACCAAATATGAGGACAATGCACTTCTGGCTGAATTAATTACACTACAACTCAGACCTTCATCATAATAAAGTTTTGACAGAAATTCTAAACATTTGAAATATCTGCAGTACTTTATTGCACATTCTTTTGTACCCAGAACTTTTCCCATTTCTTAATATAAGAAAGGTACTGTTTTTGAGTGCTCTTCCTCCAGGCTGCCGTAAGCATGTCCACAGTATGCTCAGACAGTCCTCGTCCCAGAAAAGGCATTCTTAAAACCTGCAAATCAACAAATCCAAACGATCATATAATGGATGTTGTTCCCCTGTACAGGGAGCAGCAATAACTTACTCTTTTTTGGGACTTTCATCAACATTTGTGTTGTTAATTCTAATATCAACGGATACCATGGCTGTGTAGGCCAATCTGGTACTACCAATACCCTTGAAGCAGCATCTTGCCTGATTTTAAGCAAACATTGGCTTATGAGGCAGAAAGGTGGAAATATATATGAAAACATACCACCCCAATGTAGCGAGAAAGCATCAATCGCCACTGCTCCTGGATCTGGTTTCCATGAGACATATCTCGATAGCTGATGATTCAAGTCGATGTCGGTCACTCCAAATCTGATGACTATATCATTGAATACCTCTTGATTCAACATCCATTCTTTATTATCATGGAACTTTTCGTGACTTGGTGTCTGCTATTGTTCATTCTACCTGGTAGATAGATAGCTGAAATCCAAATGTTCTTTTCAATACACCAAGCCCAAAGTTGATTAACCATTTTGTCACAAGACACCGACTTAATTCCATATTTGAACTTGAACATGCTTATTAGTTGTGTTAGAACAATAAACTTGGAGCCCATAGAAACATCCTAGAAGCTCCAAATAGTTAATTCCCCATGTCTGCAGTAACAATGACTCTTCCTGATTCCATCTGCTTCCTCAGCTAGATGTTAAGTCAGTTGCACCCCATCCTGGTGCACTGGCATCAGTTTGTAATATCATGGAAGGTTGTTCAATCAGCACTTTGCTGGAACTGCTTGAGACATGTAGAATCCACCACTGCAGACCAGAAACAGCATTTGTTGTTAGTTACATGGTTCTATCAAAATGACCAACATGCATTCTCGGTGCCTGTTCTTTAAGTCTCTGCAGCTGTTGATAATGTAATGGTCCAAATTGGACTGCTGGGAATGCTGCTACTAATTTTCCCAGTACACGAGCCACCTGTCTAATTGAAGGTTTTTGCTCGTTTAGGAGATTACTGCAATCTTTAATCAAATCCACCATTTTCCCTGGGCAAAGTGATATTCATTTGGACTGAATCAATTGTGAACCCCAAATAATTAATAGAGGTACATGGTGTTAACCTGGATTTCTGTGGATGAATTAGAAACCCCAACTTTTCAAAAGTTGATTTCACAACTGCAACAGATACTTCTGTTGACTGTTTTGTCTTTCCTATAATCAAAACATCATCCAAATATGCCATTAGTACATGCTCCTGGCTACTCAGCAAGCCCAGAATTGGTTTTAACAATTTTTGTGAATATTCTGAGTGCAGATATTAACCCATTAGGCAGAGCTTTGAACTGCCAGAACTGGTTCATCCATTTAAATTTAAGATACTTCCTATCTTCTGAATGAACAGACACTCAATAATATGCATCTTTCAAGTCTATAGTTGCCATATAACATGCTTCGGAAATAAGCTGTTCGGCAGTCACAAATGTTTCCATTTTAAAATGTCTAAATTGCACAAAAGGATTCAGATTTATCAAATCTACAAGAATCCTACATCCTCCATCCTTTTTTGATCGAGGGAATATTTTTTGTACAAAGTGGAGAGTTCGGCTAGGAACATGCTGAACAGGCAAATCATAATTTGGATTGAATTCAATTCGAAATCCTTGTATATTATTCAGGATTACCACATCTGAAGTAATTTTCTTCCAATTATTATAGAAGAAATGTAACCTGCCTCCAACTTTTGGACTTAATCCAGTTAGTATGTTCCCATGAGAACCAGGTCCACCTACCTCTTGAGCCATTTCAGTACCCTGAGATTCCTGGGTTCTCCCGGAAGCACGCCCACTGGTTCTTGCTCCCGCTGCAGGCCGCCAACTACGTCCCTGCGTTGATGAGCGACTTGGTCCAGGATCCGTATGACGTCTGAAAGGATACTTCCTCTTTACAGACTTCACAACCATTGATGTCTTCATCAATCCTGTTTTCGCTTCATCTTCCAACTCTTTAATACGTCTCCCGAGATCTCTCCAAAGAGTAAGTTGGGTAATTTGTATATTACTTGGTTTGCAGAGTGCTGCGAATTTCGGATTCATAGTAGACCGTATAGCTCTTCTCGAAGTGGGTGCTGCATAGCAACCCCAGTGCTTGCTGATGCAACTTCGTCATCTTTTGGTTGTTACCTGCTATTCTGGTAAAAGCAGTTATTCCAGAACCCAGCAGCTTTAATATTCTCTGCAACTGATTCCAGATACTCTTGCAGTCTCATCCATTTCATGCTGTTCCAGCTAATGGTAAACCAAGTAATTTATCAAGGAGGCCAGTTCTTCCTAATGGCTCTCCTGACCCTGACGGGGCAGCGAATCCTACTACCAGGGTTGGAACATCTGGCAGCTGCCTTTCATCGCCTTGTACAGCCTCACCGTCAGAGTCGGGGTCTGAAATCTCATGACCCGTAGCACGCTCCTCATTCCTGAGGGTGCATTCCATCAGCCCTGAGCCAGGTGCTGTTAAGCTGCTCCTGCAGCTTGGATTACAGTACACTCCTTCCTGAGTGAACTTTTGCTCCAACAACCTATGAAAAAGGCTTGTATTTGGGCAATACGCTCGAAAGCAGTATCTAGCCCTGTACCAGGAGCTGTTTGAGCTGTTTCCAGCAGCTTGGCTTTCAGAACACTCCTCACTGAGTGAACGTTGCTCCAACAGCCTGTGTAAAAGGCTTTCTATTTGGGCAATACGCTCTAAAGCAGTATCTAGCCCTGGAGCTTCTTCATTGCCTGGGACTCCCTCCGTTGGGATTTAAACTTTGTCTTTTGCCCGACAGGCGCTGACTGTGTTTTCACCAGCCCCAGGTCCACAGTCGCTATGCTCACCGCTGGCGACTGTACCGGGGTTTAGAGGCGGTTGGTCTCTAACCGCGGACTCCCGACTTTCCCGACTTCTGTCGGCTATGTCGCTCGCCTCTTCCCCCTGTCCGTTTTTTCCCATGGCGTCTGTGGAAAAAATCGCCATAGACCCACAGTAAACGGACCTGGAAAACCTGTAAAAAAGTTTTTACTTACCTTGTAGTTGAAAAACTACAAACCACTCGAGGAGCACTGCTCCTCACGTCCGTTTGCGTCAAGGCGTCTGACGTAATGACGCGCAGGCGCACTGACGGGCTTCTTCACGTAGTCACTCACGTGACTCCGAAGTAAAATGAAATGTTTGCGATAAGGCTGGAGTAACTCAGAGGGTCAGGCAACATCTCTGGAGAACAAGGAAGTCTGAAGAAGGGTCCCAACCCAAAACGGCATTTATCTATGTTTCCTGAGATGCTGCCTGACCCTCTGAGTTGCTCCAGCGCTTTGTTTATTTAATATAAAAAACTTGTAAAATTCAGCAAATCAGGCAGGACATTAAAAAACAGACAGCTTTACTCTCAGACTCCAGTTCCTGAGAAAGTGTTTCATACTGGACAGGTTTTCACAAAGTAAATATGAACAAGTTGTTGCCATTGATAGAAGTTTTGGGAACCTCAGGAAACAGATTGTGGTGATTAATAAATCAAAAGGGTTAGGATAAAAGTTGTTTAAATAGTTGGGGAACATTTTCTAAAATGGAAAGGGCCAGACTGATTCTCATAAAACTGGCATAGGCAGGATGGGCCAAAATGGACCACGTTATGCATGGATTCTCATCTCTGGTCCTGTGCTTAAACAATTGTAACATTATGATTCATAGAACGTATATAAATAGAATAGTACAGCACAGGAATGGGCCCTTTGGCCCAGAGCATCCATGCCAAACATGTCATAGGTTAAGCAAATCACCTCTGCCTGCATTCTCTCTATTCCCTGCAAATCCATGATATTCAGGTAAAATGAAAAAATTAAAAACTTTAAATGCTGGAACTAAAATGCCCAAAGGACTGGAATGGTAAACACTATCGTAATGGCAATTTTATTTTAATAAACAATAGTTGAAAAAATACCTATGGTTGTAATTATATCAGCAATATACAATTGGAAATACACTGACATAGACAAGTTACAGTATTTATCAGTCTAGACTTCAGCAGATTCTAATAATAGGTTTTTACTATAACCACGTGGCAAACCTACCAATTTAAGTTTACTTTTTCTCTCCTGAACTGAATAAGCCATCAATGGATACAAAACAATGTTCTAATGGGTTAATAAATGTGGCTAAAATATCACAGTGGGAACCTGTATATTGCTGAAATAATCATAATTGTGGATATTATAAAAGGCTTTGCATACAGTACTAATGTGATTTTGCCATTGAGATAGCATCAGGTGCTGCAGTCGCTTACAGCACAACGCCTATCAGCATTCCAGAATAAGTCAACAGCTACACATCAAGTCAAGTCAAGTCAAGTTTATTTGTCACATACACATACAAGATGTGCAATGAAATGAAAGTGGCAATGCCTGCGGATTGTGCAAAAAACTACAGAACAGAATAGAACATTGTGTTTTAATAAAATGTATGCACACTAACAAGTAAGATCAAGATTTTGACTTATAAGTAAAATAGACACGGAAAGTATGTTGAGGCAGGCCATATGAAGTGGACTTTCTGTGTTATGTTATTCCATAAAACCCCATGAAGCTAAAATGTAAAGAAATAAAAGGTGGATCCAGAGTATATCAGAGAATAGTATGGTAGAGAGCATGGATGAGAGAGGCAATGTTTAAAGGAGATGCGCAGGGGACATTGTTTACACAGAGGGTGGTAGGAGCCTGGACTGCTTTGTCGCAGGTGGTGGTGGAGTCGGATACGACAGTGGCTTTTAAGAGACCTTTGGATAGGCAAGTGGATATGCAGGTAATGGAGGGATATGGATTTTGTGCAGGCAGATTAGAATTGGTCTTAGCATCATGTTCAGCACAGACATTGTGGGCCAAAGGGTCTGATCTTGTGCTGTACTGTTCTATGTACTACACGTAATGTGGATGACCAAAGTATTGACTGGTGGGTACAACTGTACAAAATGGGTAGAGGTAAGAGTTTTTGTTCCACTATGATCTCGCCTGACCACAATTTTTTTGTGCCAAAGCAAAGAACTGCAGATGCTGATTTAACAAGGAAAGGCTCAAATTGTTGGAGGAACACAGTGGGTCAGGCAGCATCCCTGGAGCCCATGGATATGTCACGTTTCATGTCGAGCCCCTTCTTTAGACTGATTGCAGGGGTGGGGAATGGCTAGCTTTCTCCCTCCAACCCTGCAATCAGCCTGAAGAAGGATACTAACCTGAAATGTCACGTATCCATGTTCTCCAGAGATGCTGTCTGACCCGCTGAGTAATTTCAGCACTTTGTATCTGTCCACAAAAGTTTTTTGTTCACTTCATAGAAAAGTACTGCATCTAGTATTTTGCAGATTAATGAGATGAAGGATTAGTCTGGTGCAGAATTTCTTCACTGGCGACCTTAGCTCCATGACTTCTATTACTAATCCAAGCAAGTGGAGAAGGTTCCATCGTGCTCTGGGCTTACACCTTGTACAAATGCTTTGGAATGTCAGGAAGTGAGTCTTGTATCTTCAATATTAATCTCGCTGGTTCATGTCTGGTCAGTACCCAGGATCTTGATGGTGATGGTCTCAGCAATGGTAAACCCATTGAACGGCAAGGGCAGTGGTTAGATTGTCTGAAGGAGATCGACATTCCCCAGGGTTTTACTGGAGCAAATGCCATCTGCCACCTATCAGCCTATGCCTAAATGTTGTCCAGGGTCTTATAATATGTGGACATGGACTTTATATGATTTGCTGAGTGTTGTGATATTGCAAGGACTACTTTGTTATATCACAAGGACTACTTTGTTTGCCCACGTAGCAACATGTATACATAGGAATGACGTAATATGGGCAGGGCACTCTGGTTCCAGATGGCCGTGAAATAAACAGAGCCTTGATTTATGGTCAGCTTCAAATCCCTAAATACGTGTACTTGTGGTCATTCTAGAGTCATAGCAATGGTATAACAGATACCGGACCACAAAGTATAACATGGTGGCAGCGGTTTGTGTGATTTAGCCCTAGAAAGAAACGGAAAAAAGAAAGCCCTAGAAAAATGGACGAAGTACAACACTGAGGAGTTGTGAATGGAATTTAATATTGTACATTCGTCTGTAACGGAGGAAAAGTCTTTGGTGGAAATACCTGGAAAGTGTTTGGCTGAGGAATTTCTGCAGCAATATGTTGGAATTGGGATTATGGGCCTTCAACAACCACAACCATTTTTCTTCGTGTTACATATAACGTCTACTGTTGTAGTCTTGATTCCCCTTGTCTTTGACTTTTTCCCAGGACTCTTCAAAGACAGTCTAGGTCAAATTCTGCCTTGATATCAAGGCCAATCATAGTCTCCTCACTGAGTCACGAGTCAAGGTGGTTTATTGTCATTTGTTCCGAAATGGAACAATTCTTACTTGCAGCAGCACAACAGATCACTAAACATATTACTCTGTGATTTCAATTCTTTGGTCCATGGTTATAATGAGGTCTCTAACTGAGTAATCCTAGTAGAAATTAAACTGCATAACATACTGGCACAGTTTAGAAAGAGATGTACCATGTTTGCATGTTGCCACAGTGGCACAGCAGTAGAGCTGTTGCTTCACAGCACCAGAGACCCGGGTTCCATCTTGATCTCGGGTGCTGTCTGTACGGAGTTTGTACATTTGCCCTGTGAACACGTGGGTTTTCTCCAGGTGCTCCAGTTTCCTCCCACATCCCAAAGATATGCAGGTTTGTAGGTTAATTGGCCAATGTAAATTGTCCCTAGTATGTACGATAGAACTGACCTATAGGGTCAACTCATGGTCAAGAAGGCTCACCAGCGTCTCTTCTTCCTGAGGAGACTAAAGAAGGTCCATCTGTCTCCTCAGATTCTGGTGAACTTCTACCTCTGCACCATCGAGAGCATCCTTACCAACTGTATCACAGTATGGTATGGCAACTGCTCTGTCTCCGACCGGAAAGCACTGCAGAGGGTGGTGAAAATTGCCCAACGCATCACCGGTTCCTCACTCCCCTCCATTGAGTCTGTCCAAAGCAAGTGTTGACTGCGAAGGGCGCTCAGCATCGCCAAGGACTGCTCTCATCCCAACCACAGACTGTTTACCCTCCTACCATCCGGGAGGCGTTACAGGTCTCTCCGTTGCCGGACCAGCAGGTCCAGGAACAGCTTCTTCCCTGCGGCTGTTACACTACTCAACACTGTACCTCGGTGACTGCCAATCACCCCCCCCCCCCCCCCGGACACTCCTCCCACCAGGAAAAAAAAATACTATGACTGTATGCACGTAAATAGATTTATTTATTGCTCATATTTATGTCGCTCTTCTAGGGAGATGCTAACTGCATTTCGTTGTCTCTGTACTGTACACTGCACAATGACAATAAAGTTGAATCTGAATCTTAATCTGAATCTGAGGGAGAGGTTGAGCAGGCTGGCACTTTATTCCTTGGATCACAAGAGGTTAAGCGGTGATCTTGTAGAGGTGTATAAGATCATAAGAGGAAAAGATAGGGTAAAATCACAGAGTCTTTTACCCTGAGTAGGGAAATGTAGAATCAGAGGACATTGGTTTAAGGTGAGGTCAGAAAGTTATAATAGGAACCTCAGTGGCAACTTTGTTACACAAAGGGTGAAGGAAGAAGCTGCTGGAGGAGGTGGTTGAGACAGATACTATCACAATGTTTAAAAAACATTTGGACAGGTACATGGATAGGACAGGTTTAGAAGGATTGGATAGGTTTCAAGAGATATGAGCCAAACACAGGCAGATGGACTTGTGTGGCTGGGGCATGTTGGTTGGCACGGGCAAGTTAGGCCGAAGGGTCTGTTTTCAGACTCTATGACTCTATAACTATGAGAAGCATTATTGAATAAAAATACAAAAGCAGTAGATACAAAATTGTATCCTTATGTTTACTTATTGTAGAGTAAAATTTAGATTAGTTTAGGTTAGAGATACAGCGTGAAAACAGGCCCTTCGGCCCCCGAGTCCACGCCAATCATCGATCGCCCGTTTCACACTAGTTCTATGTTATCCCATGTTCTCATCCACTCTCTCCTTGAAGGCATTTTACAGAGGCCAATTAACCTAATAAAATGTTTTGCAAAGGACAAAAAATTAAAAAAAAGAATTAAGATATTATTTATTCTCTCAAGCTTTAACCAACTACAATGAAAAGTTAATTTTTTTAATAATATCCCAATAAAATAATAGCAAATAAAAATGTGATCCTTAACATAAATATGTACTTGCATAAATAAATAAAGAAATGAAATCAGTTAATACATTATACAAAAAAATAGTTAATTCATTATTCAACAGGAAAATTAATCAATGTACATCACAGGTTTCTGGCATACTCTATGCATGTTAACTTACCCTTTTGCCGTGGGATCCTCCCATATTTTGGAGTGAATCTGTATTTTTGCTTCTATGTTGGTACAAAATCCCCTCTGAAAAGATTTATTTCACGGTTTCTGATATATTTATCCTGAGCTGTCCCTGATCTGGTAACCAACCATGGCTCGAGAAGACAAAAATTTGAGGAGTAGGTTTTATCTGTAAGCAATAAATTATATTAAAACTGTTTCTTCATCCAGTGCAGAGTGAGCTTTTATAACGTGCTTGCACTGCAGACTAACAGTGATATGGGTCAGGTTTCCCAACAGTAAGTCCCTTCCTGTGATCAACATGTATTGTTAGATAGTTGTGTAATGACTGTAATCGCATTAGCTCAGCCACTTCATTCCAGTACATCTGTTCCAGGCAGTGGATGCACAAATACACTGGAATTATGTTAATTGTCCATGACAGTACAAGACATCACCATGGTGCATTGAAATCAACTGCAAGACTTCACAGTCCAGCCCCCAGTTCAGTGTTTCTGGATGAAATAGTCAGTCACAAATAAACCTCACAAAACAATTTTTTTTTAAAACATTCTTCTTATTTTCACTCATGAGAACTTTTCGACCAGAAGCTAATTCATTCCATAAATAAGCAAAAATGTAAATTGATGTCAGATTATAAAACTCTCATAATCTTGCTTGTAGCACAGGTTTGAGATTCATTTTTAATTGATCACAAATTAATTTACTTTAAATAATGGATTGAAAGTCGGATTAATTAACAGTTTTTTTTCCAATATGTTTCTTCCCACATCCTAAAGACGTGCGGGTTTGTAGGTTAATTGGCCTCTGTAAAATTGCCCTAGTGTGCAGGGAGTGGATGAGAAAGTGGGATAACATAAAATTATTGTGAATGGGTGATCAATGGTCGGCGTGAAGTCGGTAGGCCGAAAGGCCTGGTACCATGCTGTATCTTTCAACAATCAATGTTTCACGTCAGGACCCTGCTTCAGTCTGAAGAAATGCCCAAAACTGAAACGTCACCTATCCATGTTCTCCAGAGATGCTGCCTGAACCACTGAGTTACTCCAGCACTTTGTGTCTTCTTTTTTAAACCGGCATCTGTAGTTCCTTGTTTATCTATTAATCAATGTTGCAAACCACTCCTTGACGTTATAAACGTGAATAAACCCTCAAAAATAAATGAATTTTTTTGTTTGGGAAATATAAGCACCAGATTGGTGTTCATCATTAAATCTATGAATTTTAAATTATGAAGTAAATGATAAGGTTGTCAGAAGAAGCATATTGCCAGGAGTTAAGATGTGTGTGAAGCACAATTGATGAAACGGAAGTAATTTAGAACGTAAAGCTCATTTATACAGCGAAGCTTCAGGCTATAGATTTCACATTGAGAATTTGTGGTCAAAGTAGAAACTGTTTCATTCAAGATTACAATGAAGGAAAATGGATTCAAGGGATTAAAGCCAGATATGTGGCAGCTGAATGGCTTTGTTCCTAGATGAGTAATCCAGAGAAAGGCACAAGGTGCTAGCTAGAGTAACTCTGCAGGTCAAGTAACATCTCCAGAGATGCTTGACCCACTGGGTTACTCCAGCACTTTGTGTCTTATTTGGTAAACCAGCATCTGCAGTTCCTTGCATCTCCATTGAATTCTCCAATTTTAAGTAATAAATCAACAAAACCAACAACACCCCCACCTCGATAAGTACCCATTTCTCCCACTATCCAACAGCCCTTTCCTCTTCCTCCATTCCTTCCCATCTCTATCCCTTCCTCTGGATTCACATTCCATGCCTCTTTTCTCCTTAGCTCAGCCTTTTGTCTTCTTCCCATCTCTGGTCTTTGTCCACCCATCTGCCAATCAAATACCCACCTATTGCTTGCCTATTTTGACCTGCCTCCGACACGCTTCCAGCTTTCTCCACCCTACTATGATCAGTGTGAAGGAGGGTCCCAACACAAACCATCGCCTATTCATATCCTCCAGAGATGATGACTCACCCGCTGAGTCATCATCTTTTTTTTGTACACCAGCATGTGCAATTCCTTGTGTCTACTGTAGAGTCATAGAGTGATACATGGTGGAAACAGACCCTTCGGCCCAACTTGCCAACACTGGCCAACATGTCCCAGCTACACTCGTCCCACCTGCCCGTGTTTGGCCCATATCCCTCCAAACCTGTCCTATTCATGTACCTGTCCAACTGTTTCATAAACATTGGGATAGTCCCAGCCTCAACTGCTGCTCCTCTGGCAGCTTGTTCCATACCCCCACCACCCTTTGTGTGATAAAGGTACCCCTCAGATTCCTATTAAATCTTTTCCCCTTCACCTTAAACCTATGCCCTCATCCTTGATTCGCCTACTCTGGGCAAGAGACTGTGCGTCTACCCAATCTACTCCTCTCATGATTTTATACACCTCTATAAGATCACCCCTCATCCTCCTGTGCTCCAAGGAATAGAGTCCCTGGCTACTCAACCTCTCCCTATCGCTCAGACCCTCTAGTCCTGGTAAAATACTCATAAATCTTCTCTTGACAACTTGACTACATCTTTCCTATAACATGGTGCCCACAATTGAACACAATACTCTAAATGCGGCCTCACCAAAGTCCTGTACAACTGCAACATGACCTCCCCACTTCTATACAATTCTCTGACTGATGAAGGCCAATGTGCCAAATGCCTTTTTGACTACCCTATCTATCTTCGACTCCACCTTCAAGGAACCATGCACCTGCACTCCGAGATCCCTCTGCTCTACAACACTCCCCTGTACTGTAATCAAGAGATGAACGAAGGAACTCAAATAAGTGAATTTATGATGTAATGAGATGAAACTGCAGATACTGGTTTCTACTAAAGATAGACACAAAATGCTGGAGTAACTCAGCGGGTCAGGCAGCATCTCTAGAGAAAATGGATAGGTGACATTTTGATTCTCGACTCTTCTTCGGACTTCTTAAAAATGATTTATAACCCACCATCATGACTGAAGTTAAATTAATTTTATTAATGAAACCTTTCATGAAAAACTTTGCTGGCATAAATCATAATCACAGTATTTAGGTGGATCTCAATTTGACAGTGAGGAAAGTAATTTGCCAGGAGATACGGACAAACGGCGAGCTCCATTCTCAACCATTCCTAAAGTTTATTAGAGTTTTATTCATTCACATTCACAATGAGATCCAACTGTTGAAATTAGTCGCATTATAACGACACGCCTGTACCACACACCTTAACAGACCCTCAGCTTGGTAGGCAGCTGTGTTTACACTGCAGGTTTACATAGGCAGTTTTTGCCAGGTTTATTATGGAAAATGTTGGCAAGATGGTCAGACTTTTTGTACGCTATAAATACAATCAGGTGGTTCAATTGGAGGGCAAAACCCAAAGAATGGGAATGGAATGAACTAGAATGAACAACTCATTGTGATCTGCAAAGGCCAATTTTTTTGGCAGGGAATGAAGGGAGGAATGGTGCCCAGAACGCAAATCAATCTTACACAAAATATCTATTGCTTTGGTTTCTATTTTACAAATTAGATATGTGGTTAGTAATAATTAATTCATTTAAGCAGGAACTTAAACTGTGCAGAATTAGCAATATTAAACATGTGCAGAATGTTTCACTGATTTAAACCTACCTAGTTATGCTTCAAAGAATTAGACTGTGCAGTCTGTACTTGAGTTCTAATTGACTGTATTTATGTATAGTATATCTGATCTGTTTATATAGCATGCAAAACCAGGCTTTTCACTGTACCTCGGTATATGTGACCAGGGGGGCGGAAAACCCGAGGGGGGGGGGCAGAGGGGGACACGTCCCCCCCATGTTTTGAGAGGTGGGGGACATCCCCCCCAAGTTTTTGTGATCCGTATTTTAAAATCTCCACTTTCCGCGAGACAGTGGGGGGGGGGGGGGACTGATGATCGAGAGCGCGATGATTGGAGGAATGGGGGGGGGGGGGGGGACTGAGGATAGTGCGCGGTGATTGGAGGAGGGGGACGTGGCACAGACCTGCGCCTCATCTGCAGGCAGGATCGATCCCGGCCGGCTCTCCGCCGCTGTCCCGAGTACCCCCTCCCCCCCAGGCCAGAGAGGTCGGGAGTCAGACGCGAGCTGTGGCCCCAGGCCCACAGCCAGCGCAGAGAAAAAGCACTAAACCCAGCTCACTCTGCCTGTCCCGCCAGGTTAACGTGCCTGGGCTTGCGGGAAATATGGCCAGCGCGGAGAAGCAGCGCCGGTGTCCCGTCAGTCCAGACAGGGCTGTAGTTAACCCGGTGAGACAGGCAGTGTTGAGCTGCATTTAGCGCTGGATTGAGCCTCCGAAGGCTCGCGCGCGTGTGTGTGAGTGTGCGCATGCGCGCGCGGCCGCCAAATAATTGTGTCCCCCGTCCCCTCCATGTTTTGATAGCGAGTTCCGCTCTTGTCACATAATGTGACAATAATAAACCTGGACCTGGAATACAAGGCTCTGATTGCCCAGCCTATCTATGCCTCTCATCATTATATAAACTTCTATCAGGTCTCCTGTCAACCTCTGGCATTAGAGAGAAAACAATCCAAGTCTGTCCAACCACTCCTTGTAGCTAATACCCCGCACATATCCGCCAGTATGCCTATTAGACAACGGTGCTGCCACTCGACCCCAGGAACCACCTTACCTTCAAGCAAGTTTAACAATTGGACGACATAGCTGCCACTCAACCCCACAACCTGCCTTCTCCCACAATTACATTTGCCAATTGGACGAGGAAGCTGCCACATAACCCTCGAACCGTGGGCATTGCTTTC
This sequence comes from Malacoraja senta, assembly GCA_038087875.1. Lineage (NCBI taxonomy): Eukaryota > Metazoa > Chordata > Chondrichthyes > Rajiformes > Rajidae > Malacoraja > Malacoraja senta. The sequence goes on along the minus strand of CM075981.1, from coordinate 23,198,150 downwards.
AAGACCACTACATTGCTTATCCTAATTACCCTTGGAAAGATGAGCCAACCTTTTCAACTGCTGTTGTCATGCCTTGGTTTGGTTTATTTATTGTCACGTGTTCAGAGATACAGTGAAATGCTTGTTCTGCATGCCATCCAGTTATATCATGCCATACATGAGTACAATAGATCCTCTTCTGAAGCAGTAGGCAGAGAGTCGCCATGTTCCAGTGCCTTCTTGCAACTCCCAAGTGTCTGAAAAGTCTGATCTTGGCCCAAGGTGATGTGCAGTTTCTTATTTCCTCACATTAAGGCCCGGTGTCCTGGTGGCACTGGATGGGTGAAGTAGGGGTGGGCCTGGCCCAGCACGATGCCGTCGGCTCCTTCCACTGCCGCTCCATGCAGCTGCCACAGCTGCACTCAGTCCGCTCGCTAGCCCGGCTGCTGTAGGGCCTCCCGTGACCGCCTCCGCCAACACCTTGAGTCGAGAGCACCGTAACCACCCTGTCCGTTGACTCCAGCCGCTGCCCCCCCACTTCCACGTTCACAAGTTATAGGTGTAGAATTAGGCCATGCGGCCCATCGAGTCTACTCCGCCATTCAATCTCTGCCTCCTAATCCCATTTTCCTGCCTTCTCCCCGTAACCCTTGACACCGGTTCTAATCAAGAATTTGTCTGTCTCTGCCTTAAAAATATCCACTGACTTGGCCTCCACAGCCCTCTGTGGCAACGAGTTCCTTAGATTAACTACCCTCTGACTAAATAAGTTCATCCTCACCTCCTTACTAAAAGAGCGCCCATTAATTCTGAGGCTATGACCTCTGGTTCTAGATTCTCCCACCAGTGGAAACATCCTCTCCACATCCACTCTATCTATGCCTTTCATTATTCTGTAAGTTTCAACGAGGTCCCCCCTTCTAAACTCCAGTGAATAGAGGCCAAGTGCTGTCAAATGCATGCTGAGGTTGTTGTGTGCCATTTACCGATCCAATCATGGTACGTCAGCATGTTTCCGAGGGGGTGGGTGGCGAGTTTGTGGACCGTTCACAGCCGCAGAATTTTCCCTTAACCTTGCACCGCTGCCATCTTAGAATCATCTCATCAAATACCATCAACCTGACGATGGCAGTCATTTAGTGGCTGCTGTTTGGTTGGTCAACCAAAGTGATTCATCTCCCATGGATCATCTCACCCTCTTTGGTTAGTTTGTCTATACTCCCTTGAGGCAACCGTACAACCTCCTCACTAATGACAATCCCACCAGGTCTGCTAGCATCAACAAACTTGAAAATATGTCATTTGGTTCCCTCAGCCAGTGTCATGGATGTAGAATATGAATACTAGGGGCACTTATCCTGATCTCCATGACACTCCAGTAGTCTGTCACTCCAAGAACGAGGCGGCACAGTGGCGCAGCGGTAGAGTTGCTGCCTCACAGCACCAGAGACCTGGGTTACATCCTGACCTCGGGTACAGTCTGTACGGAGTTTGTACATTTTCCTGGGACTGGAGCCTGAAAACTGTAACGCCCAGGTTCAGGAACAGCTACTTCCCTACAGCCTTTAGGCTATTAAACACTACAATCTCAAATAAGTTCTGACCTATATAGACTATTATTGTTATTATTGCACTATTATTGATTTTTTTAAATGTGTACGTTTTTATAGAGTGGTGGAAAAACGTGATTATAGATATATAATCTATATATATGTGCATTTGTGAGTGTGTATATACACACGCTGAACTTTTTTTTCTCTCTCGTTTATTATATTGTTTACAGTGTACTATGTTTACATATTCTGTTGTGCTGCTGCAAGTAAGAATTTCATTGTCCTATCTGAGACATATGACAATAAAACACTTGACTTTCTTGCATGGGTTTTCTACAAGTGCTCCTGTTTCCTCTCTCATTCCAAAGACATGCAGGTTTGTAGATTAATTGCCTTCTGTAAATTGCCCCAAGTGTGTAGGATAGAGCAAGTGTAATCGATAGATGGAGTAATCGATAGATGGGTAATCGATAGATGGAGCAGACTTGATGGGCTGAAGGGCCTGCTTCCACAATGTATCTCTAAATTAAAATCTCAATATCTTTATTTTGACTCTTTGCTTTCTGTCCATTGGGCATTTCTCATTGCATTAGATCACCCCAATCCATGCACTCTAACCCTAACCAGCTTAGTTACTCCAGCGCTTTGTGTTTTACTCTTACCTTGTTGACCAATCTTCTTGGTGGAACCTGATCAAAATTCTAAGAATACATCTACTTGTCGCCCTTCCCCCGACCCCATTTATTCCACTTCTCATCCTCAAATATCTCCAATAGATTAATCAAACATGATTTTCCTTTCATCATTCCATGCTGACACTCCTCAACCTATTAGTCTTTTCCAAGACACAAAGTGCTGGAGTAACTCAGCAGGTCAGGCAGCATCTCAGGAGAACATGGACAGGTGACATTTCGGGACAGAACCCATCTTCAGACTGGAAGTGTATGTGTGTATATTTCAAGTTCAAGTTTGTGTTTATTGTCACATGCACCCATTAAGGTACAGTGATATTTGAGTTACCATACAGCCATACTAAGTGAAAAACAAAAATACACACAGCACATAAAATTTAACGTAAACATCCACTACAGTGGAATCAACATTCCTCACTGTGATGGAAGGCAATAAAGTTCAGTCATCTTCCTCTTTGGGCCTTGAACCCTCCGCACTTGTATATATATCATATATACACACATACACATATATATATTTATATACATACACGTGTGTGTGTATTTATAAGGTCATAAGTGATAGGAGCAGCATTAGGCCATTTGGCCCATTAAGTCTACTCTGCCATTCAATCTATCCCTAACCCCATTCTCCTGCCTTCTCCCCATATATATATATATATATATGTGTGTGTGTGTGTGTGTATAAGAACTTATTTTTTAGTTTATTAAATTGTTTACAGAATATTATGTTCATATGTTCTGTTGTGCTGCTGCCAGTAAGAATTTCATTGTTCCATTTGGGACATATAACAGTAAAAGACCCTTGACTCTGCCAAAACTGTTCCAACTGATGTATGCATTTCCGACGATTATATCCCAGAGAGATGAGCAAATTCCCAGCACTTCATCGTTTGGTCCTTGTCCTGAATAGAACATCTGAAACGCCTGGCGCAGAAGGGGAGAGCAAGCGAGCGCAGAGCGCGGAGATCGATGCGGAGCGACGTGTGGGTGTGAGCGGAATTGACTACTTGCGCCTGTCTGTTTACCGCGGGCGGACGGCGGGGCGCGAGCGGGCGATGAGCGCGCGGTGAAGGAGCGCGAGGCAGACGCATCCAACCGTCGCCATGACCAACGGTAATCCTCCCCTCCTTCCCCATCTGGCTGCGGCCTTCGTCCCCTTCCCCCTCCCAGCCCCTGAGGGGAACTGAGGACGTGGCCGCTCCCACACTGGCGTTGGGCCTCGGCGGCGGCCCGGCACCGGACAGGCAGGCAGGCAGACAGAAGGTAACGGGCTCCGGGCCGGAGCCGCCCCGCAGTCCATCCCCGCCCAGACCTGGCGCCGCTCGCCTCGGCTTTGACCCGAGTTACGGAGCGCTGCCCGGTAAACTAAACTTGATCGGCCAGCTCCTTGTCAAACCAAACTTGATAGCGCGAGAGGGCGGGACGTGGGGCTGACTGGCGGCTGCGTCGTCCAATAGGCAAATGGGATTGCACCGGAAGGCGGGTCATGGGATAAGTGGCAGCCTTCTCAACCAATAGGCAAACGTATTTGCGGAGGAAGGCGGGTCGAGGGCAGCTATCTCGACCAATGGGCAAACGTAGCTGCGAGAGGAGGCGGGACGTGGGACTGAATGGCAGCAGCCTCGTCCAATAGGCAAACTGGATTGCGGGATAAGGCGGTTCCCAAGCTTGAGTGGCAACTTCGTTGTCCAATAGGCGGACTCTTGCGGAAGTGTTTTTCTCTTATGCCGGAGTTTGACAGGAGACCAAATGGAAGTTCATCACATTATCAGACATAGATACCGTAAACAGTCAGAACCTTTACCCCAGGATTAGGTTTATTATTATCATGTGCACCAATGTGCAGTGAAAAACCTTGTTTTGCATGCTGTCCGTACAGATCGTATTAAGAGACAAGAGTGTTTTATTGTCATATTGTCCCAGATAGAACAATGGAATTCTTACTTGCAGCAGCACAACAGAATATGTGAACATAGTACCCTGTAAACAATATAATAAACGAGGTGAAAAAAGATAATACTGTACATAAATACACCAGGACAAACTCAAGAGCAATAGATAGAGAGAACTAGAAGATACAGAGTTCAGAGTATAGTTCTCAGCATTGTATCGCATCAGGGCAATGGTCGCAGTGGGGTAGAGGTGAATTGGACAGTACCGTAGCTTATGGAGGACCATTCAGAAGCCTGATAACATAGGCGAAGAACCTGAGTCTGGTGGTGTGCTCTTTCAAGCATCTGTATCTTCTGTTTGATGGGAGTGGGGAGAAGGAATAACCGGGGTGGAACAAGTCATTGGTAGACAAAAATGCTGGAGAAACTCAGCAGGCGAGGCAGCATCTATGGAGCGAAGGAAATGGAACAAGTCATTGATTATGTTGGGTGCTATTCTGAGGCAGCATAAAGTGTTGATGGTGTCAGTGGTGGGAGGTCGTGTCTGTGCGATGGACTTGGGCTACATCTACATCTCTCTTCAATTTCTTGTGGTCTTGGGCAAAGCTGTTCCGAAACCAAACTGTTGATACCCGACAGTGTGCTTTCCATGGCGCATCTGTAGAAGTTTGTAAGAATCTTTGGAGATGTGCCAAATTTTCTCAATCTCCTCGGGAAGCAGAGGCGTTGGTGTGCCTTCTTGGCAGTCACATCAATGTGGTTCGTCCATGTCAAATCATTGGTAATATTAACTCCAAGGAACTTGAAGCTGTCAACCATTTCGACTTCTGCACCATTGATGTTGATTGGGGCGTACACTCCACCATGTTGGACCAGGGTGGAAATATAAATAACTAGAGGGCATAGCTTGAAGGAGAGAAGGGCAATGTTTAAAGGAAATGTGTAAGGCAAGTTTTTTTTTACACGAGAATGTTGAGTGCCTGGATCGCACTGCCAGGTGTGGTGGTGGAGGCAGATATGATAGTGGTGTTTAAGAGGCTTTTGGATTGGCACACGGATATGCAGGGAATGGAGGAATAATACAAATCTGAGTTTTACATATTTGCTGTCAGTACAGGTACATTGTGTGCACCTATTATTACAGTTGTGCATTGAACGATTTAATCGCACTACTAAGTCAATGTTGTTTTTCCACATTGTATAGAGAGAAGTTTAGGTAGGTGTAACATTCCTCAATGGCGATTTGTTTATCTTAGGCTGAAAAGATTCATTGGATAAGACTTAAAAAAATAATGCATTGTTCTTGACCTGTGTGCCAATTCCTCGTTGTTCGGATGGCCTGGCACAATGTTAAACAATCCTGAGCAATGGCTTTGCCAGCTCCCAAGCCCCAGGCTGATTGGTTTGCAGAGATACCAGTGAAATTGAATGTTTATGAATGCCAAAATCGCTTTTACACAAAATAGCACTATTAAAACGTACTTGCAAATGATTATGCTAGAAATGGAGGGATATGGATCATGTGCAGGCAGATGAGATTAGTTTAGTTTCATACTGATATCCAGAGGGTCTGTTCCTGTGCTGTACTTTTCTATGTTTCATATGTTTAAACAATGTGAATCAAATAAAATAAGAAACTAGTCTCAACTTTGCTGTTACAGTTCAGCCATTTCCCCCCATTGATTTCATTGGAGCCACAGGCCCTGCAGTAGGTCTGTCCTAGCACAGTCTCGGGGAACCATTTTCCCAGGAAATCTGGAATATCTTGTGGTTGGGGTTTATCCTCGAGGGAGGGCAGAATTCAGCCTGCATTCTGGGCCTCTGCTTAGTTAGATAAGATTGAAGCCAATGTAATACTGCACTGTTTTTTATCAACTAATGTCTTGACAGATTTAGTTCTGAGGTCATAGGAGCAGAATTAGGCCACTCGGCCCATCGAGTGGCCTAATTCAATTATGGCTGATCTAACTTTCCCTCTCAACCCCATTCTCCAGCCTACTCCCCATAATCTTTGACACCCTTACTAATCAAAAGCCTGTTAATCTCCGCTTTAAAAATACCCAATGACTTGGCCTCCACAGCAGTCTGTGGCAATGAACTCCAATGATTCATCAATCTCTGACTAAAGAAATTCCTCCCATCTCCTTTCTAAAGGTATGTCCTTTTATTGTGAGGCTGTGTCCTCTTGTCCTCGATTCTCCCACTAGTGGAAACTTCCCACATCCACTCCATCCGCCTTTCACTATTTGGTAAGTATCAATGAAGTATCCACCTCATCCTTCTAAACTCCAGCGAACACAGGCCCAGAGCTGTCAAACGCTCATCATACATTTAGCATCCCTTCTAATAATAGCTGGCAAGTTAAACAACTAAAGGTCAAAGCTATCAATCTGTACTTAATTACAACGAAAACAAACTCTTGCCTAAGTGCATTTTTGCAACAATAATTAATTCTGAATACAGTGATACTACTTTGTATACAACACTGTTATGTACTGCTGTATAAAAAAGACACAAAATGCTGGAGTAACTCAGCGGGTCGGCAGCATCTCTGGGAAACGTGGATAGGTGCCATTTCAGGTTGGGACCCTTCTTTTGACTGATTATAGAGGAGGAGGTGAAAGAAAGCGAGATGGGGCAGGACAAAGTCTGACATGTAATAGGTGGATACAGTTCAGGGATTTTCGATGGGCAGATGTTTGAATAAAGGCCAGAGATGAGAAAGCAGAAGGTGTGAGACAAAGGATTGAATAGTTGAGAATTGTGAAGCTAGAGGAATATAGGTGGAAGGTGAGGGGGAGGGTACAAATAGATGCGAGTCCAGATGGGGCACAGGCAATGGGGGGAGGGGGGGTGATGTAGTTTGTAGTAACCTAAAAATTTGGAGAATTCAATGTTTAAACCATTGGACTATATTCTACGCGAGTGGAATGTGAGGTACTGTTCCTCCAGTTTGTGTGTGGCCTCACTCTGGCAATGGAGGAGGCCCAGGACAGAAAGGTCAGTATGGGAAGGGGAAGAGGAGTTAAAAAGGGTAGCAACTGGGAGATCCAGCAGGCCTAAGTGGACCAAGTGCATATTCAGGCATTTCCTGTTATTGCTGATCGAGTAACGAAAATTAACCTGTACAGAATTCGCAAATGACTACACAAAAATTTATGATGTGGATTAAAGTTTGCTCTGACGGAATTTGTGAAAAAAGTAAATAAATACAAAGTGCATTCTTCTCAACCCTTGTATTTTGACACATGATGCAGTTTTGCTGAACAGAAAATTGTGATACAGGTGGTTTACTAGGAACACAACTGTTCCTCCATGTTTCCCCGGCACTGTAATGCAGGGCCACCTGTGTACGTTAGAGTAAGCTAACCATCATATTGACAAATTCACCAAATTGCATTCTTATCCTTCATTCTGTATATTTTTTGTAAGGTACACCTGATCATTTCAACACCTTTAACATATGATAACTTCAATTCATCATTAGTATTTCAAGTTTTTCCACCATATCCTACATTAACATTGGCAGCCAAATCCAAAACATTCTTGAGACACTGACATCCGTGTAAATTTGAAACCATTAATTTGTTCATCATTAATTTCAGAGTATAACACTTAGAGCATAGTTCTTCTATTGACAGTTTCTATTTGAACTTCACAAAGTCTAAATAGATATAAATCCAAGGTTCTTCTTCTTGTAACCATGTACATTTAAATAACTTCCTTTGTATCTTTATGCCAACTTCATATTTGAAATCAAGTGTAATATACACGTTGAAATCAAGTGTATTATAGGAAATGGTAATCCTCAATATACCATTTTGTATTGTTGAAAAATATTTCACTACGATCATATATCTGATACCCAGTTCTTTCAGATAAAAGCCTCAAATGTATCAATGTTTCTATTTGTAGAACAAGGACATGCAGATGCTGGTTTATCAAGGAAAGACACAAAATGCTGGAATAACTCAGTGGATCAGGCAGCATCTCTGCAAGATGGAATAAGTGATGTTTCGGGTCAGCACCCTTCTTCAGAATAAAGATTGGGCCAAAACCCATGAAACAGTCTGAAGAAGTTTCCCGACCCGAAACGTCACCTATCCATGTTCTCAGAGGATGCTGCCTGACCCGCAGAGTCACATCAGCACTTTGTGTCTTTCTTCAATATTCCTGTTTGTTCACTTGATGAATTAGCACATGTACCTGCAATTTCAGTTCCACTGAAGTTTGGAGCAATGTTGTCTGCCCAGTTTAACTAAAATATTCTTCCTCGGACTTTCCTTGTGCTGTTGTCTAGAAGTGTTAAGCCAATAAAATTAATCACGTTTAATTAATTTTGTGGGTTTAGTGCTTTAGCAGTTGTTTTTTTTCTTGGCAGAATTGAGTGAATTATTGTGTAAACAATCTGCTTGTGCATGAGAATTTGTCGCACACCTACAGACAACAGCACAAGGGAAGCTCAGATGAATATTTTGGTTAAAAATTAAACACTAAATAGTTAAGTGCCATTTTTTGATAAGTTCTGTATTAAAACTGTTTAGTGTTAATCAATTTATTTTGTACAAATCAAGAAAGAACATAATTTAAAAAAAATATCTTTAACCAATAATAGACTGCTGAGATTTGATTATCCTTTTGTTCAGCGATATTATGTATTTGATGACTGTAGGTTATCTTTTGTTCTCATGTCAGTTGTATAAATTTTCGAACTAATGTATCATAAATACTTTATTTGATTCTTCGGTTTTAACCAGACTTCTTGTGGTGTTTTACAGTATATTCTTTCGATGGGCTCCTGGTCTTTGGCTTGCTTTTTATATGCACTTGTGCATACTTAAAGAAAGTTCCACGGCTGAATAAATGGTTACTTTCTGAAAAGAAAGGGGTATGGGGTGTATTTTACAAAGGTAAACCTATTTGTGTACTAGATTTGATTAACTAAATCATATACTTGTATTATATTAGTAATAAACATGATAAGATATTATCCTTGGAGAAAAATAGGGTGGCGCAGCAGTAGAGTTGCTGCCTTACAGCACCAGCGACCCGGGTTCGATCCTGACTACATATGCTGTATGTACGGAGTTTGTACATTCTTCCTGTCACCGCGTGGATTTTCTTCGGGCTACAAAATTCCTATTGCAGCTCTCCCAAGCTAGGAAATGAGGGGTAAATAAGACATCTTTAGAATTATAGAGTCATACAGCATGGAAACAGGCCATTCAGCCCAATTTGCCCATGCTGACCAACATGTCCCATCTACGCTAGTCCCACCATCCTGCGTTTGGCTCATATCCGTCTAAACCTGTCGTATCCATGTACTTGTTGAAATGTTTCTGAAATGTTGCGATAGTACCAGCTTCAACTACCTCATTCCATACACCACCACTCATTGTGTTAAAAAAAAAGGTAACCATCAGGTTCCTATTAGATCTTTTCCCCCCTCAGCTTAAATCTATATAGTCTGGTTCTCAATTCCCCTACTCTGGGCAAAAGACTGCATTCACCTGATCTATTCCTCTCATGATGTTGCACATAAGATCATCCCTCATCCTCTGCTCCAATGAATAGAGTCCTAGCCTGCTCAACTTCTTCCTATAGCTCAGACCCTCGAGTCCTGGCAAAATTCTCATTAAAAAACTACACAAACTGCTGAAGTAGCTCGGCGGGTCAGGCTTACAACCTCATTATTTCAAGCACTTCAGTGCCACATGCACTAGTGTCCTGCTCTACCCTCAGTGCAGCTGGGACTCCGGGACAGACAGTGCATTGGATTAGATGCTTGCTGATCATGTTCTCAGCCCTCTCTTCCCTTGCTGTTTCCTTTACCTTCATGCTAGCCTTTTAAATAAATGATCTGCAACAGATAGAAGGGAGATCCTTTAGGCTGCCATGGTCTTCCCAGTGCTGCAATGACACAGTACCTGCACACTTGGTTTGCAGCTTCCTCTGAGACTTGCCATTTCTGTCTCAAGATGTTGGGGGAGTCCAGATCCAGGAGCCACAGTTTAAGAATAAGGGGTAAGCCATTTAGAACGGAGATGAGGAAAAACGTTTTCACCCAGAGAGTTGTGAATCTGTGGAATTCTCTGCCTCCGAAGGCAGTGGAGGCCAATTCTCTGGATGTTTTCAAGAAAGAGTTAGATAGAGCTCTTAAAGAAAGCGGAGTAAAGGGATTTGGGGAGAAGGCAGGAACGTGGTACTGATTGTGCATGATCAGCCATGATCACAGTGAATGGCGGTGCTGGCTCGAAGGGCCGAATGGCCTACTCCTGCACGTAATGTCTAAAACAGTTTTATGTAACTTCTACTTACTCACCTCCTCCCTTGCCCCTTCCTCTAGGTGTTTAACCAGTTCCACAACTCCCCACTTATTTCCCTCTTGAGATCACACCTTTCCGAGCCAACAACGGGCCTACCAGGCACCGTCCTGCCTGGGGTCGTTTGTTGCAGGCCCTGATTGATCCTGGTCTTTTCTCACCTCCAGCCCTTCACCCCCTACTTTCAGTCTGAAGAAGGGTCCCGACCCGAAATGTCGCCCATCCTTTTTCTCCAGAAATGCTGCCTGACCCTCTGAGTTACTCTGGCACTTTGTGTCTATCGTTGGTAGAAACCAGCATCTGCAGTTCTTATTTTCCCCATCAAGCTCTGAACACACATTTTGAGATAATTCTGAACATAATTGCAGTTTGTTCAAATTTGCAGTGCTTGTAGACAATAACAAAAAAAGTTAACATTACATGAATTACTAAATAAAACTTTTGTTTCCTTGCAGCTGCAGTAATAGGAACAAGGCTTCATGTACCTGTTGCACTCTCTTGTCTTGTCACGGGCGTTTACGTTTTGTTTATTAAATGACACCGGTAGTCCAAAGTTGACCCTGACTCTGAGAGGAACAATACATTTTGCAGAACCATTCAACAAGGAGTAAGATCAGAGAATGGTTTCTTTCTGTAAAAGAATCAAACACTATACCATTTACTCTTGTGCAATCCTGGAGGTGCTTGGATGGAATGCAAGCCGATGGAAAAGTAGTTAGGAGCCGATATATGTGCATGGTCTGTATTAAAGATGCAACAACCATCAAATCTTCTATCTCACTTTAAAACGTTGTGAAGGATGAGTCAGATCATAAAACAAGATATTTGATTATTTTAGTTTTAAAGGAAGTATTTATGTCATTTGGTAACTGTGCTAAATTTATCTTTTTAATTTAAGTAACCAAAGTAATTTTAGTTTAGTTTCTAAGTTTATTGGTATACCAAGTTTCCATGTTTAATTAAATATTTGTTTTGACTTTTTTTGTCTCAGACAATGAGATTGTTGTATCTTGTTCCAGTTGGCTGCTCCTGTCTTCCTAAAATGATGTGCATTATAGGTTAATAATAAAGTTAATGCTCTATTCAGAATTTAATGCTGAAAAGTTTTTAAATTTGGCAAACTTGAAGAGAGAATATAAATTTTTTTTTGGTTCCAGTGAAATCTGTAAATTACATTGAGGGGAGAAGAATTCTGTCCACCCGCCTTGAATAATTAGTTATGCCAGGAGCATGGTGACTGCATCGGTTACTGAAAGTTAAAGTGGTGATTTTCTGAATGTTGTCTCATTCAAGTTTCCTGTTCTTTCCTTTTAAATAGATGTGTAGTATATATATTCAAGGAAAATGTTAACTGCACTTTGAGACATTAAGATTTTGGACAGGGAAAAAAAATAAAAACAACCATTGCTTGGAAAATTTGATTTCAAATATTAATACAGATGGTCTTTTTCTTTGGCATTTCAAGAATAGTATCTTATACTAATAGAACAGTACAGCACAAGAACAGGACCCTTTGGCCCCAGTGTATGTGCTGAGCATGATGCCAAGTCCATCTCCTATCTATCTGTACATAATCCATATCACTCCATTTCCAGCATATCCAAAGACACTTAAATGCCACTATTGTACCTGCCTCCACCCACCACACATGGCAGCGCGTTTCAGGTACCCACCACCCTCTATGTAAAAATAAAAACTTGACCTGCACATCTCTTTTAAACTTTGCATGTTAAAACTATGCCTTCTAACTATCCTATCTATACCACTTACAATTTTATATACTTCTATCAGGTCTCCCCACAACCTCCGATGTTCCAGAGAAAACAATCCAAGTCTATCCAACCTCTCTTTGTTGGTAATGCCACCTAATCCAGGTATCATTCTGGAAACCACCTTTGTACCCTTTGCGAAGCCTCCACATCTTTTCTGTAATGGGGAGACCTACATGCAATATTCCAAGTGTGGCCACCCAAAATCTTATAAAGATGTAATGGTTTTTTTCAAAATAAATTAATTGTTTATTTATTCTCTGGTACAGCATTGGATTTGTTGTTTCAAGTCTGTGATCCGAAAAGGTGTTTCTCTACACTGCTAATAAGTGAAAAGGACTGTTTCCACAATTGATTATTTTCAAATATATAAATCCCTTTCTGAACTTGATTTTTCCTTTTGCACCTCCCAAGTTTTCAATAACTTTCCATGAACAACAGAAGGGCAGCTATACCTCGAACGCTTTGAATAATTATAGGAGGATACCTGCAGAATAAGGTGAAAAATATCACTTGAATTTATTATATAGTGCCTTTCAGAACTTTGGAAAATTATATTTCAAATTTTAATACTGATGTATTTTGTTGGGCATTTAAAGAATGGCATCTGAATCTACATTTAAATCTCGCAAATTTATTTGCTAATAATGGAAAATCTTTTGAAAAGTATCACTGCCTCATAACATGGAGGTGTTTGTATGAAAGAAGACTTCATTGACAGCAATGTGATAATGGGTGATTTATTGCCTAAACGTTGGGGTGTGTAGTGTTGATTATTTAGCAGTGCAGGATACAAAGCATTTAACCAGAGATGATTATAATTTCACCTGGAGATGAGTGTTGCTGCAATCTATGCAAAATTGGTCCAAACTCTTTGGTCAGGATCCATCATACCATATCTGATCCATCATATAGCATTAGACATACATGCAATGATACAAGAAGTTTGGAACTGTGCCTTTCAACCTTATTATCCAAAATTGGAACTCCCTCATCAAGAGAATAGATTATTTTGATTTAACAATTACAAACATAGGGAATATAAATTCCTGAGATCACCAACACAGTGGGGAACTCAAGGTTCACAGTGCTAGCATCAATATATTGAACAGAATGTCTGCCAGTGTCCTCTTGCGATGTTCAAGAAATTTGGAAACTGTCAGTGGTTAGTATCAGACGTCCATAGATTGGATGTGGGGAGGATATTTCCACTAATGGACGATTCTGGAACCAGAGGACAACCTCAGAATGTAAGGGCTTATCTTTAGACGAGATGAAGAATTTCTTTAGCCAGACGGTGGTGAATCTGTGGAATTTGTTGCCACAGACAGCGGTGGAGACTAAGTCATTGATATTTTTAAAGGAGGTTGATCAGTTCTTCATTAGTAAGGGCATCAATTTTGAGGGGAAGACCGAAGAATAGGGTTGAGAGGGAAATTAGATCAGCCATGATCGAATGGTGGAGCAGACTCAATGGGCTGAAGGCCTAATTCTGCTCCTATGTCTTATGCTGCTCCTATGGTTACAACTACTATTTTAAGTAGTTGCCCTCAGAACAGCTGGGACTCCAGGATAAACAGAGCATCGGGTAGATGCTTGCTGACCATGTTCTCAGCCCTCTCTTGCCTTGCCATTTCCTTTACCTTCATACTATCCTTTTATACAACTGATCTACAACAGATAGGAGGGAGATCTTTAAGCTCCCATGATCTTCCCAGTGCAAATACTGAAAGGCTTGGATAAAGTGGATGTGGAGAGGATGTTTCCAGTAGTGGGAGAGACTAGGACTAGAGGTCAAAGCCACAGAATTAAAGGACATTCCTTTAGGAAGATGAGGAATTTCTTTAGTCAGAGGGTGGTGAACCTGTGGAATTCTTTGCCATGGAAGGCTGTGGAGGGCGTCAATAGATATGTTTAAGACAGAGATAGGTAGATTCTTGATTAGTACAGGTGTCAGGGTTATGTGGAAAAGCCGGGAGAATGAGGTTAGGAGGGAGAGATTGATCAGTTATGATTGAAAGGAGGAGTAGACTTGATGGGTCAAAAAGCCTAATTCTGCTATTACTTATGACACAGCACCTGCACGCTTGACGTAGCTTGCCTTTTCTGTCTCAAGATGGGAAACAAAAGGAAAGGATGAAACCATTGATTCAGTAAATGTGTAGCAATTCCAAATAAAGACTGAGCCCCAACCCAAAACCCAGCAATCAGTCTGAAGAAGGGTCACGACCTGAAAAGGTCACCTATCCGCGTTCTCCAGGGATGCTGCATGACCTGCTGAGTTACTCCAGCACTTTGACGTTATTATGGTAAACCAGCGTCTGCAGTTCCTTGTTTCTACCCCAAAACGTGCTTTAATTTAGGCTTTCCCCCCCCAACATTCTGTTCACAAGACTTTCCACAAACATAAACTTTGATGACCTATGATACTGATTTTATGCACAAGGTGCACGGATTAAAATATTGTGCAATCATCAATTGTTCTTGTACTAAATGGTGTGATTCATGGTCACTTTCTCTCGAAGCATCCAGGAACAAGAAATAATTGCAGCCTTTCCAACTCATTTTATTCCCCAAGCAGTATTGCGTCATTTTACAACTCAAACTAAAGACACAAAATTTTAAATTCCTTCAAAATTACACTTCCATTTAAATACTACAGCAACAACTTGGCTGCCATTCCATAGCAACAGGATATGCAGGGATACAATACACCTTACCATTGATACCAAACACAGAAAAGCTAATGGGAATTTAAAGCATATGCTCTGTGGGAGTTCTTTTGAAGTCGAGCCATGTTAGAGTCATATAGCATGGAAACAAGCCCTCCGGCACAACTTGCCCATGCCGACCAACTTGCCTCATCTGCACTAATCCCACCTTCCTCTTCGCTGCACCCTTTCCAGTTTAACAATATTAAACAAACAATAACAACATGCTATTAGAACAGAGCACAAATAAATTATGTTCAAAATCTTCTATTCGAAGAGATATTCAATACACTGTGTAACAAAAGTTATTCCATCATTCTGTACTGATTTCTCTCATTTCTCATTCTGTGATAATTTATCTTTTTTGTGATAAGCCTTACTATGAGGCAATCGTACAATCAGACAAGATTGTGCCAAAGCGTGGCAACTCATTACAAGCTGATCACAGGATATACACTATCATATAATACAATTGTGCCACTCTTTTAAGTCTCTCTTGCATTTGGAAATCATCTGTTGTAGTGTTTGGCTTGATTGTACTCATGCATAGCTTTATCTGAGTTAATTCACCAGAGAATGGGGTTGAGAGGGAAAGATTGATCAGCCATGATTGAATGACGCAGTAGACTCGATGGGCCAAATGGTGTACATCCGCTCCTATGACTTATGAATTTAGGAATTGGATAGAATGCAAACAAAATATTTTTCACTATCTCTGTGCATGTGGCAATAATAAACCAATAACTCAACGTTATAAAAAGACCCAAAGTCTGAAGTAATTCAACAGGCCAGGCAGCATCCTTGGAGAACATGGATAGGTGACATTTTGGGTCAGGACCCTTCTTTGAAATCAGTTTGATGAAGGGTCCCAACCCGAAATGTCACCTTTCCATGTTCTCCAGAGATGCTGCCTGACCCACTGAGTTTTGTGGCTTTTATTTTATAAACCAGCATCTGTAGCTCTTTGTTTCTACAACTTTAACTAACATTTCAAAATCCGATACTTTCTATCAAGGTTATGAGTTTAGTCATTGGTACACACAGCCATTCAGTAGTCAGCAACAAAGATACTAGAGGAGCTGGTCAGCAATATCTGGTGATATTTGTTCTCTGATGACTGACCAATTCCCCTCTTTGTCTTTAAGAAGGAACTGCAGATGCTGGAAAATCGAAGGTACACAAAAATGCTGGAGAAACTCAGCAGCACCCGCTGAGGATGCATGAGGATGTTAATTTGTGTTTATTGTGTGTTTTGTTATTTATTATATGTATGACTGCAGGCAACGAAATTTCGTTCAGACCGAAAGGTCTGAATGACAATAAAGGAATCTAAGTCTAAGTCTAAGCATCTATGGAGCGAAGGAAATAGGCAACGTTTCAGGCCGAAACCTTCTTCGGGTCTGAAGAAGGGTTTCGGCCCGAAAGGTTGCCTATTTCCTTCGCTCCATAGATGCTGCTGCACCCACTGAGTTTCTCCAGCATTTTTGTGTACCCCCTCTTTGTCTTGCAGTGTTTTTATATCTGTAGCCAAATGTCACTCTGCCATCTAGTGGCTGACCAGATCAGCTTTGTAGCGGAGACCCATTCCTCTCAGGACAACACTGTTCTCCACCCTCACGTGAATGGCTGTTTTATAGCCATTGGATTGTATCATGCTTTAGGCCAGGGGCTCCACAGTGGCGCAGTGGTAGAGTTGCTGCCTTACAGCACCAGAGGCCTGGGTTCAATTCTGACCACGGGTGCTGTCTGTACAGATTTTTTATGTTCTTCCTATGACCGCGTGGGTTTCCTCCAGGTGCTCCTGTTTCCTCCCACATTCCAAAGACATCCGGGTTTGTAGTTAAATTGTCTTCTGTAAATTATCCCGAGTGTGCAGGATAGAACTAGCGTATGGGCTGGCATGGACTCGGTTGGCCGAAGGCCCTGTTTCCAAGCTTTTAGCTCTAAAACTAAAACTTATCCAATTTTCTTTTGATGTTTCAGCACGTTGCATCTTCTTTTACAAACCAGTATCTGCAGTTATTTATTTCTACATTCATCTAAGTTGCACTATTTGTTACACTTTGCATAGGAATTTTCCAGCAACAGTGAAAATATTAATCTTTGTGAGATTTGGGCAAACAATCATCTTCCCCAACAAACTCTATACTGAGGTTGAATTTATTCAGCCCTTTTGCATTGACAAATCATTTAAAAACCAGTTAATCAGGTTTTGTTAATGCCTTTGGGTTGGGGAGTGTGTTCCTGCTAGACTAATTACATCATTTTCTTCCAACACATTTTCTACTTTTTAATTCACTTTCTCAGCAACTTATTACTCATGTTCCATATAAATAAGTTATAAATAAATAAACCTCGTCTGCATTTGGAGTAATGCATGCAGCTCTGATTGCCCCATTACATTAAGGATGTGGAGGCTTTGGGGAAGGTGCAGAAGAGGTTTACCAGAATGATGCGTAGATTTAGGGGCTATTAGCCGCAGGGAGAGATTGGACAAAGTCCGATTATTTTCTCTGGGGCATCAGAGGTTGACGGGAGACATGATAGACATATATAACATTGCGAGAGGCATGGATAATGTCGACAGAACTTTTCTTTCTTATCAGATTCCATCATCTGCAGCTCTTTGTTTTCTACACTTGACCTCCAGCCTTTGACTATCTCCACTCTTTTTTTCTACCTGCCCTCTCCTCCCCTTCCCTGAGACCGAGTCATAAGCCTTCCCCCATCAACCCCTCCCTACCTGGATCCACCCATTACTTGCCAGCTCTTGCCCCAACCCTTCCCCTCACTTCTATCTATCAGTTTATCTGCAGGTCACCTCTTTCTACCAGGCATCTATGGATAGAAGTTTACAGGGATATGGGCCAAACATGGGAAAATGGGACGAGCTTAGAAGGGCAAGTTGGGCTGTGCTGTTGACTCTATCTCCACTCTAGTGCAGTCTTGAAGAAGGGTCCCAACCCATAGCACATCTGTCCATTTCACTCCACAGATGCTACCTGACTCGTTGAGTTCCTCCAGTAGTTTGTTTTCTACCGAGGAAGGTGGTAGAAACAGGTATGAGAACACATTTAAGAGACATTTAAACACATAAACAGGCAGGGAATAGAGGGATACAGACCATGTGGGTGGGCAGATGAGATTAGTTTAGAATGGGATCACACTAGGCTGAGATGCAGGGCTAAAGGGCCTGTTCCTGTGCTATATTGTTCTATGGTTCTGTGTTCGCTATGTTAAAGCAGACAATGCGAGAACCGCGCAACAAGTCGGGCAGCATCTGTGAAGAGAGAAACAGAGTCAATGTTTCAAGTCAATGATCCTGTACAGGCACCTCACGTCTTACGTGGTTGCACACTTGAAAAGCAGCGCGAGAATCAAAGATATGCCAGGCTGCCACACGATGGCCACAAAGATATGCCACATGACTACGCAGCCACACGGTGTCGGGCATCAATTCGAGTGCGTTATTCCCAAATTTATAGCGCGCAAATTAAACTTAAGTAACAATTAGACAAGCACATTATTTTAAAAACACATAAATCAAGCACGTGTAAAACCCGGGTGCCTTTTTCCAAATTATTTCTTTAAATAATTGGTTGGAATGAGCTGTCAGGACTCGGGGGTAGTGGTGGAGGCAGATACAATAGTGCCATTTAAAAGGCATAGATCGGCACATGGATGTGCAGGGAATGGAGGGGTATAGATCATGTGCCGACAGAGGAGGCTAGTTTTAACGTTTGGCATGGACATTGTAGGCCTGACCTCTAGTGTTTTATGTTCTATGTTGGAAAATGTGCAGTCCCCTTTCCCCACATCAATGGCTCCCCAGAGCAGCATGGCAATTGGGTAATTGAATTATTTAATTTATGTATATTGCATGAGAACATCAGGAAATACCCCCTACACTTCACAAAATAGTGCCAGTGATGCCTTAGTGAAGATAGTAGCCACAATCTCCACAGATGCTGCCTGACCCACAGAGTTAATCCGGCACTTTGTGTTTTGCTCAAGATTCCTGCATTTGCAGTCTCTTGTGTTTCTGCCATCTCTGTTTGTCAGCTGATCTAAACACGAAGCTTAGAACAGTGCAGTACTCTTTCAGTATTCCACGGCACATCATAAAGATTATTAAGCCACAGTCATACAGCATGGAAACAGGCCATTCAGCCCAACTTGCCCACGCCGATCAACATGCCTCTTCTACACCGTTTGGCCCATATCCCTGTAAACCTATCCTATCCATGTACCTGCCTAAATGTTTCTTAAATATAAATAGGTTGGAAAACTATAAATTGCATCCTTGTTTAAATTTTTGTAAAGATTGAACTTGCACCATCTCTGCAAGAGTCCTGCAGTGAGTCTTAATCTCACATCTTTCCGTCTCTGATGTGAAAGAGTAACAATAGAGTTAAAGCTGACATACTTGGAAGGGAGTTTTCAGACTAACGCCCAAAGTTTAGTTGTATAATTCACTAGGAATCACGTGAGAAGATTGCATCTAGCTGTTGGCATGTAATGATGGCTGTGACAACTGTGAACCTCGTTCATACAACAGGGCTGAATCACATCCTCTTTTGTGCTTCGCTGAGAAAATAAGTTACAGGAGTTTTGATTGATTGAAAGATACAGCATGGAAACAGGCCCTTTGGCCCACCCCGTCCGCGCTGACCATCGATCACCGTTCACACTAGTTTTATGTTATCACAACTCATCCACTCACTACACACTAGGGGCAATTTTACAGAGGTCAATTAATCTACAAAACCACACGTCTTTGTGGTGTGGGAAGAAACCGGAGAAACCCCACAGGGAGAATGTGCAAACTCCACAAAGACAGCACCCGCGGTCAGGATCGCACCCGGGTCTCTGATGCTGTGAGGCAGCAGCTCTACCAGCTGCACCACTGTGCTACCCCAGAGTTGCTGACACTTGTGCTACATTTATAAAGTGGCAGTTATGATTTCTTTTGTTAGCTGTAATGCATGAAATATGCCACATTCACAGAGCTAAGCATAAAAGAGGATGTAAATTGGCAAATCCAGACTTGTGATGGAACTTTCATTCCTATTGGATAATACAAATGATCAACAGGTAATAATTATAGGCATGAATCTGCCTCTGTTCTGTTTATGCACATGAAATAAATCAGGAGACACAAAGAACTGCAGATTCTGGAATCTTGAGCAAGACACAAAGTGAGTCAGTCTGAAGAAGGGCCCCGACCCAAAACGTCACCTATCCATTCCTCCACAGATGCAGCCTGACCTGCTGAGTTACTCCAGCACTTGCTCTTTTAAACAATGCTCTGGAATTGCAATTTTTTTGTAAATGCGCTATCACTGCGAGTTTGTTGAATTCTGATAAGAGGAGTCAGAGGCTGGAGAAGGTGCAGGGAGCAGAAGCCTTGAGGTCCCTGGTATCGTGAAGCAGCAGCTCCACCAGCTGTGCCATTGTACGAATGTTTTTGTTACATTTTCTGTGTGACATCTCTACCCGGGAACCATCAAGATGGGTGGCACAGTGGCTTAGCGGTAGAGTTACTGCCTTACAGCAACCCGGGTTCAATCCTGACTTTGGGTGCTGCTCGTACGAAGTTTGCACGTTCCCCTTATCACTGCGTGGGTTTTCTCCGGGTACTCTGGTTTCCTCCCACATTCCAATGACATTGCAAGTTTGTAGGTTAATTGGCTTCTGTGGATTGTAAACTGCGTTGGGTAGAACATAGTGAATGGGTGATTGTTGGTCGGCATGGACTTGGTGGGTTGAAGGGCCTGTTTCCATGCTATATTTCTAAACTTAACTAAACTAAACTATCAAGATGTATTCTATTTTGGAATAAAGGATACAAATACTGAAAAATTGCAGCAATTTAATTGTACAAGCAAGAGAATATTTATATTTTAAAAATAAGTGGCGATAAGGTTGCAAATGGTGACATTACTGTTCTCAGCCAGAATAGAGATGATGGATAATTCACCTGTCAAGCACTGCTCGAAATGACTGGGATTGACTTTAAAGTACATAATTTGCATCTAATTATTCTTAACTCATTGCCTTTATCTGGAGAAATATCTTTTAGTTTGGTTTAGAGATACAGCATGATCTTTTGATCTTAATTTCGAGCAATAGTTCTCACTCACATTTCACAGCTTTTACATGTTCCTTTGTTTATTTATTCTCTCTCTGCAACTGCCACCATTAATCTATTAACAAGATGGCTTCATAAATGTCACCATGGCAACTGTGATCTCTCCCGATCAGAGGTATTCAATTAGTCCTATCTACCATCTACCTAACCAACCATCCAGCGTGACTTTAGATTGGAATGGAGTGGAAATGAAATACACCAGTTCACATTAGTCTATGTGATCCCATTTTTGCATCCACTCCTTACATGCAAACCCGCACATCTTTGGGATGTGTTAGGAAACCGGAGCACCCGGAGGAAACCTACGGGGAGAGTGTGCAAACTCCACACAGACAGCACCCAAGGTCAAAGTTGAGATCTATCGCTGTGTGCAGCAGCTCTACCTGCTGCACCACTGTGCCACCTTGGATGTGGGAGAAACCAAGAGCAACGGGGAAACCCAGACCCTTCTAACATTATGGCTGATTGAATTACTATAAAAACTAATTTAATTCCCTAATGGTTCAATGGTCAAAGGTACTTTAAAGTCACATGTACCGAGGTACCTTTGTTTCTTTTTTTGTATACAGTTCAGTAAAAGTATTACTATACATAAGCTTACTAATAATTAAGTACAAGTATTTAGGAATAGTAGATTACACTGAGACAGTATACAAGAGTCGCCATGTTTCTGGCACCATATTTCATGATTCAAGTTTAAAGTTGTTATAAATGTCGAGTCTGAACTTTGCCATAAAGGCCCGGTGTCCTGGCAGTGTTGCACGATCAGCCTGGCCAAGTGAAGAGTTGGTGTCCTCCACCGCTGCTCCACCACTCCATGCCCCTGCAGGCCACGTCCGATCCGTGTGCTTGAGCAGGACATGATCTAAAGAGCAGCACCTGATCTAAGTACCACACCCTGCAGTGGAGAAATCCTGTCATACTCAACTGCTCCGGCACATGTGTGTCTCCAGATTCATGTTGGACATGGACTTCAGGTTCAAGGCTAATTAGAGATGGACAGTGAGATTCAGGTTTAGGTTTATTATTGTCATGTGTACCAAGGTACAGTGAAAAGCTTTGCATGCTGTCCAAACAGATCAGGCATACCATACATAAATACAATCGTCTAACTCAACTACAATACATAGAGCAAAGGAGAACAGAGTACAGAATATAGTTCTCAGCATTGTAGCGTGCCAGTTCCATAGACAAAGCCAATGTCTGCAATAAGGTGGAGGTGAATTGGACAGTATCCTTGCTTATGGAAGGACTGTTCATGAGCTTGATAACAGACGGAAACGTTGATAGGTTTTTTAAAGATAATATTTGCCCGTTTTTCACTGCAAAACAATTTAGCCTCCAATTTATCTTGAAATGCTCATTTCAGAAGTAATCAAGTTAAACCACTTTGGAAACTGCATCTGCTTCAGACCAGAAAAATCTGCAGAGACATTTCAGATTAACTGTAATTGACTGGAAAAAAGATTAATGATGGTTCGGAGTTGAAAACATTTTATTTTATGAGCATAAAGAACTGATTTATCACATGATGGATTTTTAAACTAGTTCCTCCTCCCCTACCCCCTCCAATCAATCTCTGTAGGCAAAAAATGTTGTTCCCCAAAGAAGACAAATCAATTTATGATAGAGACACAAGAGATTGCAGTTGCTAGAATCTGGGGCAACAAAGAATTAGGGCTGTGCAGTGGTGCAGCAGTAAAGCTGCTGCCTCACAATGCCAGAAATCAGGGTTTCGATCCTGACCTCGGGTGCTGTCTGTGCAGGGTTTGCATGTTTCCCCCCGTGATCGCATGGGTTTCGTCTGGGTGCCCCAGTTTCCTCCCACATCGTAAAGACATGCGGGTTTGTACATTAATTGGCTTCTGTAAATTGCTCCTAGTGTGCAGGATGCGAAAGTGGGATAACACACAACTAATGTATGGTGATTGATGGTCAGTGTGGGATGAAGGGCCTGTTTCCACGCTGTATCTTTAAGACTGAAAACTAATACAAACTATCTACTGGAGGATCTCAGCGGGTCAAGCAGCATCTGTGGAGGGAAAGGAATGATCAATATTTTCCCTTCTCTTCAAATATTGGCCAACATTTTCCTAAATATTTTCTGTACCTGCATGCTAACATTTTGTGTTTCATGGATGAGGAATACCAGATCCTTTTTACACCACATTGTTTTCTGGTCTCACTGTTGAACTAATAATTTCCTTTTTGGTGTGGACTCGGTTGTAACGGGGATAGCTTGTACCCGATAGCAGCACAGAATCAGGCAGGTATAGTTGGTACTGAACTTTATTCCGATACTGGAACACAGGAATGGGTACATCGTACTCACACAGAGGCTCAGGATTGAGCGAGGGTTCCGAAGAGGGGCAGGCAGGTTCGAATCCGTGTAGGCAGTCAGGAAATCGCTGGAGAGTCTTGCATGAATGCTGAGAACAATCTGGCACTGTGGGAACGGTGAGGAGAGTCTATATACCGGACTAATTGGTGATCAGAGGCAACTTAGTGCCACAGGTGAGGAGAGTTGGGCTGATGAGAGGGGAGTGGCAGGCAGGCAGGAGAGGACAGACTGTGACAGAAACCCCCCCTCAAGGGACGGCTCCTGACGTCCCAAAACAAAAGGAAAAAAAAAAACAATAAAGAAAATAAACCCAATCCCACGCAGAGTCGGGTGGGAGGAGGGGGACCGGAGGAGGGCTAATATTCGTCCGAGACATCCATGTCCGCATCCTCCTCCGTAGCATCAGAGGAAAGCTCCGACTCGTCGTCACTGGGCGCCTCTGACGGAAGAGGGGACAGAGTCTCAGGGGCGGCGACCCCTCTAGGAGTGGCGGACTTGGACGGCTGGTCGGGATGACGCCGGTGAAACTCCCTGATGAGGGAGGCGTCCAGGATGTGTCAAGCAGGAACCCAGGACCTCTCCTCTGGACCGTAACCCTCCCAGTCGACCGGGTATTGGAGACCCCTCCCGTGACGGCGGGAGCGCAGGAGGCGGTGCACCGTAAAGGCGGGGCCTCCATCGATGAGACGAGGAGGTGGAGGAGGAGGGACTGCGGGGACCAGGGAGCTCTCCCGGACTGGCTTTACTCCGGACACGTGGAACGTAGGATGGACCCGCATGGAACGAGGCAACTTGAGCCTCACAGCCACTGGGTTGATGACCTTCTGGATCTCAAAGGGACCGATGAACTTGGGTGCCAACTTCTTGGACTCCACCCTCAAGGGAAGGTCCCGGGTCGACAGCCACACCCTCTGGCCCGCGAGGTAGGTGGGGGCCTGGGTGCAGTGACGGTTGGCAGTCGTGGCGAAACGGGCCACGGAGCGGAGAAGTGCCGCCCTGGCTTGGGTCCACGTCCTGCGGCAGCGACGAATGAAGGCCTGGACGGACGGGCAGGAAACCTCTTTCTCCAGCGCCGGGAACAGTGGAGGCTGGAACCCGTAGGCACACTGGAAAGGGGAGAGTCCAGTGGCCGAGCTTGTCAGGGTGTTGTGGGCGTACTCCACCCACAACAACTGCTGGGACCAGGAGGAGGGATGCTTGGACACCATACACCGCAGCGCCGTCTCCATCTCCTGATTCTTCCTTTCAGTTTGGCCGTTGGACTGGGGATGAAATCCGGACGTCAGACTCACGGTGGCCCCCACAAGCGTGCAGAACTCCCTCCAGAACACAGAGGCAAACTGGGGTCCTCGGTCGGAGACCACATCGACGGGGAGACCATGGAGCCTGAAGATGTGGAGTAACATGAGCTCGGCAGTTTCCTTGGCTGACGGAAGCTTGGGCAGGGGCACGAAGTGAGCCATCTTGCTAAATCTATCGACCACGGTCAGGATGGTGGTGTGACCCCTGGATGGGGGCAGGCCGGTAACGAAGTCCAGGGAGATGTGGGACCATGGTCGATGGGGTACAGGCAGTGGAAGCAGATGACCCGCAGGAGCTTGGTGTGAGACCTTGTGCTGGTTGCAAACGGGACAGGCATTGACAAACTCCCGAGTGTCCTCCAGCGATGCCCACCAGAACCTCCATAGCACCATCTCCTTGGTCCGCTGAATGCCGGGATGACAGGCGAGTCGAGAGCTGTGGGCCCACTGAAGGACGTCAGACCGCAGGGCAGAAACCAATAACAGGCGATCAGGAGGGCATGCGCTGGGTCCCGGCTGGTTCTCCAAGGCCGCCTTGACCCTCTCCTCCACCTCCCAGGTGAGGGAGGCAACCCTGTGCGAGGACGAGAGGATGGTCTTGGGGCCAGAGGCAGACTCCTCCTTCGCCAAGAACTGTCGAGAGAGGGCATCGGGCTTCACGTTGCGGGACCCAGGTCGGTAGGAGGGGGAGTCAAGGCGATCCCTAGGAGGAGCGGAACCAGGCAGGAGGTCTATGGCGCAGTCATAGGGCCGATGAGGAGGAAGGGAGGTGGCCCTAGACTTGCTAAAAACCTCCCCAAAGTCATGGTACTCGGCTGGGACCCCCGTCAGATCCGGAGCAGCACTGGAGCAGGTGGTCGGTTGAGGAGCTGAGGCTTGCTTCAGGCAAACTTGGTGGCAGGAAGGGCTCCAACCCAAGACGACCCCCGTCCTCCAGTCAATGTTGGGGTTGTGTCGCCGAAGCCAGGGGTAACCCAGGATGAGGGGAAAACGGGGAGACTGCAGGATGTGGAACTGGATGGTCTCATGGTGATTACCAGACAGGAGCATGCGCACTGGGACCGTCCGGTGAGAAACAGTCCCCAGGCGATGGCCGTCGAGGGCGTCGGCGGGAACAGGTTCAGGCAGGGGAACACAACTGATGCCTAGCTGGCGGACTAGTTCCTTGTCCATAAGATTAATGTCACAACCAGAGTCTATGAAGGTGGCAGGGTGTGAGGACCATCAGACAACAGCAGACGGGCATGACAAAGAGGGCGTCGGGCAGAGGAAAGTTCAGAGGTTCGACGTTCCCATTCCTCGGGGGTGACACATACATCAATGTTCATTAAACGCCAGACATTCTCCAATACAATTTAAAGTAATACATAGGTTACATTATTCAAAAACAAAACTACATAAAATCTTTCAACATATCTCACCTATATGTGATAAATGTCAACATTTAGAAGCTACCTTATCTCATATGTTTGCAAACTGTATAAAAATTAAAAAATTCTGGGTAAATATTTTCAGTATAATATCTAAAGTAACCAGCACACAATTGGACCCAGATCCAAAATTAATAATACTCGGAATATTAGAATTAAATCAAACATTTAGAACAACACAAAGAAACTTTATTGATTATAGTTTAATAACAGGAAAAAAATTAATTCTAAAATTTTGGAAAGGCCCTACGACCCCCACAATCAAAATGTGGATTATAGAAATGACGGAGACCTTAAACGTGGAAAGAATCAGATTCTCCCTGTTGGACAAACAGGAATTATTCATTGGAACATGGTCTCCTTTTATTGATTACTTAAAGGGTCAGAATAGTTCAGCACAGGAACCTGACTAGCACTCGGGCTAAAGAATGGATGAAATGCTATACTTAGAAATGTACGAATATATCTCGAATGAAGTTTTTTATTTTAATACATTTTTCCATTCTTCTTTAACTATCTTTTTCCTTTTTTTGTTTTTTTTGTTTTGTTTTTTGTTTTTGTTTTTGTTTTTTTGTTTTTCTTCTCTTTCTTTTCTTTCTTTCATCTATCTCTTTAGTTCTATTTAGTTTAAAAAAAAAAAAAAAGTCAAAAGGTATTGGAGACAATGTAATAATAATTGACAATATTATCAATTTAAAAATGTAAGACTGTAATGATGTAAATAGGTTGTGTACTTATCTCCAATAAAAAATATTTTCAAAAAAACAAACAAAAATAACTAATAATTTCCTTTTTGGTGTGGACTCGGTTGTAACGGGGATAGCTTGGACTCGATAGCAGCACAGAATCAGGCAGGTATAGTTGGTACTGAACTTTATTCCGATACTGGAACACAGGCATGGGTACATCGTACTCACACAGAGGCTCAGGATTGAGCGAGGGTTCCGAAGAGGGGCAGGCAGGTTCGAATCCTTGTAGGCAGTCGGGAAATCGCTGGAGAGTCTTGCATGAATGCTGAGAACAATCTGGCACTGTGGGAACGGTGAGGAGAGTCTATATACCGGACTAATTGGTGATCAGAGGCAACTGAGTGCCACAGGTGAGGAGAGTTGGGCTGATGAGAGGGGAGTGGCAGGCAGGCAGGAGAGGACAGACTGTGACAGAACCCCCCCCCCCTCAAGGGACGGCTCCTGACGTCCCAAAACAAAAGGAAAAAAAAAAACAATAAAGAAAATAAACCCAATCCCACGCAGAGTCGGGTGGGAGGAGGGCGACCGGAGGAGGGCTAATATTCGTCCGAGACATCCATGTCCGCATCCTCCTCCGTAGCATCAGAGGAAAGCTCCGACTCGTCGTCACTGGGCGCCTCTGACGGAAGAGGGGACAGAGTCTCAGGGGCGGCGACCCCTCTAGGAGTGGCGGACTTGGACGGCTGGTTGGGATGACGCCGGTTAAACTCCCTGATGAGGCAGGCGTCCAGGATGTGTCAAGCAGGAACCCAGGACCTCTCCTCTGGACCGGAACCCTCCCAATCGACCGGGTATTGGAGACCCCTCCCGCGACGGCGGGAGCGCAGGAGGCGGTGCACCGTAAAGGCGGGGCCTCCGTCGATGAGACGAGGAGGTGGAGGAGGAGGGACTGCGGGGACCAGGGAGCTCTCCCGGACTGGCTTTACTCTAGACACGTGGAACGTAGGATGGACCCGCATGGAACGGGTCGACAGCCACACCCTCTGGCCCGCGAGGTGGGTGGGGGCCTGGATGCGGTGACGGTTGGCAGTCGTGGCGTAACGGGCCACGGAGCGGAGAAGAGCTGCCCTGGCTTGGGTCCACGTCCTGCGGCAGCGACGAATGAAGGCCTGGACGGACGGGCAGGAAACCTCTTTCTCCAGCGCCGGGAACAGTGGAGGCTGGAACCCGTAGGCACACTGGAAAGGGGAGAGCCCAGTGGCCGAGCTTGTCAGGGTGTTGTGGGCGTACTCCACCCACAACAACTGCTGGGACCAGGAGGAGGGATGCTTGGACACCATACACCGCAGCGCCGTCTCCATCTCCTGATTCTTCCTTTCAGTTTGGCCGTTGGACTGGGGATGAAATTCGGACGTCAGACTCACGGTGGCCCCCACAAGCGTGCAGAACTCCCTCCAGAACACAGAGGCAAACTGGGGTCCTCGGTCGGAGACCACATCGACGGGGAGACCATGGAGCCTGAAGACGTGGAGTAACATGATCTCGGCAGTTTCCTTGGCTGAAGGAAGCTTGGGCAGGGGCACGAAGTGAGCCATCTTGCTAAATCTATTGACCACGGTCAGGATGGTGGTGTGACCTCTGGATGGGGGCAGGCCGGTAACGAAGTCCAGGGAGATGTGGGACCATGGTCGATGGGGTACAGGCAGTGGCAGCAGATGACCCGCAGGAGCTTGGTGTGAGACCTTGTGCTGGTTGCAAACGGGACAGGCGTTGACAAACTCCCGAGTGTCCTCATCCAGCGATGCCCACCAGAACCTCCGTAGCACCATCTCCTTGGTCCGCTGAATGCCGGGATGACAGGTGAGTCGAGAGCTGTGGGCCCACTGAAGGACGTCGGACCGCAGGGCAGAAACCAATAACAGGCGATCAGGAGGGCATGCGCTGGGTCCCGGCTGGTTCTCCAAGGCCGCCTTGACCCTCTCCACCACCTCCCAGGTGAGGGAGGCAACCCTGTGCGAGGACGAGAGGATGGTCTTGGGGCCAGAGGCAGACTCCTCCTTCGCCAAGAACTGTCGAGAGAGGGCATCGGGCTTCACGTTGCGGGACCCAGGTCGGTAGGAGAGGGAGTCAAGGCGATCCCTAGGAGGAGCGGAACCAGGCAGGAGGTCTATGGCGCAGTCATAGGGCCGATGAGGAGGAAGGGAGGTGGCCCTAGACTTGCTAAAAACCTCCCCAAAGTCATGGTACTCGGCTGGGACCCCCGTAAGATCCGGAGCAGCACTGGAGCAGGTGGTCGGTTGAGGAGCTGAGGCTTGCTTCAGGCACACTTGGTGGCAGGAAGGGCTCCAACCCAAGATGACCCACGTCCTCCAGTCGATGTTGGGGTTGTGTCGCCGAAGCCAGGGGTAACCCAGGATGAGGGGAAAACGGGTAGACTGCAGGATGTGGAACTGGATGGTCTCATGGTGATTACCAGACAGGAGCATGCGCACTGGGACCGTCCGGTGAGAAACAGTCCCCAGGCGATGGCCGTCGAGGGCGTCGGCGGGAACAGGTTCAGGCAGGGGAACACAACTGATGCCTAGCTGGCGGGCTAGTTCCTTGTCCATAAGATTAATGTCACAACCAGAGTCTATGAAGGTGGCGAGGGTGTGAGGACCATCAGACAACAGCAGACGGGCATGACAAAGAGGGCGTCGGGCAGAGGAAAGTTCAGAGGTTCGACGTTCCCATTCCTCGGGGGTGAGACTGGTGCGAACCACCTGCATGGGTTCGGGTTGCCTCGACGGTTGCCCCGACGAGGGTAGTCCAGTCTCCGGAGGAAAACGAGCTGGGGTGGAAAGCTGGCAGTCCGCCGGTCCCCGTCGCCTCTCCCGATGTCTCGCCAGGATGCGTCGGTCCAGACGGGTCGTTAGCTCGATAAGCCCATCCAGAGAAGAAGGAAGGTCATGGGACACCAACTCATCCTTGATATAGTCATTCAAGCCCAGCAAGAAAGCGTCACACTGGGCCGGAGCGTTCCAATCACTCTCCCGGGCCCTGGTGCGAAAGTCGATGGCGAAGTCAGTGACGCTCTGGTTCCCCTGGCTCAACCCCAGCAGACCTCCCGCAGCCATCCGGACCCATCAAAACCTTACCGAAGGTTTAAGAAATGTATCACTTTTATTACCTATAGTCAATAACCCTTCGTTTAGTCCTTCTATTATAGATAAAGCTTATACACAATGGGATAGACTAGGAATTAAAACGCTTGGTGACTTGTATGAAACTGGAAAATTACTTTCATTTCAACAATTACAAATAAAATATAAACTCGGAAATAATCAATATTTTAAATATTTTCAAATATGCGACTATTTGAAAAAATATACAAAAGATCATTATAATAACCCAGTAGATGTATTGGACGAGGCAATGCAGATAAAAGCGGAATCAGCAAACTTAATATCATATTTGTATAATATTATTTTAAATGTACAAATACCACCTACGGAGGGTATCAGAAGAGACTGGGAACAAGAGTTAGCTATTAAAATTTCAAAGGAAAGTTGGAATGAATACTTATTAAACGTGCATAAATGCTCGATTAATGTAAGACACACTTTAATACAATTTAAAATTTTACATAGATTATATTATTCGAAAACTAAAATTCATAAAATTTTCCCAAACGTATCATCTATTTGTGATAAATGTCAATCCCAAGAAGCTACTATAGCGCACTCATTCGTCTTCTGTACAAAAATTCAAACATTTTGGAATGAAATTTTTGAAATCTTTACAAAGTTATTTAAAACAAGACTGATACCCAAAGCAGAATGGATTATCTTCGGAATAACGGAAGATGATCCAGAACTAAATGTGTTTCAAAAGAAATTAATGGACTATGGGTTAATAACTGGAAAAAAGCTAATTCTAAAATTTTGGAAGAAGGCTCCAATACCAACTATAAATATGTGGATTTCAAATATGTTTGAAACATTATACCTAGAAGAGATAAGACTCCTCCTAGCAGGTAAACCAGATCACTTCCACCTGACGTGGTCTGCATTTATAGAATTATTACAAACATAGGGTGCAAAAGTACTTTAAAAAAAAATAAAAAATTGAGGTCAGGTAAGGGGGGATGATAGTTGAAGAGTTGGTATGTCCTATTTACGTAATACTCAAAAAAAAAAAATTTTTTTTTCTTCTTTTTTTCCTCTCTTTCTCTTTTTTTTCCTAGGGCCTATCTCTTAACTCTTTTTTTTTTTAGTTTTTAATTTCGCTCTTATAGGGTCTTCGTCCTTTTCTGTTGTTACATTTTCTACACTTTTCTACACTTTCACATTTTCCTTCACTTTCTTCTTTCTTTCAATCTTTTCCTTTTCTAGTGTAAAAAAATAAATAAAGGGAGTACATTAATTGTAAGAAGATACAAATGACGAGTATTAATGTATGTGGTTGTAATGTAATGTACTTCTAATAAATAAAAATTAAAAAAAAAAAAAAAAAAAAAAAAAAAAAAAAAAACCCTTACCGAACACCTTGCAAGGCTCCGCGGCGAAGGCCTGGAAAGAGGGGCAAGCCGGCGTGCATCGCTCCCATTCAGCCGTTCCCCACAGCCGAGCTCTGCCAGTCAGGTGATTAATGGTAAACGCCACTCTCGCCGCTTCCTGGGCGAAGTTGTAGGGCTTCCTGGGCGAAGAGAATGGAACAGTTCGTGATGAGTGGGTTGCAGCCCTCCGGGTCTCCAGCGTAACGCTCCGGGGTTCCCACCCGGGGCTCAGGTGATGTTCCTGGCGGACCGGGACCTGGTGCTGTCGGAGCCGGAGGCGAAGCATGGGGTGTAGCCTGGGCGAGGGTGGTCGTCAGCTGTTGGACCTGGTTGACTAGTGCAACCAATGCTTGTTCTTGGTTTGACACAACGTGTCGAATCTCGGAGTTGGAGGCAGTGAGCATAGCTTCGTGCTGCAGGAGCGTGTGCTCAATCCTCCCGAAGCAGTCTGCCGGAGACGTAGTGTGCGCCGAGTCCATTGTTGGCCAGATTGTACTTTAACGGGGATAGCTTGGACCCGATAGCAGAACAGAATCAGGCAGGTATAGTTGGTACTGAACTTTATTCCGATACTGTAACACAGGAATGGGTACATCGTACTCACACAGAGTCTCAGGATTAAGCGAGGGTTCCGAAGAGGGGCAGGCAGGTTCGAATCCTTGTAGGCAGTCGGGAAATCGCTGGAGAGTCTTGCTTGAATGCTGAGAACAATCTGGCACTGTGGGAATGGTGAGGAGAGTCTATATACCGGACTAATTGGTGATCAGAGGCAACTGAGTGCCACAGGTGAGGAGAGTTGGGCTGATGAGAGGGGAGTGGCAGGCAGGCAGGAGAGGACAGACTGTGACATCGGTAGGCCGAAGGACATGTTTCTGTACTGTATCTCTAATTAGTCCAAAGACCAATTGCCGAGGCTAATTGTACTACAGCTCCCTACTTTCCATCTTCCTAATTTCTTGAATAATGATGTTATATTTATAGTGTTCCATTCCTTTGAGACACAGCGCAATCTCGGGCACCATTCTTATTGGAATAAAACGCGTAATTTTCCACTGTGCATTTTGTTAATCCAAATATTACCACAGAAAGGTAAATAAATGTACTTTTTGGACAGCTTAATTACTTACATTTTACAAGAGCTACATTAAACACACATAAGAAACCAATGTGATGTAAAATAAAAAAGTTTCTATTAACAGAAAGGAAAATAAAATCATTGTGCCCAAATTAAAAATGTGGCAATAACAGGTTAGATATTAATGTGCAGGTTTAACTAATTTAAGTTCTCCTTTCAATAAAACATGATATGTTGTCCTTGGCCTTGAACTCAGTCCAAGGCATGTTGCTGTAACTGAATGGACAAACCCATATGCATTTGACACCAGGGTCTCAGATTTCATTGCATTGGCACTGGCGAGTTGTAGCATTCTGCTTTTCATCCCCAGTCAACTCGCTGGAGAAGAGGCCTCAACCGTAGCTCACTGGCAGCTAACCCGTTCGAGTGCATTATGGAACAGGGGAGCATGGCGGGTGGGAGAGCAGGTGAATGAGCTAGGAGGCAATCAGGACATCCAATCTCCAGAATGGAAAAGAGTAACTGTAAAAGAGTGACTGCAATGATATCTGGTGAATCTGCGGAATTCATTGCCACATACGGCTATGGAAGCCAAGTCCTTGGGTATTTTTAAAGTGGAAATTGCTAGGTTTCATGATTAGTGTTACGGGGAGAAGGCAGGAGAATGGGGTTGAGAAGGAAAGCAATGATAGAATGCCAGATCTGGTTCGATGGGCCAAATGGCCTAATTCTGCTCCTATGACTTACGAACGTATAAGGATGGCAAAAAGACACCAGCGACTGCAAATGCTGGAATCTTGAACAAAATCCAAAGTGCTGGTGGGTCAGGCAGTATCCATGGAGAGAATGGATAGACAATGTTTCAGGTCAGAACCCTTCTTTGGACTCAGGCGACATTTCGGATCGGGTCCCTTGGATAGTGAAAATGCAGTTTCAAAATGCGCGTTTCAAAAATGCAGGTCAAATCTGTGATTCCCAATAAACTGAATTTTGAAATGTTTGATTTTTGAGTCATAGAGTCATAGAGCTAGGCATCACAGAAATGGGCCCATCGGCCAAAGTCAACAATGCTGAACATGATGCCACTCTATGCTAACCACATTGCCTGCATTAAGCCAATGTCTCTATTTATTTCCCATTGCAAATTCAAATGCCTTTTACACATTGATAAACTATATCTAACTCTACCACCTCCTCTGACAGCTCATTCCATGTCAGCACTGCACTCAGACATTCCTCTAAAATCTCTTTAAAGTTTTCCCCCTTCAGCCTAACTCATGCTGACCAAGATGCCCCATCTACGTTAGGCACGTTTTGCCCATATCTCTGTAAACCTTTCCTACCCATGTACCCGTCCAAGTGTCGATGGTACCTGCCTCAACTACCTCCTCTGGCAGCTTGTTCCATATACCCACCAACCAAGAGAGCCTGCCCAACCTCTCCCTATAGCTCAGGCCCCTGCTTAACTTCTCTTCCTTATTCACAATACACACATGGAAAACACCACAAGGGAGGAATTTAAAAATCAACAGCGAACTTGGGTTTTAAGTTCTAAAATCATATTGGCATTAAGGGGCAAGAGTCTGTTATGCATCTTGTGCTCATTAAACCCTTGGGTCATGCACTCCCAGATGAAGCTTAAATCTCACTGCTAATTGGTATCACTGAACATAGTGATTTTCCAAGGAAAATATGGACACTTGGTTCTCCACTGGATTTGTTTCTCATGTAATTTAGTATTTCTCGATGCTTTGAGTGGTAATGGTGCAGCGGTAGAGTTACTGCCTTACAGTGCCAGAAACCAGTGCTGGGTGCCAGGGATTATGGGGAGAAGGCAGGAGAATGGGGTTGGGAGAGAGAGATAGATCAGTTACGATTGAATGGTGGAGTAGACTTGATGGGCCGAATGGCCTAATTCTGCTCCTGTCACTTATGATCTTATCTCCCAGGTTCGATCCTGACTACCGGTATTCTCTGTACGGAATTTGTACGTTCTCCACGTGACCTGGGTTTTCTCCAGGTTGCCCCCATGCAGAAGATTATAATGGAAGATTATAATGCAAAATAGCATGTTAATTAAAAAACACATTTTTATATCCTTCCAATAGAAAACGAATTTTTAAATACATTTTCAAATAATTGTGGTTTTTAAAGATTCTTTACAATGATTCTTTACAAAGATTCGTTACAATTTAAACTATTTTAAAGGCTGATGTGTTTATATCGTTCAAAAATGTTTGACGGTTTCTAAATTCTTTTCATTGTTTTAATTACTCTTTCTGTGAACACTTCAGACCATATTTGGGCAGGTCAGTCCTAGGATATTACATTTTGTTTGTTATTTTTGTGGGCAAGGTTACGCAACATTGATCCATACCATGTTGCGTAACCGTAAAGACTTGAAATGGCATTGAAAAGCATACCACAGAAAAAATTGTGCAACACTCTGAGCAAGTTCACATGGGAAGAGAGTGTGCTGCTTTTATCAAGTTTCTTCCTACCCTTTAGAAGTGCAGATGCTAGTTTATACCAAAGATAGACACAAAGTGCTGGAGTAACTCAGCGGGTCAGGCAACATCTCTGAAGAAAAATAATGGGTGACGTTTCCGGTCCTGACCCAAAACATCACCATCCTTTTTCTCCAGAGATGCTGCCTGACCCGCTGAGTTACTCCACCATTTTGTGTCTATACTTCCTACCCTGCATTGCTGTACATACACGGAGAAGATAGATGGTGTTGATTTTTAGTTACACCCATTACTGTTTTCAATACAGAGTCACGGATTTGAACAGCACAGTGACATGCCCTTTGGCCTATCTCGCCCATGGCATCCATGCCCATCCAAGCTAGCCCCATTTGTCCACGTTGGCCTTAATCCCTCTAAACCTTTCCTATCCGCGTACCTGTCCAAGTGTCCTTTAACTGGGTGGCCCAGTGGTGCAGCGGTAGAGTTACTGCCAGAGACCCGGGTTCGATCCTGACCACACGGAGTTGTATGTTCTGCCTGTGACTGTGTGGGTTTTCTCCCACAATCGAAAGACATACAGGTTTGTAGATTATTTGGCTTCTGTAATTGTAAAATGTGTCCCTCGTGTGTAGGATAGTGCGAGTGTACGGGTGATCGCTGGTCAGCGCGGACGAAGGGCCGAGCGGCCTGTTTCCATGCTGTATGTCTAAAGTAACGTCTAAAGTTTAAATTGTTTTTATAATATCTGCCTGAACTGGTATCTGGCAGCTCATTTCATATGCCCACCACCTTTTCATTTACCCACAATCTAAGTGATGAATAATCTGATCCACGTCCAAAATCATGAAAGCTTATTGCCTGGAAAACCTTTGCCCATTTCTTAAGTAAAACAGCAATTGGAATTTTTAAAGCATTATTACTTTCAGTCGTTACTGAACTGTGTTGTAGGAAGCTTTCCACCTGACTGGAATGTATTATTGAGTAGCATTGGCTTTTCCATTTGGCTATTTTGAAGGAAAACAAAAGCCAGCAAATGGGAACAAGATAATATCAGTTAATGGTGCCACTATAACTGCTTTTGTACCACGAAAGGGGGGACACATAAGCAGATGCTGAAGTCTTGAGCAAAACACAAAGTGCTGGAGGAACTCAGTCGGTCAGGCAGCTTCTGTGGAAGGATTGGAGAGGCGATGTTTCAGTTTCGGTTTCCCTTCCACAGAGAGGCAGCATGGTGGAGCAGTTGGTAGACCTGCTGTTTCTCAGCACCAGAGATCCGTGTTCGATCCTGACCTCGGTTGCTGTCTGTGTGGAGTTTGCACATTCTCCCTGTGACCGCATGGGTTTCCCCCGGGTGGTCAGGTTTCCTCCAACATCCCAAAGACATGCGGCTTTGTAGGTTAATTGTCTTCTGTAAATTGCCCCTAGTGAGTAGGGAATAGATGAGAGAGTGGGATTACATAGAACTAGTGTGAATGGGTTATCAATAGTCGCTGTGGACTCGGTGGGAGCGGGATTGAACCCGGGTCTCTGACACTGTGAGGTAATGGCTCCACCAACTCTGCCACTGTGCTGCGAAATCTTGACCCATGTTAACACCACGGTGTCCACCTGTGAAAGCTCATTGGTTGGTGTGGACTCGTTAGGCTGAAGGGCCTGTTTCCACATTGCATCTCTAAACTATCTTACCTCATGTACAGGCAAATGTACAGCAGAGGGGCATGGGGCCCATCCACATATGATATGTTCAACCTGCGCTTAACCTTGCCTAGGATTGGAAGAAGGCACGAGTTGGCCCGATAATCTTTCCACATAAGCCCCTTCTCTTATCATCTCCCCCACCTGACTCTTCTCACTCCACATCAGCAGTGTAATGGGTGATCAAAGCAAGGAAACAGTATATTTGTCAGCGCGGACAGTGACAGTATAAAAAAATAAATCAGTATACTTGTCCAAATCTTGCAACACACTCAAGCCAGATGGTGCATTGAATCGAACACCAATTAATTACAGCAACAACAACAAAATTCAGATTCTGTACAAGTGCACAGCTGTTGTAAGAATCCTACATATTTCAACTGTCCTTTGCTAATATTAGAAACATAGAAAAATAGGTGCAGGAGTAAGTAATTTGACCCTTCGAGCCAGCACGGCCATTCAAGTGAGTTTATTGTCATGTGTCCCTGATAGGACAATGAAATTCTTGCTTTGCTTCAGCACAACAGAACATAGTAGGCATTGACTACAAAACTGCGCTGATCATCTAAAATTAGTATCCCGTTCCTGCTTTTTCCCCCATATCCTTTGATTCCTTTAGCCCCAAGAGCTAAATCTAACTCTCTCTTGAAAACATCCAGTGAATTGCCCTCCACTGCCTTCTGTGGCAGAGAATTCCACAGATTCACAACTCTCTGGGTGAAAAAGTTTTTCCTCATCCCAGTCCTAAATAGCCTACCCCTTATTCTTAAACTGTGAGCCCTGGTTCCGGACTCACCCAACATTGGGAACATTTTTCCTGCATCTAGCCTGTCCAATCCTCCAATTTTGAGATAACATGCATTCTTGCAAAGGAATGAAGTCCGACAGCTTCTAAGAAATTGCCCTAAGCAGAAAAACATTAATCTCTGCTTTACACAAGAATGCTCGAATTTAGTTCACTTTTCCACAGAAAGCAGCCCAACAGTATCCTTGAAGGAGAAGGATAAATTGAATAATCTCCGTTTTATTATATAAGTCTGTAAAATTCCAACCCACTCTTGATTATCTGTAAGTAATGATGCAAGACGTGAGATAGTGTTGTTAAATTATTCACATTTACAAAATGACTAAACATGTTGAATTTTAAACATTTCAGCATTAGTTACAGTTCCTGTCCAATGATTGTGGCCAATCGATTCCTTTGATGCATAAACAGTAAAATATTAAAGCATTGCAGTTAGCAAGTTAGTTTAGTTTAATTTGGTTTAGTTGTAGTTTAGTTTATTGTCACGTGTACCGAGGTACAGTGAAAAACTTCTGTTGTGTGCTAACGAGACAGCAGAAAGACTACGCATGTTTATAATCAAGCTATCCACAGTGTACAGATACAGGATAAAGGATATAATGTTTAATGCAAGATAAAATCCAGTCAAGTCTGAATACAGATAGTCCGACAGTCTCCAATGAGGTAGGTGGTAGGTCGTTGGTAGCTCTCCAGCTGGCAAGAAACTGAGCACTACACACGTGACACTGACTCTACCTACCACAAAACTACAGACATTGCCTGTGCTTGTATCTGTCTTACTTTGATTGGCTGAATGTCATCGGGTGGCGTCGCGAGCGGCAGCCTCAACAGCAGCATGTTCGGCCTTTCAACTTATTTTGTTTTTTAGTTTGTTTTAGTGTGGGGGGAATAGGGGGAAACTGTTTTCAGTCACTTACCTCGACGGAGATGCGACTTTTCTCTTTGTCGCATCTTCGCCCCCCTCGCGGACTAACAACTGGATTGGTGCGGCCTTTCTCGGTGACCGGCCCAGAGCTTCAGCAGCAGGCGCGGAGGGACTTTAACATCGCAGAGTGGGGCGATCCCATGTCGGGGATCGCTAGAAGATGTACTCCGTCCGCCGGCCTGCGGACTATAACATCGTGAAGTTTCGATCATCCCGACAAGAGGGCTTGTACATCGGGCTGTCCGTAGTGGCGACTACGGAGGGTTCATGGCCCCGACCATGGTGAACAAAGGAGGAGGACTGACTGAACGTTGTTGCCTTCCATCATAGTGAAGAATGTTGATTCCATTGTGGTGGATGTTTATGTTAAATTTCATTGTGTATTGTGTTCTTTTTGATGGCATGGTAACTCAAATTTCACTGTACCTTAATTGGTGCATGTGACAATAAATGTGAACTTGAACTTGAACTTGATCTACATTACTTGCACAACATCTGTTGTGAGAAAGGTTATTTCATGCAATTTTCCATTTCGGGAGCCATTTGACTTTAAATTGCAAAACTTTCAACATCTTGCGAGTCCAATCATGACACTGGCAATGCATAAATTGTAAAGCCCTCAGGTAATTCAATCTATATTGTGACAGTGGCACTGTGGGTAGAGCAACTTCCTCACGATGCCAGGGACCTGGGTTCAACCCTGACCTTGGGTGCTGTCTGTACCTGGAGTTTCCAAGTTCTCACTTTAACTGCATGGGTTTCCTCCAGGTGCCCCGGCTTCCTTCCACCTCCCAAAGACATGCAGGTTTGCAGGTTAATTGGCCCTCTGTTAATTGCCCCCTAAGTAGGATAACTTAGAACTTGTGGGAACGGGTGATTGATGGTCAGCATGGACTCAGTGGGCGGTTGGGCCTATTTCAATGCTGTATATTTCAATTCAATTCAATTCAATTCAATTTAATTCCATTCCATTTCATTCAATTAAATTCAAATTCATTTTAGTTCATGGAATCTGCGCCGACCAACGACCCGTATACTAGTTATATCCTACACACGAGGGACAATTTACAGAACCCAATTAACCTGCAAATCTGCACGTTTTTGGAATGTGGGAGAAACCTAAAGCACCCGGAGAAAACCCACACGGTCACAGGGAGAACGTGCTAACTTCGTACAGACAATACCCATGGTCAGAATTAAACCCGGGTCTCTGGCGCTGTTAGGCAGCAACTCTACTGCTGTGCTACTGTGCCACCCGATTCAATAATAATTCAATTCAATTCTATAACAGCACATTCTTTTCAATTCCAAATATGATTTCAAATTATTTTCCCTAATAATATTTTAGCTGCTGTGGACAATACCCCAAGCATACAACATATTGTGACATGGCATTGAAAGCAATGTGTACCTTCAGGAAGCTGCCAGAAACATACTTACACATTTACCTTGTATTCTCATAAAATACAAGGCACTGAAACATCTGCTGTGAAGTTTGGAACTCGTAGACCACCATTTATCTCCAAACAGAAATTTATGCATAGGGTCACCAAGTACTTAAAGTATCTCAGCAGGACAGGCAGCATCTCTGCAGAACATGGATAGGTAGCATTTCGGGTTGGGACCCCTCTACAGACCTTCCTCAGTCTGAAGAAGGGTCCCGACCTGAAGCTTCACCTTTCCAAGTTCTCTGGAGATGCTGCCTGACCCTCTGAGATAGTCCAACACTTTATGACCTTTAGTCTACGCCAGCATCTGCAGATTCTGGTTTCTACATTTATGCTTGAGGTGGCAGTTCCTGCATAATTCTGTCAGAGCAATAAAAATTAAAAGTCCTTTTCCTAAAATATGTAGTCCGTTAAACTGGATTTTCACTTCTCGTATCCCCTGCATTTTCTCTTTCTTAGTTGCTTAGTTGACTAACAAAAACAATTCAATGGAATGCAGACTTGTGCTTCCACTTTATAGATCAAAATAGTTGCCTCAGTGACAATGTTTTTTTTGAAGTTATTTGTCAACATATGGGCAAAGATTGTTTGCAAGCATTGTAATATTTTGTTGATTACTGAGTGGGCAATATTTGGCAATATATTTAGATATACAGCGTGGAAACAGGCCCTTCGGCCTACTGAGCCCATGCCAACCAGCAATCACCTGTTCACACTACTTATATGTTATCCCAGTTTCACATCCTATACACTAGGGGCAATTTACAAAAGCCACTTAACCTATAAACCTGCACATCTTTGGAGTGCGGGAGGAGACCCATGGGGACACAGGGTCAAGTCAAGTCAAGTGAGTTTATTGTCATGTGTCCCTGGTAGGACAATGAAATTCTTGCTTTGCTTGAGCACAACAGAACATAGTAGGCATTTACTACAAGGCATTCTATAAATATATACACAATGGTCAATATACTGGTAAAGTGCAAATAACAGTATTGGCTAGTAAAGTTCAGTGTTATGTCCGAGCCAGGTTTAATAGCCTGATGGCTGTGGGGAAGTAGCTGTTCCTGAACCTGGTCGTTGCAGTCTTCAGGCTCCTGTACCTTCTACCTGAAGGTAGTAGGGAGATGAGTGTGTGGCCAGGATGGTGTGGGTCCTTGATGATGCTGCCAGCCTTTTTGAGGCAGCGACTGTGGTAGATCCCCTCAATGGAAGGGAGGTCAGAGCCGATGATGGACTGGGCAGTGTTTACTACTTTTTGTAGTCTTTTCCTCTCCAGGGCACTCAAGTTGCCGAACCAAGCCACGATGCAACCGGTCAGCATGCTCTCTACTGTGCACCTGTAGAAGTTAGAGAGAGTCCTCCTTGACAAACCGACTCTCCGTAATCTTCTCAGGAAGTAGAGGCGCTGATGTGCTTTCTTAATAATGGCATCATTGTTCTCGGACCAGGAAAGATCTTCAGAGATGTGCACGCCCAGGAA
The DNA here is from genome assembly GCA_038087875.1 of Malacoraja senta. Lineage (NCBI taxonomy): Eukaryota > Metazoa > Chordata > Chondrichthyes > Rajiformes > Rajidae > Malacoraja > Malacoraja senta. The sequence continues at coordinate 23,156,883 of CM075981.1, read as the reverse complement.
TTTGAAGCTCTTGACCCTTTCAACCATCGACCCGTTGATATAAACGGGATTGTGGGTCCCCATCCTACTCCTTCCAAAGTCCACAATCAGTTCCTTGGTTTTGCTGGTGTTGAGGGCCAGGTTGTTGTGCTGGCACCATATGGACAGTTGCTCGATCTCTTTTCTATACTCTGACTCATCCCCATCAGTGATACGTCCCACAACAGTGGTGTCATCAGCGAACTTGATGATGGAGTTCGCACTATGTCCGGCTACGCAGTCATGAGTATAGAGTGAGTACAGCAGGGGACTGAGCACGCAGCCTTGAGGTGCTCCCGTGCTAATTGTTATCGAGTCTGACACATTTCCACCAATACGAACAGACTGTGGTCTGAGAGTGAGGAAGTCGTGGATCCAATTGCAGAGGGATGCGCAGAGACCCAGTTCTGCGAGTTTGGTAACCAGCTTGGAGGGGATGATTGTGTTAAATGCCGAGCTGTAATCGATGAATAACAGCCTGACATATGAGTTTTTGTTGTCCAAGTGGTCCAGAGCGGAGTGGAGGGCCAGCGAGATCGCATCCACCGTTGATCTGTTGTGGCGGTAAGCGAACTGCAGTGGGTCCAGGTTTTTGTCGAGGTAGGAGTTGATCTGCGTCATGATCAACCTCTCAAAGCACTTCATCACCACAGGCGTTAGTGCCACAGGTCGATAGTCATTGAGGCACGTTACCTTACTCTTCTTGGTGAACGTGCAAACTCCACGCATACAGTATCTGACGCCAGGATCGACCTGGGTCTCAAGCACTGTGAGGCAGCAGCTCTACTACTGCACCACTGTGCCACCCTTAGTGGGCGTATTTCCGATAAGAATGTGTTGCTGTTGTTCATCACTAGTTCTTCAATAAAACCAATGACATCCTGTCTAAAGTGTTGCAATGTGTTCAGAGGTGGCTTATTAGATTAATCTGGGCTCACTAGATCCTTCCTCACAGGGGATGTGTAGGGATGTTGTGCTATCACTAATGCTTGGTTCTTGATATTCTCTTTTCCCATTGCTTCCTCATAGAACATCGAACAGTACAGCACCGAACAAGTTGTTTGGTCCACAATGTCCGTGACAAACACGATGCCAAGTTAAACTAATCTCCTCCACTTGCACGTAATCAACATCTCTCTATTCCCTGCAATCTGTGCGCCTATCTAAAACCCTCTTAAACCCCAATATAGTATCTGCCTCCACCACCACCCTGGCAGCGCGTTCCAGGCACTCACCAACACCCTCTGTGTAAAAAGACTTGCCCTAAACATCTATACGTCTATCAAGTCTCCCCTCGGCCTCCGATGTTCCAGTGAAAAAAATCAAAGTGTGTCCAATGTCTCCTTGTAGCTAATACCCTCCATCCAAGGAGCATTCAGATAAACCCCTTTTGCACCCTCCCCATAGCCTCGACATTCCTCCTATAAAGTGGCAATCAGAACTGCATGTACTACAAATAATTCCATTTTACTCCTTTGTAGATTCCTCATTTATGAAGTAACAATTTTTGTATGCAGGATGATCCCATACTTTGTTGTTCCCAATATGGTGGTTATCAATGTTGAAACTCTTCAGGGAAGGTCTAAGAGACTTTGAATCTCTTTGTCTACCACCTGATCATTTGACCTCGGTCAACTCTCCATGAAATACACCACTGATTTTCCAGCACCCTTGGTTCCAGAGCCTTTCTAGATTATCCACTTTGCTGGACCAACAGAGGTCACAGCCTCCGGGAGGAGTCCAACAGTGCCGGAATGGTCCGCCTGGGCAGCCAAGGAGCCAGATACCGGCCCGCAAAGATGGCCTCGGAAGTCGGCTATGGGAACGGATCTGCCTACTCCGGCCGGGCCAGAGTTTCAAAGCCACGGCAGTAGGGGGAAATTCGACCCGCCGATCGGCCGCGGAAGTCCGATGAGGTCGAGATCAGGCGCCTCATCCAGCCTGGGCACCACATTTTTGTGTAGACATTTTTGGGGGGCGGGGAGGGTGGGGGTGGTGGCGGATTTCAAACGTACTCTCCTAACTTTGTCCAGATTAAAGGAAGTACCAGACTACCAGTTGCCAAAAATAATCGGTGGTGGATCTATAGCTGCTTTGGTACTCAGTCACCCGACATTCTTTGTACAAGGAACTGCAGGTGCTGCCTTACTAAAGAAAAATGCAATGTTCTGGGTGTAGATTAACCATATTAGTCTGCCTTTACTATAGGGGGGTTGCACGTAAGGTCATCGGGTCAAAGGGCATGACGCACGGAGCAGCTCAATCCGTTGAGAGGACATGGCAGCTTCCGGCATACACTGTTAACACACGAAACAGTACTTTCTTACCTGTTAAAAACATCCGAAATGGCCAATTTTTGCGCTGTAAATAATTGTGGAGGGTGACTGAACGCTCTGAACCAAATGCTCTAGTATCTTTGCTCTGAACCCGAGCATCAAGTTGTTGTAAGTGGCTGAAGGAGCGCATCCCTCGGGACAGCCCCCACTCTCCCCCCCGGGGTTAGCGTTGTCCAGGCACAGCCACGGCCACCCTCCGCCCACCCTCCCCCTGTGCATCCGTACTGTCACGGGCTGGACAGGTGACATTTCCGGTCGGGACCCTTCTTCAGACCCAAAATGCCACCTAGTCATGTTCTCCAGCGATGCTACCTGACCTGCTGAGTTACTCCAGCGCTTTGGATCATTCTTCGTACATACCCTGCTCGCCTGAACTGTAATTCTTCCAGCAACGGGTAGATGGGTGCTAGGGAGGTTTGTCCGGGGCGGTCTGTGTACCTGGAATCTTGATTTCCTACTTGATGTGAGGTATTCCAGCCTATTTATGTGCTGTGTGACTATGAATACGTGTGTCTTGTACCTTGTCTTGCCGCTCAATGTGAATCTATGCAGACAGGTCCTGTGGAAGTAATTAAACTGTCTCGTATGTCTGCTGTACACTGCCCATGTCTCACAAGCATAGAAGATAGACTTAAAGTGTCAGACTGAATCTGACTGATGAAGGGTTCCGACCCAAAACATCACCCATCCTTTTTGTCCAGAGACTTGCTGAGTTACTCCAGAATTTTGTGTCTATCTTCGGTATAAGCCAGCATCTGCAGTCCCTTTCCCCACATTTTCTCAAGCATAGAGTGAATTGGTAACAACACGATACACCTTCAGAGGCTTTCGACTGATCGCTATTCATTCCCACACTTGAGCAGAGCTGCCTTTTAATTTCCTGTTTTTGACTTTGTGTACTGAGGTACAGTGAAAAGCATTTGTTGCATGCTATCCAGTCAGTGGAACGACTATGCATGATTACAATCGAGCCTTTCGCAGTGTACAGATACAGGATATAGGGAATAACATATAATACAAAATAGTCCAATAAAGTTCAATTAAGTCTAGATGGTTTAATTGCCTGATGGCAGCTGGGAAGAAACTGTCCCTGAATCTGGAGGTATGCGTTTTCACACTTCTGTATCGGGTGAGACTGGTCCTTGGCAGACAAAAGTGCTGGAGAAACTCAGCGGGTGCAGCAGCATCTATGGAGCGAAGGAAATAGGCAACGTTTCGGGCCGAAACCCTTCTTCAGACTGGTCCTTGGTTAGGCTGGTTGCCTTGAGCCTAGGGTTTGCTTCTGTGAATGGGGTGTTTGGTGCATACATTTCTGTTTTCTTTGTGCGAATTGTGAGGCCAAAGCTTCCCCAGTTACTGGCAAAATTGATTGATGCTGGAATCTTGAACAAAACACAAAGTGCTGGAGGAGCTCAGTGGGTCAGGCAACATCTGTGGAGGGAATGGGCAGACGATGATTCAGGCCAGGACACTTCGAATTGAGATGTGATTCGGGGATCGACTCTGGTAGAAAAGAAGCTATGGTTCAGGTACAATCCCCAAATAATAGTTTTATTTGTATTTATGTAAAATACAACGCCAGAAATGTGGTTATATAAGTCACGATAAATGAGACATATACAATGTATACTTTAAATAACACTAGAAGCAAACACATCTCCTGTACACTTACGCAACCCCGCGTAATGCAACACCGTGACTTTCCAGTGTGAGAGAGGACTGTTCTCACCAAATCAACGAGCTGAAGGTAAAAGGATTGGAGTTGAAAATGAAGGTGTATCATACACATATATTATATACGCGTTGCAACTCATTCTGAACATACACTGACTATCGACTGGTGCCGTTGGTTTGGTTTCCTGCATAATCAATGCACCCCCCTTGCAATAAATCACATGCAACAAGTGCAATTCAATACAATTCCTGCATCCAGTTTCCAAGCCTTTGGCTAGGATGACTATCGACAGCTGCCGTAGGGTCTTTTGAATGCATCCCCCCTGCAATAAATCACATGCAACAATTCCTGCAGTCAGTTTCCAAGCATCCGCCCGCAGCGTGGGAGAGGAGAGGATGATTGACAGGTCCCCCGGACCCTCTCAAGCATCAATGCCAGGAAGCATGACGTAATCCCCGGAACTGCATGGGGGGAAACTGTCTGATGTCACTGCTGCAGAGGGAGGGTGACGGTCAATGGCGCGTGCGCAATGGCCTGACGTCACTACGGCCGCAAGAAGAGTAAGGTGGGGGGAGGCTCGAAAACCGGCGGTTGCGCATGCGCTGTTGGGGCGGGGGGGTTCTTGGGTGGGCGTGGAATCAGTCACGCGGGCGCGGCACGCGCGCTGCCTGACGTCACGGGAGAAGGCAATGAGTTTGGAGCTGCAGCGCCGGCGGCTGCCTGTCGGGGGGCGCGCTTTGCTGGGCGCGGAGACGCGCACCGCTTGACGTCAATGGGGGGTGGGGAAGCTGGAGCGCGGGCGGCTGTCAGAGGCGCGCACGGGCGGGTTGATGTCGTCGTCGCCGCTCCGGCGCGGCCGTCTCTCCCCTCCCTCAGCAACCATGGCGGAGCTCGGCTGCAGGTCGTGACTGGTGGCGCGCACTTAGCACTTGTTTTAAACTAGGCGAAAGGAAAAAAAGAATAAGCAACCTTTTAATTTATTCATCTACATTAATTATTTCTTTACCCCCCCCCCCTCCCTCCTTCGCTTGCTCGCTCGGCTGGGCCTGACCTCCGCCGCCCCGGGGCTCTGCACCATGTCAGGAGTCAGGCCGCACTTCTACCGGCAGGAGTTGAACAAGACCATCTGGGAAGTGCCCGAGCGATACCAGAACCTCTCGCCCGTCGGTTCCGGCGCCTATGGCTCCGTCTGGTACGTGTCTTCGCTTGCTTGTTTTAAACATTTATTTACTTCTCGCACTAGTTGCACAAGGAAGAAAGTTGTTTAAAAATACATTTTTTTTGCAGCAGCAATAACTTCTACTTTGCAACCTCACTAGGCCCAGAAATGTGTCCTTACTGTTTGCATTTTTGACCCCCGAAATATGTCCTTAGTGTCTACATTCGCCCTCTGAAATGTCCTTAGTGTTTGCATTTTGCCCCCCGAAATGTATCCTTAGTGTTTGTAGTTTGCCCACCCGAAATATGTCCTCAGTGTTTGCATTTTTGCAAGTTAGTCTTTGCATTTTGCACCCCCCCCCGAATTATTTTGCACTGTACCACCCCCGAAACGCCCTCGGTGTTTACATTTTGCCCCCCGACATGCCCTCGGCGTTTGCATTTTTGGCCCCGAAATATTTCCTTAGTGTTTGCTTTTTTGGCGTGTTTAGTTTAGATTTGTGCATGTTCTACACCAATGACCATTTTGCAAACAGTTATTGCATTAAGCGAAGGTTGTTATCCACTCCCTCCGCTCTAAATGAAAGAAGGTCGGAAGTAGGTTGCTCGGGAACATGTTACAAAATAAATCGGGTTCTCCTGGTCTAATGACTGCTTCAAGTCATGTTGCAACAATAGCGCGAAGTAACCAGATGCTGGCCAAAGTATGTAGTTGTAGTGATTGAATCGGAGATATTGATCCAAAAGCAGGTTAAACTTTCAAAGACAGCATTACAAAGGTTTGTGATATTGCCCCGAACCCGGCTGCATTAATTTGGACAATCAAGCCCGGCTGCATTAATTTGGACAATCAAGCATTAAAGTGATTTTATTTTTCCATGTTACTTCTTGACACTCTTGACTCTCTCAAAGCTTTATTTCTTAGTATAATTGAATAGCATTAACATTTTCTTTCTTGGGAATCAAATTGTAATCTGCTGGTTATCAATGATTTAGCTTATTAAAATGTTTCCCCTTTTTTTGGGAAAGCACCTGCATTGTTTGACGGTGGTTTGTAATTTGGCTTGGTTTGTGTTTGGCAAGACTTGTTTTTGTACCTGGTGTTATACTGTAGGTTTCGTTAATTGCTTTGCTCATTCACGCCAAAAAACTGCTGTACTGTATAATTCTCTACTTAGCCTGAACTGTTGCAAGAACAAGACTGAATCTCGTTATATGATGGTACTAATTTCAACAAATTTAAGTAAAAAGCCTTGCTTGTGGATCTGGAACTTGAACACAAAGTTAGGGTGGAGTAAGACTGCAGAGGAACTTGTAAATAAGGCGGAGAATGTCTTTAGGAGCTCATTTAAAGAGATGAAAGAAAAATGTAGATTTTATTCAGAGCATGATCATTTATCATAGCTACTGCTTTCATTTATGTTTTGTAAAATTATCTGCAATGGTGTGCAGCAACTCGAATAGCTCAATAAATAGACAACACTGATGGGGAGAGGACCCCCCCCCAGCAATTAATGGTCACGTTTTCACATAAGATAGTTGCAGTTTGTTTCCTGTGGCGTAATGTTAGTACACCAGATTTATGTATTCAATTCCAAAAAAAATCACATGATCATGAGATAATCCAGTAAGACCCTATTTTAAAAATTTGCAGTTGGATTATGCAATACATCTGCTCGTGTTAATTCATTTTCATACTTGCTAACAAGCTGATGCCAGTCATTTCATAAACAATATAGAGATGGAATCTTTTTTCAGATGCTGCTAATAAGTCTTTCCAATTTATCCAATGTTATGACTATTTAAAAAAATTCTATACTAAGAAAAGGGTATCTTAGTTTAAGCACCATTTGCAATTTTTTCCCCTGATTTATATAATGGCTGTTATAATCCTCCAACTATAGTTCATGAGATACAAGGAACTGAAGGTGCTGGAATCTTAAGCAAAACACAAAGTGCTGGAGTAACAACAGATCAGGCAGCATCTGTGGAGGGAATGGAGAGGTGACGTTTCAGGCACCTTGTGCGATGCCAAACAGCTTTACATTTACACAGTGTCATCATTAAAGCAGGTGTTCCAATGTGTCATGTAAATAGAATACCAAAGCGCAGTGTAAATGGGGGCACTCGGAAAGATGAATTTTGGAGTGTATTTAAAAGTAAGGATGTGAACAGACTTGTCAGAGTATGAATGGCTCATGGAATATTACCTTTGAATGAGAAACAAAGACCAAATGGGATAGTGCATGACAGAATGTAGAGCGCTGAGCTTTTGATGAGTTGGAAAAAAGTGGCGTATCAGAGACCAATATCGAAAACATTAGTGGAACCAAGTCTGGAAATGCAAAAAGGATTTTTGATAATGCCAAGTGTATACATTGAAGAAGGCTGGAAACATTTTTTTTTTTTTTTTTTTTGCTAGGATACAAATTTGCTTCTGTGAATGGCAAAGTCTGCTTTGAACTGGTATATGAAACAAGCAAGTGAAATTTATGTTAGCTTGATTTTTTTTTTTTTAAGTTTCCATCGATGCGCTAATGGCACTTCTTGGACTTTTTATTTAAAAAATATTTTCCTGTTTCATCTGTTCATCCACACATCGAAAAGGATAATGATGCTTGTTGTGTACAAGGTGATGGATGGTCCTATTCCAGAGGCTACCATAAATTAGGCAGTTGCATTAATGCAATGCAGGGTGAATGCAGTACTACATTGATAGATGATTTGTTCATGCTTATTGTGTGCTCAGCCTCTGCAGAACGATTTGGACAATTTTTATGAAAGTTCTCCCAGGTGAGCCAGTGTTGCCAATAGATTCTCTGATCATCTTCTTTACCTTAGGAGCTCTGATATGGAAATTTGCTGTTACACTTCCTATATGCATCAGTAATTATACTGCAGAAGTTTTGTTGAGTGTAAAGTGATTTGTGATGTACTGACATGAAAAGTACAATGGAAGTGTAAGTACCTAATTAGTTTAAATTATTCTTAAATGTATTTATTTGGACGACTGAAAATCTGTCTATTCGTGTAGGGCTGATTTGATTCACCTTTTTACCAATAAGAACCTGCATGTTGTCAGTGCAGACCAATGTAATCCTGTTCTAGATCATATCTGCAAATGGGTTTAGTTTAGTTTTTAGTTTAGAGATACAGCGTGGAAACAGGCCTTTTGGCCCACTGAGTCTGCACCGACCAGCGATCCCCACACATTAACACAAGCCTACACACACACACACACACACACACTAGGGACAATTTTTAAATTTACACTCAGCCAATTAACCTACAAACCTGTACGTCTTTGGAGTGTGGGAGGAAACTGAAGATCCCGGAGAAAATCCATGAGGTCACGGGGAGAATGTACAAACTCCGTACAGACAGCACCCATCGTCGAATCGAACCCTGGTCTCTGGCACTACAAGCACTGTGCCGCCCGGTTAAATCTAGAGAATTCAGTTAATATTCAAAACCAGGTTTTTTGGTTGAACATTACATACGTCAGGCTGTTATCATCGACTACAGCTCGGAGTTAATCACCATTATACCCTCTAAACGTAGCAAACTCATGGAACTGAATCTTTGCTCATCCCTACGCAATTAGATCCTCGACTTCCTCATCGGCAAACCTCAATCAGTACATATCAGAACAATAACGTCCTCAATGACTTATCAGCAAAGGGGTATCTTAAAGCTGCGTGCTTTCTTTATACCCATGACTGTGGCCAGACACTGCTCCAATGCCATCTTTCAGATCGTCGATGATACCATTGTTGTTAGAAGAGATGCAGGTGGGAGATTAATAATCTGATTGAATGGTACCACAACGTTAGCAAGACCAAGGAGCTGATTGTTGACTTCAGGAATGAAAAGCCGAGGATCCACTTCGAAGGCAGTTAATAACAGCATTTATAATTGATTGGGAGAAATGACTGACCTTGATTTAATTCTCATCTTTTATGTCATCCTAGATTTTTGTGTGTAATTGGTGGTGAATCCACTGTGCCCTCATCTGGATAAGAGTGTTGTGAACTGAAATCATATTTGACACACATAATGGATATAGGGGCCATTTGTTTGTCCAGTAGACCCTGGTCACGTCCTGCTCTGCCATCCTCCAAACTTCATGTGTTCCTTTTGCTACATTGAGTATCTGGAAATGAATGCTAAGGTTCATGGATTTATAGTGGGGGTAATAGTAGTGGTAGCCCTGTTTTTTTCACAACTGTGCTGTTACTCGTGTAATGTTGCTACAATGTGTTTTAGCTGCAGAATGGTCTGGGATAACACATAATTTTTAAATTTTGGAAAAAAAATCCTGTGCTTTGTTGTGAAGATTATAATTGGTCCATTTTAGTAACACTATCTACACGTAGAATATAAATAAATCACATTTGCTCCTTTTAGCATCTTGCATTTGAGTTTATACTTTCAAAGCACATGATCTCTTGACTCTCTAGCTTGTATTTTATGCGTTGAGCATAATAATATATCCATAGTTCTTTGGCACATTATCAAACATAATATGCCTGTAAATCACACAATGATGTAATAGGACAGGTGTGAGAGGCTAGTTTAAAAACAGAGGTAACTTCAGAGTTTGGCACCATATCAGCAGATAATTTGACTTTCAGTGGAACAGTAAAAGTCCGGAAGAAATAAAGACTGGCACCTTAAAAAAAAAGTAACACATGCTTTAAAAGGTTCCAAAGAGTCTTAAATCCATGGTATTCTTTGAAGTGGTCACCGTGGTTAATGTAGGACTGAATATGGGCAATTTGTACACTAAGCAACTGTAACGAGTAACATGATGACTTTTTCCAAGTCATTAAAAATTGCTTTGAGTAATTTTCCTGCTTTCCTTGAAAGTAGTCTTTGGAATTTTTTTGCAAGCAGTGAGAGAGCAGACAATACGTAAGAAATGTCTTAAATTGTATGACTGCATGTTTGATAGTGTAGCACTCATTCAGAATATGTTGGCATGTTTAACAAAATGTTTTGAGATGACATGGAGAACAGGATTTGAATTCAGACCATGAGTTCAAAGATCTTTGGTGGGGAGCGTTGTGGGTTGTTGTCAAACAGAGAAGTGGATTGAAAGTGTTGGGGATAAACTCGGGGTTCGAAAATAAGTTTATAAGAATTTTAAAATCAACTAATTGCTAGACTCGATTCGTCAGCTGGAAATAGGTGAACAATACCAGCTGAAAGTCAGAATATATAGCAATTCTTGAACCAAAAACATATTACGAGAGGTACTAGGCAAGGCAGTATCTATGGAGGGAAATGGACCAGTGACATTTGTGTCAGGGTCCAGTCTGCATAGTTACAGTGAGGTGACAGCTGGCGCAGGGAGACAAAGGTGAACAGAGTGGGGTCTAACTTATGTGGTTGCCTGTGGGAGACACCTGCAGAGAATGAGGACTGTGGCCGGGTGAGGAGGGGTGAAGGTTCACGGGTCAATGATCGAGGAGTCTGTGGAGTAGGCCACTGGAGCAGCCTGTGGCATGTTTAGATTGTGCAACGCTCCAGGGGGCCGAGCGTGCGGATCGGATACGGCCTGCAAGAACACGGACAGTGGAGGACGCCAACAACTTGGCTTAGCCAGGCCGAATCTGCAACACTGCCTGGACAGCAGGCTCTTATGGTCAAGTCGAGTACTCGATATTTGTGATTATATCTGGAGAAAAGGAATAGGTGATGTTTCAAGACCCGAAACATCATCTTTTCTTGTAATTAAATCCACGTTCTGTACCCCAGTCAGGTCATCCGAGATGTTAATGCCCAGGAACTTGAAGCAGTTGCCTCTTTCCCACTGAGCCACCAATGAAAACTGGTTCATGTCTCCTGACTTCCCCTTCTAAAGTTCTTTCATTCTTTAGCGAACGGGGGTTCCCCTCTTCGACTATAGATGAGACTCTCACCAGGGTCTCTTCTATATCCCGTGGCTCTCACTCCCCATCCCCCCACTCGTAACAAGGAAAGAGTCTCCCTTGTCCTCACCTTCCACCCATCACATGCAACAGATAATCACATGCAACAGATAATCCTCCTACATTTGCGCCACCTCCAACGGGATCCCACCATTGGCCACATCTTCCCATCTCCTCCCCTTTCGGCTTTCCGCAGAGATCGCTCCCTCCGTAACTCCCTGGTCAATTTGTTCCTTCCCACCCAAACCACCCCTCCCCTGGTACTTACCCTTGCAGCCACAGGAAATGCTACACTTGTCGCTTTACCGCCCCCCTCGACTCCATCCAAGGACCCATGCAGTCTTTCCAGGTGAGGCAGAGGTTCACCAGCACCTCTTCCAACCTTATCTATTGCATCTGCTGCTCTAGGTGTCAACTGCTCTACGGCGGTGAGACCAAGCGCAGGCTTGGCGATTGCTTTGCGCCACACCTCCACTCAGTTCGCATTAACCAACATGATCTCCTGGTGGCTCAACACTTCAACTCCCCCTCCCATTCCGTATCTGACCTTTCTGTCGTGGGCCTCCTCCATGTCCAGAGTCCCACCGCAAATTGGAGGAGCAGCACCTCATATTTTGCTTGGGTAGTTTACACCCCAGCGGTATGAACATTGACTTCTCCAATTTCAGGTGGTCCTTGCTTTCTCCCTCCTTCCCCTTCCCCTTCCCCTTCCCAGCTCTCCCACAGCCCACTGTCTCCGCCTCTTCTTTTCTTCTTCCCACCCCCCCCCCCCACCACCACATCAGTCTGAAGAAGGATCTCGACCCGAAATGTCACCTATTCCTTCGTTCCATAGATGCTGCCTCACCCGCTGAGTTTCTCCATCATTTTTGTCTACCTTCGATTTTTCCAGCATCTGCAGTTCTTTCTTAAACACTCCCCTTCTAAAGTCAATGGTTAGTTCCTTAGTCTCCTATGTATACTTTTTCCAGGTGAAGATTTTAGCTGTAGTAAGGGTGACTCAATGTTTAATGAAATGCGGACAATTCTAATATTAGAAGAGTGAAGTAGGTTTCTCCCAAAGATATTCAAACACAAGTGCCTTGGATGTGAGAGTTGAGATGCGGGTCATTATATCCTCACTAGGGTGAGGGAACTAGTTTTACTGAAGTTAATGGTCCAACTTCAGAATTGGAGAAATTTTATCAAAACTTGTCTTTTATATATCACCCCATCTTTCTTTGCAACAAGTGCACTCAAAAGCTTGTAAACCGCTTGTGGTTAGTTGTTAATAAAGTGGCTGAGCATTTTCCTTTGACACTGACCACAAAAGTATATATGGCTTAACTAGCCTTCTGATTGTGCGGGTGTGGTGAAGAGAGAAGAGGTGAGCCTATGGAGCAGAAGGATATTCGTTGCTTACAAAACTGCTATAAAAACTTTGGCAAATATTATCGTGTGCCCGAGCTGGATTTCAAAGTTGTCGAGAAGCTGGAAGAAGATTGGACTTTATTGCCTTCCATCACAGTGAGGAATGTGGGAAATCCGCTGTGGTGGATGTTTGTGTTAACTTTTATGTAGTTGGGTGTCGTGTTGCTTTTTTTAGTATGGCTGTGGGGTAATTCGAGTTTCACTGTACCTTAATTGGTACACAATAAACTGACCTTTGAACCTTTATTTAAAATATTCACATTCATTCAGATTTATTTAAATCAAGATGTTTTCGTTCAATTATTACTATTCAACAAATAAAATATAAAACATTACAAACATTTAAAATTTGGGGAAAAATTGAAATAAAAATAAAATTGCACACTTGATATCTTGCAGCTGTTTTCATCCATTGAAATGTAAGGGGAATAACTTCCTGACCTAGTCAAAATGTTTTACTGGAATTCCCACTCAGTCTTCAAACTGTCGTTTCTGTCAGCTATGCCATGAAATGTTTTGTGGTGATTTCTCTGCAAAATCTAGGCTACCTTGAGAACAGTATTACACCTGAAAGTCTGACCTCAAGTCAAGAGAGTTTATTGTCATGTGTCCCAGATAGGACAATGAAATTCTTGCTTGCTGCAGCACAACGGAATATTGTAGACATAAATATAGAACAGATCAGTGTGTCTATATACCATAGAAAATATATATATATACACATAAATAAACAGATAAAGTGCAATAGGCTGTTATAGTTCAGAGTTTGTTTGATGACGAGTTTAATAGCCTGATGGCTGTGGGGAAGTAGCTGTTCCTGAACCTGGATGTACCAGATTTCAGGCTCCTGTACCTTCTGGCAGCGGGAGAGATGAGTGTGTGGCCAGGATGGTGTGGGTCCTTGATGATGTTGGCAGCCTTTTTGAGGCAGCGACTGCGATAGGTCCCCTCGATGGTAGGGAGGTCAGAGTCGATGATGGACTAGGCAGTGTTTACAACTTTTTGGAGCCTTTTCCGCTCCTGGACGCTCAAGTTGCCGAACCAAGCCACGATGCAACCAGTCAGTATGCTCTCTACTGTGCACCTGTAGAAGTTCGAAAGAGTCTTCCTTGACATACCGACTCTCCGTAATCTCAGGAAGTAGAGGGTGCTGATGTGCTTTCTTTATAATTGCATCAGTGTGCTGGGACCAGCATAGATCTTCGGAAATATGCACGCCCAGGAATTTGAAGTTCTTGACCCTTTCCACCATCGACCTGTTGATATAAACGGGACTGTGGATCCCCATCCTACCCCTTCCAAAGTCCACAATCAGTTCCTTGGTTTTGCTGGTGTTGAAAGCCAGGTTATTGTGCTGGCACCATTTGGTCGATCTCACTTTATACTCTGACTCGTCCCCATCAGTGATACGTCCCACAACAGTGGTGTCGTCGGCGAACTTGATGATGGAGTTCGCACTATGTCTGGCTACGCAGTCATGAGTATAGAGTGAGTAAAGCAGGGGGCTGAGCACACAGCCTTGAGGTGCTCCCGTGCTGATTGTTATCGAGGATGACACATTTCCACCAATACGGACAGACTGGTCTGTGAATGAGGAAGTCGAGGATCCAATTGCAGAGGGATGCGCAGAGACACAGATCTGAGAACTTGGTAACCAGCTTGGAGGGGTTGATGGTATTAAACGCCGAGCTGTAGTCAATGAATAACAGCCTGACACATGAGTTTTTGTTGTCCAAGTGGTCCAGAGTGGAATGGAGAGCCAGTGAGATCGCATCCACCGTTGATCTGTAGTGGCGGTAAGCGAACTGCAGTGGCTCCAGGTTTTTGTCGAGGTATGAGTTGATTTGCGCCATGATCAGCCTCTCAAAGCACTTCATCACCACAGACGTTAGTGCCACTGGTTGATAGTCATTGAGGCAGGTCGCCTTGCTCTTCTTTATTGATGCCCTTTTAAAGCAGGTGGGAACCTCAGACCTTTCGCCTTGTAGGAGGTGATGGCATTCAAGCCCTGCCACAGTTGCCGAACATCCGTCTCATCCTTCAGCTTGGAGCAGAAGTCCCTTTTGGCCTTTTTGATGGCCTTACCAAGGTCTTATCTGGATTTCTTGTAGACCTCTGTATCTCCAGACCTGAATGCCCGGGATCTGGTCTTCAGAAGAATGTGGATCTCATGGTTCATCCAAGGCTTCTGGTTAGGAAGCACTCGCTTGGGATGCAGTCCTCCACACATTTCTTTATGAAGTCTGTAACGATTGTGGCGTATTCATTCAGGTCCGTTGCCGAGGGGCGATGGATAGAGCGATAGGTGTCTTTGATGGTCGTGTAGCAGTGGTTGAGGGTGTTTGATCCTCTGGTGCTGCAGGAGACATGTTTGTGGAAGTTAGGGAGTGATTTCTTCAGGTTGGCTTTGTTGAAGTCCCGGCTATGGTGGTAAATGTTGCCTGGTGCTTGTTGACCACGGCGTGCAGCTCCCCCAGTGCCAGATGGACATCTGCCTGGGGGAGGGATGTCAGGATGATGGAGATGAATTCCCTCGGTAGGTAGAAGGGACGGCACTTCACAGCTAGGTGTTCCAGGTGTGGAGAGCAGGAGTTAGATAGGACTTCCACACCTGAGCACCACGCAGAGTTGACCATGAGGCAGACGCCCCCTCCTCTCCCTTTCCCAGATGCCAGTGTGCGGTCCATGCGATGGATGAAGAAACCTTCAGGTTGGACGGCTGAGTCTGGGGAGCTGGGGGTGAGCCCATGTCTCTATGAAACAGAACACAGAGCATTCCCTCACCACATTCATAATGAGTGGTAACCAGGATGTTACTTACAATAAAGGCAATATTTAGGGATTGAAACATCTGCAGTTTTTTACTTTTTAATTCCTTAATCTATTAGCCTGGTTCATAAGTGTCATGTGCCAATAAATCTAATCAGTGTGCTTTATTAGCCTGATATTAGTATGCATACCTCCTTTGGTATTTCAACAAGAATCAAATCCTGACCAAAATAATACCCAAGGCTCCAAAGTAATAATTGTTTATTAGTTTACAAAGTATAAATAATATTTTATTATTTATTGCATATCCTATTTGTACTTAATAAATCCATAAGTGAACACTCCACATTACTAAGAAACCATACAACATGGTTAATAACTATTTTTGTAGTAATTTCTTTAATTTATTGCAGCCATGACTTTGTAATTATTTCATTTGTTGAAACAAATTCAGAACGATAGTTTGATAAGTTTTAAATGTTTTGGAATTGTAAAATTTCTCAATTTTGATAATTTCATAAAGTTTATTGGACAATTAAAAAAATGTTAAGGGGTCCCTCTGGCCATTGAATTTATTTAATTACTTTGAGCAAAGAGCCAAGTGTTGTACACTGTTACCCTGCTTATCGTTAATCTGCAAAATGTTCATTTGCTATGAAGCTCTTGGTCCTAGTCCGAACACACAGAATAATTTAACCACTGCCCCCCCTCTACCGGATCGCTCATTCAAGCAGTCTTCAAATCTGGTGGTGTGTGCTGCTCTGCAGGCAAACTGACGTGAAATATTGCCTCGATTTGTGTTCCCTCAACAATGAAATGGTGATGGTGTCGCCACATGGCTTGATGACCACCAAGCTAATGTGCAGAACATGCTTGTGCCAACTGCTGTTTGGACAAGTGGTACATCTGTTCATTGATGTACCACTGATCTACCAATGAACATCTGTTCATTGCTTGGGTGTGATGCTCAGGGCATAATCCTGGTCAATTTAGTAGGTATGGCCATTGTTGGGGACTGGCATTGACTGTTCCATGTACAACCATGGTCTCTCACCGCCTCCTGATGGATATGATAGAAGCTATTGTCTACCTCTGTTTGGCTGCACAGCTCTCCTGAGCCTCGGAATCTTGTTGGTAATATGCCCAGAAGGGGAGATGCCGTTTTTCATCATACCTCATAAGGGGTGATAAAAGGGACCTTGCACATGGAGCAGCCACTGCTAGTTCACAGCTAGTCTCTCTCTTCCCCTCCTTGCCACTCTCCCTTGGATAATGCGGATGGGGTAAATTGTTATTACACAATTACTTTTGTGTACTGCATTAGGGGCTTGTTTGATAATTTGGAAGCCTTGTTTTAGAGACTTGCCAGGAAATGTTAAGTAAACACATTCAGATGACTAATCAATATTGATACTCAATAAATGTACAGTAAAATCCTGATAATCTCTGTCCATTTCGGAAATTCAGATGATTAAGTATCTGGATGTCAAGGTGATGTTTCCTGTGCTCCCCTCCCATGCACTGTGGCCTGGCTCGCGTGCCTCCTTCACACAACCTGGTGTAAAGTAAAACTATAATACTATGAAAAGAAGTGAATTGAATGCAGGTTGGATCAGAGAAATAACATTCACAAATCCAGAACATCTGCTGGTCTGGTGCCGTCAAAGTCCAGTGTGTGCTGCATTGAGTTTTACTTTAAAAGCATAAATTTGGACAAATACTTTGTGTGCTTCTTGGTTGTCTTTCTGTCTTTGTCAGCTAAATCTTGGTTCTGTTTCCAATTGCTTATGTGCTTGCGTATCAAGCTACTAAAACTGCTTGAGCATATTGGTTTTGCTGATTTGTCAAAGTAATTTGTTCATGAATGTCTCTGTTTGCATTTCCAGAATTAGATACTCTTTGTTTATTAGAGAGCACTAATGACCAATTACAAATTCTTTTGAAATTTAATTAGCTAACTGTTCAATTACACACACATTTTTACGAGGAGAGAGATAAGGAGCCTGTTTAATTCCAGCTATAAACTGTAACCCCTTCTGGTTTACATGAAACCTATTGTCGTTTACATAATGTGGCTGCCCCGAGTTTCATGGACAAATCAATCTTATTTAGAACAAAGGTATATGACCAATCTTTTGGGGATAAGAGCAATCGTGTGCTGTAATTTGCATCTTTGTATCCCTTTGGAAGCAACTTGTATTTAAGATTAGTTTAGAGATACAGCGCGGAAACAGGCCCTGCGGTCCACGAGTCCTCACCGACCAACGATCCCCGCACATTAACACTATCCTACCTACATTAGGGACAATTTTACATTTATACCAAGCCAATTAATCTTCAAACCTGTACGTCTTTGGAGTGTGAGAGGAAACCAAAGATCTCGGAAGAAACCTTCGCAGGTCACGGGGGGGAACGTACAAACTCCTTACAGACAAGCACCCGTAGTCAGGATCGAACACGGGACTCTGGCACTATAAGGCAGCAGCACTATTGCAGATCTACTGCAGCTCTACTGCTATGCCACTGTGCCGCCCATATTTCTTTAAAATGTACTTGTTCGGTTTTCATGCAATGTTGAAAACAAACTTTATTGGGGTTTCACCATCAGAAAGGGCATTATATTTAAATATACAATTCAATCCTAATGTCGATGTGAATTCATAAGTTATAGGAGCAGAAATAGATCATTTGGCCCATCAAGTCTACTCCGCCATTCAATCATGGCTGATCTGTCTTTCCCTCTCAACTCCCCCTCTTCCCATTCAACTGCCTTCTCCCCATAACCCCTGACACCTGTACTAATCAAGAACCCATCAATTGCCTCCTTAAAAATATCCGTTGACTTGGCCTCCACGGCCTTCTGTGGCAATGAATTCTACAGATTCATCACCGACTAAAGAAAATCCTCCCCATATCCTTTCTAAAGGTATGTCCTTTTATTTTGAGACTGTGGCCCTAGATTCTCCCACTAGTGGAAACATTCTCTCCAGTTCACTCTATCCAGGCCTTTTGTGCTCTTAGAGTAAGGAGTATGCATTTGTGACCTGAAGTAAGGTTGAATATGGGCAAAAGATTGTTGCAGTATGGGTACTTTTTTGTGCCACAGACCTGTAATTTTTTTTAAATCAGTCAAATAGGTGACAATTTTTGCCCAAACTTAAAAGTAAATTTGTGGTTAATATGCCTTTTGTTATTTTTTTATAAGCAAATTATTGCTGAGTACAGAATATTGTGCAGAGATCATAATGGTTAAATTGTTAATATTTTTATATAATTTATATTGTCATACCAATAGAGCTTTATTTGTATTTTTGTAGTTCTTCTTTTGACAATAAAACTGGTGTTCGAGTGGCAGTAAAAAAACTTTCCAGACCATTTCAATCTATCATTCATGCAAAACGAACGTACAGAGAGCTGCGATTGTTGAAACATATGAAACATGAAAATGTAAGTATTTACTGATATGCTGAATGTATCAAATTAGATTCAAGATTCAATTTAATTGTCACATGTACCAATTAAGGTACAGTGAAATTTGAGTTATAAATTATATTCTGACATTTCAAAGTAACTGAAAAAGGAAACATTTATATGTGTGCATTTGATCAAACATCATGTTCAATGGTGCCATGGAAATGGCAACTTCATTGCTAAATGTAACTTTGTAAAACATTTATTTTTGAATTTGAAAATTTGTCGTCTTTAGTCAACTTTGTTCCAGTTAACATATTGTGCCATAGCTTGTAATGGGGAGATTTGGGTGTTTACTGTTACATAGTGAAATTGTTTGCAGTCACTGTATATGAAACTGGTAAAACAACTATGTAGTTAAATGCAGAAATCCAAGTGATTTCCTGTTCCTCCAAAGGTTCTGCTATTTTGCAAAATTCTCTGGTGTAATTTTGAGAAATCATAAACTGAAAATAAATTTATGAACAACCTTGCTAGCATTTTCTTAAAGCACCTTAAAAATTATGGGGGTTTTTTGCTTAAATTATGTGCAACTTTGTAATGATTTAATCTAAACAAAATTTAATTGTGATAAGTATTTAAAATGTCCTAATCAAAATAAAACCCACAAGCAAAATGTTGCATATGCCAAATAGAGCCATTGACCTAAGATATTAACTTTCTCTTGCCAGACTTGCTGAATATTTTTTTATTTTTGGGTTTAATTTTAGCGTTTTAAATGTTTTCCCCCACAGTTGATTTTCAGCTTCTACCTTTATTTATATCAATCTTTACTTCCAGCTTTGTAAAATGATTAGTTAAATATTGTGCAATTTCCCCTCTGTTTGCAGTCTGGTAATTCTTCACGGTGAATGACTGTTAAGCTTGTTTTGATGGGATCGCTATTTGAAACTAAAAGCGGTGCCTGACAGCCCCTGGCATTGGAAAATATCGAAATCCACACCAGAGGTCACTGGATCTATGCTTTTCAAGATCAACAGTGAACACTGCTGTTGATTACAAACTCAGGACTCATGGCATTGCTGAAATTAACTTAATACGGACCATTGGGTTTAATTTAGTTGCTACATAATTGAGAACTGCTAATTTTTTAATATTGTGACTGTTACATGTTTGTATCTGAATCTTCTTCCTTGCCCACCACCATCTACCCAAGCTAACTTGATTGGCAAAATGTTATGGTGGCACCGATTTCCATAGTACAGGTGGTTAACTTAATCAAATATTTATAGAATCAGGTCATTTTGATCATTGTGCTCTTTCAAAGAGCTCTTCAATTAATCCCACTGATGTACTCTTTCCCCAGAGAACAGCGGTTATTTCCTGCATGCACATATCAACTTCCCTTTTTATATTTGCAATGGAATCTTATTTTCAACCCATTCAGCGCATTCCTGATCATAGCATGTTTCTGCATTTATAAAAGCCTCCTAATTCTTATCAGTCACCTTAAATCTTAATGTTTGCTTTACAAATCGTACTCCCAACCATTGCCTCCCTTTCTCTGCTCCTTTACTGTGGCATCCTTTCATCCCTACCTGTCCTCCATAGTTCCCACCATTCGGTAATGGTGTGCCTGAAATTGATTTATCTGATAATCTGTAAACCAATGGTACCTAAAAATCCATACAACATAGAACCATACAGCACAGGAGCAGGCCTTTCATTCCACAATGTTTGTGCTGAACATGATGCCAAGTTAAAATTATCTCCTCTGCGTGCACCTGATCATTATCCCTCCCTTCTTCATATCCGAATATCTATCTATTGCCTCGTGTATGCCCCTTTTGTATTTGCTTTCACCACCATTCCAGGCCGCGCATTCCAGTCACTTGCCACTCTATCCAAAGCACAATCTTGCCCTGCTCATCTCCTTTTCACTTTGCCCATCTCACTTTAAAGCTATACCCACCCGCTGGTATTTGGCATTTGCACTATTGGAGAAAGGTTCTGACTATACCATCTATGCCTCAGAATTTTATACACTTCTATTGGTTCTCCCTTCAACCTCTGACGCTCCAGAGAAAACATTCCAAGTTTGTCAAACCCTCCTTACAGATAATGCCATCGAATCCAGGTCTTGCATATAATCCGTGATTGACCATTTACAATTTTCCATGGTCAGATATTCAAAAAATAGTCTGTGCACAGAAAGTGTTCATTACCTTGGTCTTAAATTTGGATCATTCTTCCTGATTGAAACATCTACATCTCGGGTTTAGTCCCTTGACCTAGTTTTAATTTTTTTTATATATAGGTGATCGGCCTGTTGGATGTGTTCACACCAGCTATGACTTTGGAAGAGTTTACAGATGTGTAATTATGCAACTTTATAAATTTGTCCTTTTGCATGGCTTTATACATTGTGAATGCTTTTACGTCATCCTCTTCCTGTTCCATCAATTGACAAAAGATTAATATCCATTATTTAAGAGTTACCAGAACTGTAAATAGAAGCTATTTCCTGTGTGGAATTAGCTCTGAGTAATCATCTAACAAATGAATAATATGAAATAATGGAAAACATTACTAAATTTTCCTTCTGATTTTATTTTGAGGGCGAATTGTATACGCCATTCTTATAACTAAAAACCACTGTAGTACTCTTGCAGCAGAATTCTGTTCACTCTTAACATAATTGATTTCAGAATTACAATTGATTGCATCACAATAAAATGGTGGTTTGGTCGCATTAGAATAAAGTGATGATAAATTGATTTTTGAATGTGTAAACATTGTAAAGCAGAGTGATCCATCAGGAGAAAGGTAACATAACTGAAGTTTATTAAAATTGTTATTCAAGCTGTCAAAACATTTGTTCAGATTATGAGCCATGAAGCCTTGTTTCTGTGGCAAAAAAAAAAATCACACATATGAAGTGTAATGAAAAGTGAAGTGGGGGAATTTGACCTGGAGTTTATAGACTAGCTTGCTGCCAGCATTCGTCACTCACCCAGGTTCATTTTTATAAAGCTCAGAAACACCAGCATTGACAATCTTAGAGACAATTGGCCAGGCCCATAGTGGAAGTGGGGACTGACCCATGTAATGGTGACATGTAAGTTGGTCAAACGTTCCAGAAGATTTTGACAACGAGCAAAGCCCACTAAGAGTCTGTCTGAAGAAGGGTCTCGACCTGAAACGCCACCATTTCCTCCTCTCCAGAGATGCTGCTTGTCCTGCTGATTTACTCCAGCATTTTGGCTATCTACACAAATTTCTTGAGTACCTCATGGGAATATGCAGCACTGCAGGGGAAATAACTGTTGGCACTCAGCCATTAATTCAGGACCTATGCTTGGACATTCTTAAATGTACAGAGATTTAGGCAGCGAAATGTAGACAATTCTGCCACCTTTTGCTCTTACCAAAAACCAAAGATAATGGATAGTGAAGAAGAATCACTTTTATTTGAAGAAATCTCTGGGCATGGGCTAACGGAAAAGACTAATGGAGAATGAGTGAGCACAAGATTTACTAAACAGTTTAAAATTAAAATAATGTCTACCTGTTACATCATCAGGCAGCCTTGCAGTATGAAAAATGTTACATGCTTTCAATAGTGACAATTGATGTGACTTTTGCCTATGATTTAAATTGATTTCCCTGTACCTGCTCTCACAGACCCCCCCAGCCATTAATCAAAGTTATAACGGGAATCGAACACACAATTCCTCATATTTGGCACTAGTGCCAAGTGAACTGTTTGGAAAAAGCATAAATCATTGAAGAGATAAATATTCCAAGGCTGAGTGCTCCAGTGTAATTTGTATTTCCTTCATGCCAATCTTTTGACTAAGATTAAAAGTTTAGTTCTGAATTATGAAGTTTTATGGAGTGATCTTGCATCAATTAGAATCCGTTAAAACTCTAAAATTAATTAACCCTTTAATGGCAAATATTATTTTGTCTAGATATATCTTGCAATATTATATATATATATATATATATATATATATATATATATATAATACTGTAAGATATATCTAGACAAAATAATATAATATGCCAGTAGCTAGCCTAAACATGAATGGCTCCTACACATCGGCCCCTAATTGTTCTATGTATATAACAAGACAATTACCAATGAACATTAAAAGGAGCTTTTTACACATTTTCAACAAAAAAAAGGTGTTGGCATTTAATCTTTTTTAGTGATTCTTCAATCTTCTCTTCCTTCTTATCCTTCTTGCTGTTCATAGGTCTCAGTTTCTTGGAGCAGACATATCTTTGTTATCAGTCTTTCCAAGATGTTGCTCTTAGTCTGAGGTCGAACTGTGTGCACAAGACCGTGTGCATCTGCTATGGTCTCCAATATTCTGCCCATTAACCAGGAACCTTGTGGTGCAGTGGAATTAGCAACCACAACAATGCCACCTGGAGCAAAGCTTCTCCTTGCCCTTGACCATCATTGTCGTTCTTGGATTAGAGGTAAGTATTCTTGTGTCCACCGTTTCCAAAAGAGATCTGCCATTTATTGCACCTGTCTCCAATTGCGTTAGACGTACAAGTCTTCCTTCACAAAGAGTCCAGGTGGTAGTATTGGCTTGGATTTCAACAGAAGAAGATGGTTTGGTGTAAGTGCTTCCAGGTCCATTGGATCATCAGAATTCTTGGTTATAGGTCGATCATTTAAAATTGCTTCAACTTCACCAATTAAAGTTTGCAATCCTTTGTCAAGAACCCGTTGGTTAAGAACAGAGCGCAGTACACTTCGAACCATGCAGATCAATCGTTCCCAAACACTACCGTGATGGGATCCTGCTGGGGTGTTAAAGTACCACCTTATCCCGCTCTGGATCTTATCCTGATTCCAGCCATTGAGTGCTTCTCTCAATTTTTTTCCCGCTCCGATAAAATTTGTGCCATTGTCTTATCTTAAAGATGAAACTTTACCTCGTCGACAGATGAATCTTCGTAATGCTTGGATGCAGGTGTCTGTCAAGTGTAGATGCAACTTCAAGATGTATTGCCTTGCTTGCCATGCAGGTGAAGATTACACCATGCCTTTTAACAAGACTTCGTCCTCTCTTGATCTCTATAGGACCGAAGTAGTCTACTCCTACATCTGTAAATGGAGGCTTGTCTGGTAGAATCCTCTCCAGGAGCATGTCTGCCATTTCTGATTCTCCAAGTCTTCCCCGCTGTCGTCCACACACAACACAGTCTGTTTTTTACCTTTCTTGCAGCGGAGTTAGCTTTGGTAATCCAGTATCTTTTACGGAGGCGAGACAGCATATGATTTTTTACTCCATGTCTGAGTTGTTCATGGATATATTGTAACAGTAGTGTTGATATGTGAAGGTCGTTCGAGAGAATAATATAATGTTTGGCCTCTTCAGGCATCGCTAGTTTATTCAGGCGACCACCTACTCTCAGAAGTCCATCATCTAGCACCGGATCTAGCTTGTACAATGACTGCTTCTTTTGATACCATTTTTACCTGCTTCTAGTACTGATAGTTCTCTGAATCTTTGTCTGAAAGAGATGACTGTGCTTTCTGCTTGGAGAAGATCTTCAGGACATAAACACTGTTTGCAAAGTGTTGCTTTAAAGACTTGCATCTCCTTATCAACCTTTTACTTTAGTTTACCAGGATCTTTTTCTAAGCTACTCATAGCAGTCTGAATCTCCTTTCTTTTTCGAGTCAACTGCAGGAGTGTTGTCCTTATTTTAAGAAACCAAGCTACAGCAGTCTTCAGATTCCTCCTTGATTAGAAATAGGTGATCAGAGAATTTGCGGGGTTCAATGGATCCGTGACAATGATGTTCATTGTGATATCTTGCTTGATTTCTGGATCATTAGCAGAGATTACAGAATCCAAGTTAAACTTTGGCCATTCTCTGTCTGGTTTACAGAGAAACTCTGGTCCCTTGATCCATCTCTTACATCTTAAGAATCGGTCTGCTGTTAGTCCTCTAGAGCAGGGGTTCCCAACCTTTTTTGTCCCGTTTACCCCTGGCAACTTTAATAGCACATAACAATATTATTTCACTTATTTATGGAGAACTAATGATGAACCAAACACAGTCAGTCAATGAGAAATAGGTAAAATCCAGAATCAACAAATGTACCCCATGGGTAGGCGAAATTTACCCCTGGGGGTAAATTTACCCCAGGTTGGGAACCCTTGCTCTCGAGGCTTCATCTGCAGGATTTTCCTTTGTGAGAACATATGTCCATTGTAATACATCAGTATCATCCCTTACAAAAGAGATCCTGTTTACTACAAATGTTTGGAAGCGTTTGGTTTCGTTGTTAATGTACTTAAGCACTGTTGTGCTATCGGTCCAGAAGATGGATTTGTCCAGTTGAAGCTAATTCCTTTTGCAGCATTGTGTCAACTCTGACAGCTAGGACTGCAGCTGTAAGCTCCATTCTTGGAATGGTCATTTGTTTTAATGGTGCAACACTGGATTTTCCCATTATGATTGCAACATGCACTACTTTGTTATCATCTTCCAGTCTTAGATATGAAACCGTACCGTAGCCACTTTTGCTGTCGTCTGAAAAGTGGTGCAGCTGTGCATATCTGATTCGACCTAAGTTTGTGGGCTTTATGCATCGGTCCAGCTTAAATTCCACCATCTTGTTGAGATCTGCTAACCATCCTGTCCATCACTGAGAGAAGGTTTGGGGTATGTTTTCATCCCATCCGAGCCTTTCCTTGCAGAGCTCCTGCATAATCAGCTTGGCGGGCAGATTAAATGGTGCTAGAAATCCTAAATCAAGATGTCTTGTGTATGATCGTTCCTGTGCAGCAATTCTGAACTTGAACACATCTGTTTCAATGCACCAATGCAATCCCAGTGCTCTTTCCATTGGCAGATTGTCTTTGTCCAAGTCTCCTTGGTTCTGTTCTCTGTGGAATGAATGCGAATACAGCACAACTGTTGCTGATCCACTTTGACAGCGTGGATCCTCCCATTTGGCAGGGAGAAGTCGGGTCTCTTGCCATTTGAACTGCTTCCTGTTCCGAAGGCATGGATTTTAAACAATCATCTACATAAAAGTTATTCATTACTGTGTTTGTCACCTCTGCTGGAAAGTGAGCCTTGTTGTCTTCAGCAGTCTTCCTTCATGCAAAGTTTACACAACTTGGTGACGACATGGCTCCAAAAAGATGTACCATCATCATGTATTCAACAAGATATTGCTGCACATCACCCTCTGGCCACCACAGGAATCGCAGAGAGTCAATATGCTTTTCTGATACCTTGACCTGATGAAACATTGCTTTGATATCTGCCATCAAAGCAACCAGTTCTTGTCTGAATCTGATGAGAACTCCAATGAGTGAGTTGGTAAGGTCTGGACCCTGCAGCATATGGCAGTTAAGTGATGTTCCTTTGAAGACTGCTCCACAGTTAAAAACCACCATTAAGGTTCCTTTCCTTGAGTGACACACCCCATGGTGAGGGATGTATCAGAGTTCTCCATCACTTCGATTCAGCTGGTCCACTGGTACCATTTCAGCATAACCATTGTCAATCATTTCTGCGAGGAAAGAGAGCTGCTCTGCAATGCAACGATTATTTGGCATGCTGACGCTTGTTTGAAAGGTAAGTCTAGACAATAGTATCCATCTATCAGCTTTGCTGAGTGATTCATAATATCCAAGAACTTTACATCTTCCCTGGACATTTGTTCTGTTTCCTCGCGGGTTCTTTCACTGAAGTCGTGATTGTACTGCGAGACCAGTAGCTCCTCTAGGTTTACAATGGATTTTTGATTGACAGCAGCAGCAGGGCAGCCATTTTCAGCCCTGCTTTCGTTGTCTCTTCTCAGGGGACCATAGATGACCCATCCGGGTAGGGTCCTCACGGCGTACGGTCCATCGCCTTGGCTGTTGACCAGCTCCCAAGGTTCCAATACCTTTGAAGCATTTGTCCCAATGAGTAGGTCAATGCCAGAGTATTTCAGGAATCTTGATATCCTTCAAGTAAGGCCATTGTATCAGGTCTTCCTGTCTGGGAATGTTTAGCTGGGAAACAAGCATGGTCTTATGTGTGAACGCTTCAGATAGTAGTTGTATAACATCGTCTTTGTCCAGAATAGATATTTCTAAACCCGAGATATGATGACTGATCACAGGCTTCAATGTGACCATGATCATATCCTTTCTCTGTACCCCTTCTTTTGATCTGTGGACACCGCCCCAATGTGTGACCACTTTTATTACAGAACAAAGTGCTAGTAGTAGTAGCACTCAGACCTTGAGTGCTAGTAGTAGATACTATTCTTCTCAATCCACTTATTATCAGATTTTTTTGCACTGCTGTTTCTACAGGTATTACAGTTGTTGCAAAACTGCTTCTTCTTGGTCCCGACCTTTCTCTTGCTTTAGCAAAAGTAGAGCTTTTGACAGTTGCAATTGGCCTAGCATCCTGGATATTTCCAAACCTTTGTCAGTGCATTTAGTAACTCTTCTTTCCTTTTCAGAATCCTGTCCAACATCGCCATCTTGTAACTGAGCTTTAGCTTTGACCACAGACATACTTGTTCACTATCCCTTTAAGACTTGTTGACGTAAAAGCCGTATGCCGGTATTTCAAACAACTGATATTGTTCTGATTCTCAAGCTCACTTCTCAATTCTCCATTTTAGTAGCTGTTTCCCAATACAGCTTATCATATATAGCTTGTCCAATCTAGCTTAATACTGTACGTACTCACTCCCTGCGCGTTGGCTTTCGAGGTTTCCAATCACCGTTAGTCAGATTAGCGCAGGTGGCGACCTTGTCCAGTTGATCGGGAATGGCGGCGTCAGGCTTGTGAAATAAAACAATCCTTGTTCCGTTTGAATGATTCACCAGCTCCAGTTTCACTCATAGACCTAGTTCTCACTTAAATGTAATGGCAAATTTCCGACTCTTCCAGTGTCCAACTTTCCATTGCCATTACTACACAGGTAAGTAGGAGTGATCTTATGCAGACCAAATAGAACAGATTTTCCAGTCGTTATTTTCCAGTCGTTCAATATTGAAGTAGTTGTACAGACAAAGAGATGAACATACCAGGTTTTCCTTATTCTGCACACAAGCTGTCTCCCTGGTCTGGTGAGAACTGTATGCTCTCCCTCCCTGTGCCTGGTCTGCCTCTCCCATCTGTGCATCTAATGACTGCCCCCAAGTGTCCAAAATAATACTGCAAGATATATCCAGACAAAATAATATAATATGCCAACAGCAGCTAGCCTAAACATAAAAGGCTCCTACAAACCCCATGAGATTTGAGATAGGTAGATTTTGTGACCTGCCACTGTGGGCTAAATTTATGATTTCAGTGGTCAAAGGAAGGTTTTCCACCCACTCCAATCAGTTCTTAGATTTAAATCCAAGTGTTACAAAGTGCTTTTGCTTTTGAAATAAATTATTCTTGAAATAGAGAAAAAATAAGGATGAAAATAAGGTCTGTTTAAATATATTTAAGCTTCTGTATCCTTTGAATACTTAATTGCCAGAGTGTGGGTATTTCTTTGTATTGTGGATGATAGCTTGAAATCTATTTTTATTGTTGTACTTTGACTTCAATGTTTTGTTCACAGGTATTTGGTAACACATCTAATGGGAGCAGATCTAAACAATATTGTTAAATGTCAGAAACTCACAGATGACCATGTACAGTTTCTAATATATCAGATACTACGGGGCCTTAAGGTGAGTTCATCTCCACAATTCTCCCTTTCTGGAAACAGTGACTTGCAGGGTATGGATTTGAGTTTAGTTTATCGTCACATGTACCGAGGTACAGTGAAAAGCTTTTGTTGCGTGCTAACCAGTCAGCGGAAAGACAATACATGATTACAATCGGGCCATCCACAGTGTACAGGTAAAGGGAACAACATGAATAACATTTAATGCTAGGTAAAGTCTGATCAAAGATAGTCCAAGGGCCTCCAATGAGATAGATAATAGCTCAGGACTGGTCTCTAGTTGTTGGTAGGATACATACATAGACAATAGGTGCAGGAGTTGGCCATTCAGCCCTTTGTGCCAGCACCGCCATTCAATGTGATCATGACTGATCATCCACAATCAGTACCCTGTTCCTGCCTTCTCCCCATATGCCTTGATTCCGCTAGCCCTAAGAGCTCTATCTAACTCTCTTTTGAATGCGTCCAGTGAATCGTCCTCCACTGCCTTCTGTGGCAGAGAATTTCACAAATTCACAACTCTCTGCGAATAAGTTTTTCCTCATCTCAGTTCTAAATGGTCTACCCCTTATTCTTAAACTGTGGTCCCTGGTTCAGGACTCCCCCAACATCAGAAACACGTTTCCTGCAACTAGCATGTGCAATTCCTTAATTTTATATTTCTATAAGATACCCTCTCATCCTTCTAAATTCCAGTGAATACAAACCCAGTCGCTCCATTCTTTCATCATATGACAGTCCCGCCATCCCGGGAATTAACCTCGTGAACCTACGCTGTACTCCCTCAATAGCAAGAATGTCCTTCCTCAAATTAGGAGACCAGAGCTGCACACAATATCCAGGTATAGTCTCACCAGGGCCCTGTACAATTGCAGAAGGACCTCTTTGCTCCTATACTCAACTCCCCTCATTATGAAGGCCAACATGCCATTAGCTTTCTTCACTGTCTGCTGTACCTGCATGCTTACTTTTAAGAATGATTCAATTGCCTGATAACGCCTGGGAAGAAACTGTCCCTGAATCTGGTGGTGTGCATTTTCATACTTCTATAATTTTGTCCAATGGGAGAGAGAGGAGCAGAGGGAGTGACCAGGATGCAATACGTCCTTGATTATGCTGGATTACAAGGCATCGTGAGGTGTAAATGGAGTCGATGAAAGGGAGGAAGATAGACACAAAAGCATGAGTAACTCAGGCAGGACAGGCAGCATCTCTGGAGAGTAGGAATGGTTGACATTTCGGGTCGAGGACCCTTTTTGGAGGTTGGTTTGTGAGATGGTCTGGTCTACATCCAAAATTCTCTGCTATTTCTTGTGGACTTGGATGAAGCTGTTCCCAAACCATGATGTGATGCATCCTGATAAAATGCATCATACGGCGCGCATAGTGTGGTATTCGTGCCTTTGTCAATTTGTTCCCACCATCTGCACTAACCATAAAACATGCAAATCATCTTTAAGGACCTGTCCCACCTGGCGATTTTTCGGCGACTGCCGGCATCATTGACTGACGTATCAGGTGACCGAAAAAAGTTGCGGCATGATGCTGCGGTGACACGGCATAATGACGTATTGACGCGTGGTGTTTCCTCTAGCGTCACAAACTTTTTTTTGTTGCCGCTGGTTTTTGAAATGTTCAAATCTTTCGGCGTCCTGATACGTCAGTCAATGATGCCGGCAGTAGCCGAAAAAATCGCCAAGTGGGACAGGCCCTTTAGGCACACCTTCTGCTGTTTGATTGAAAAAACTGAAATAAGTTGATGGTAAACAGTATAACCCGATATCTGTTACTGTAAAAGGGGACATTTACCCCTAGTGTGTCTGCTGTCTGTTTAATTGAACACTTAGTTTTCAGTCCAATTTTCCAGTTTTGGTTTCACTATTTTTTGCATCTGGCACAATCATTTAATTAGTAGATTGCAAACACTGTTGTTGAACAATATAGCAAAATAATTCCTGAAAAGAGTGTGGTTATGATCTCTAATATGGTTATGAGCCAACTAAAACAATATTCATGCTTTGAGGCTTATGTGATATGTATGTTACTTGCCACTTAATACAGACAAAGTCTCAATGTCAGTCTTGACATTCAGTGACAATTACTAATCCTGGATCTCCCACTGTTGGAGATTTTGCAGCAAGTGACTTTTCTCCTGACTTTTCTCAATGGTTTTTATCCTGTCTACGAAGTTTGAGTATGATGGAATGCTGTTCACGTGCAAGGACAATAGTATTTCCAATGACATTAGAAACGGCGCAAGCAGTTCATTTCATTGATAGCCACCTTAAATGTTCACATTCTTCATCTTTTGCTCAAGATTCCATTATCTGCAGTTTCTTGTCTCAGCCTCATCACTATTCTGGATCAAAATCTTCAAACCCTCCCTTTTCATCATCATGATAGTACGTTCACCATAAATTCTATCTAGAAAGCACCTTCTCACTCTCATTTGGGCATGAGTGTTAGTGTAAATGTTGACCCTGCCAGTTTCATCCACATCCCGAGTATGAATCAACGGTTTAAAAATTTCAGTTGCATGGCTTTCACATCCCCTATTAACTCTAGTCCCTTTGAGAAGAGAAGTGAAAGCAAATGGTTGCTTGCTGCCTTTAAAAGTCATTTATTACGTCTTCATTATAAATAATATCTTGTTTTAGTATTTAATGTGTAAAACATAGTTTGATTTTAAAACTTAACAATACCTAATTTTGCTTCTTTACAGTATATTCATTCTGCAGGAATCATACACAGAGTAAGTAATTTGTATTTTTGAATGTATAGATTTGTGTTTACTGTATACTCTGGAAATATTATGAAAATAGAATTCTTAGTGCTTAAAGTGTGGGAGTTCAATAGACTGGTACGCTGGCATTTACAGTGTTTTAAGGCGCTGAAATTTCCAGTATAAAAAGTTGCCTTAAATTTAAGATCTAATAAATATCAGTATACCAAGAAGTTCAAGGGATTGATAGTTATCATTTCATCTAACAATGCAGATTCGTTCTTGTGAATTTTGTTGTTATGGAAAGTTGACAAGGGAAGAGTCATCATGCCAATTAGCCTTTTAATTAAACAAAATAAATGCCAAATTGTATATTATAAATGTAAAATCAGCCAAGGCATACTGAGAAGTTGTTTGAATAGCCACTATTAACCGAATTGTGGTAGTCTACATTAACATCTATGAACCAAACTTGCTGGGTGGAGGAGGGGGAGAATCTTCAGTTTTCCATCTCCTTACTGATGAACTAAACCAGAAAAGTTGCCAGACTACGTTCTATCCTTGAGGTTGATATTCATTGCCATTTCCAAGATATCAAAAGCTTGCATAGTGTCGTAATTAATAGTGACCGCCTCCAAACAGGACATTATCCCACTATTAGGCCAGTTTGTCATTCATCAGTTGAAGCCCATTAATTAAGCTGCGCCAAAATAGTAAGATTAAACGAGAACTTACCTAAGTTTGAAGTTTGATTTTTATTTTATGAGGAGTTACGTTGGTGATTACGTGAAGAACCCCGCCAGTGCGCCTGCGCGTCAATCTTCAAAGCAGCGGTGTGAAATCACAAAAAACAACAAGCGAAGTAATATAGTATCATAATAAACGAGTAATACAAGAACTTCCATCTGACCTTTATGATAGAGGGTTGGGCCGTGGTGGGCACGTAATCACCAACATAACTCCCTCATAAAATAAAAATCAAACTTCAAACCTTAGGTAAGTTCTCGTTTAATCTTACTATTTTACTTCGGAGTCACGTGAGTGACTACGTGAAGAATTTAAAGCTTTGTGATTCATGCCGCAGACAAACCCCGGCTTCTCACTGCATTGATCGACTCGGAACGAGAAATAATCAATAATGCATTAATAATAACATTTGCCTGACAAATGCAGTAATTCATTTATTTGAATAAAATAATTAACAGTATCCCCTTTTAACCCAGGGAAATTTAAGCAGAACTTAATATAGTATCTGCAAACAGCCCCGTATTGGCAATAGGCCGATGGTAAAAGTGTTG
The DNA here is from genome assembly GCA_038087875.1 of Malacoraja senta. Classification (NCBI taxonomy): domain Eukaryota; kingdom Metazoa; phylum Chordata; class Chondrichthyes; order Rajiformes; family Rajidae; genus Malacoraja; species Malacoraja senta. The sequence goes on along the minus strand of CM075981.1, from coordinate 23,124,438 downwards.
AAACACCAACTTATTGGATCACCCGGCGGCTGTGAAAATATGGTCGACGGGACGTCCTTCGCCCTGGTCGTCAATGTTGCTGCTAAAACTGAATGGAATGTAAAACCATCAATGTTCACACCTGCAGCAACCAAAACTTGTTTTTTAACCATCTTAATATAGTCTGAACTGACACTATCTTGTATGGTTTTTCGTCAATGATAAACAATCTTGTTTTCATATTTCATAAGACCTTTGTAGCCTCAATGTATTGCAACAAATATGTCTTAACATATAGATATGGATCCATAGAATATGCTAATAAACACTCTTGAATCTTATCTCACCTGATCCTACTTAATTTGAGTAGGTCATCAAATGTAAAACATAACATAATCCTGAGGTACTTCTGTGAATCTGTAACTTTGTACTGTTACAAGTGCCAGAACATGAGTACCTTCATGCTGAACTTGGCCAAATCAGAATCGTACCAAGACTCCTTTGCTGAAGTAGCTTAAAACAATTCTATATTCCAGATTCCCTCCTAGGTTTAGAAGGTCTGGAATTAAAAATTCCTTTCATTAATCTGGAAATAAAAGAACGAGACTCAACAGGATGTCTTTCCAACCTCATCAAATAAAACCGAGGAATAATATACTTCTGTGTGAATAAATCGCACTATACCTCAACCCATTAAATAGAGGTCAATCCAAGATATTTGAGAGATGTGCCGTACAACATTCCATATTCTTTTATACACAGATTATTTCCCCTCATTCTTTACCTAATGGGAAAGCAGTATTTACAGAGTCACAACTCAGATTCCCAAATGTACTGCTTTTGAGTACTCTTCCGCCAGACTGCTGTAAGCATGTCCACAGCATGCCCAGACAATCCTCTTTTTTAAACCCTGCATCCATACAGGCATATGACGGATGTTACTCTCCAATTATCGAATACACCAGTAACTTCCTTCTTTTGGGACATTTATCAGAAACTGTCATAAATTTCAATATCAAAGGGAACCATGACTGCGTAGACCCATCTGGTACCACGAATACCCCAGAGGCAGCATACTGCTTCGTTTTAAGCAGACACCGATTTATGAGACAGGATGAAGTAAAATGCATATAACAACATACCATCCTAATATAGCGAGAAACATCCATCGCTACTGTCTCCCGATGTAGTCCGATAACACATATCTCTGTAACTGGTGATTGAGTCTGGATGGAAACAAGTCATATCTGGCTTCCCAAATCTGACTATCATATCATTAAAAATCTTAAGGTTAAACATCCATTCTTTGTTATCATGGAAATTCCACCCATACAATTAATACATGCCATTGCTGTAGTGTTGTTAATTTGAAACTGAACATGCAGATTAGTTGTATTTAACAACAAGCTTGTAGCTCATAAGCCTTCCAATAGACTTTAAAACGTTGATTCTCCATGTCTGTAAAATAATACTTCTTCCATATTCCATCTGTCCACAGATGGATACCTTTTTAGTGGCCCCAATCCTAGTACACTGATATCAGTCTGTTAAGACCATGGAAGGCTGTTCAATCCGTATCTTGCTTAAACTACTGAAGACATGTTAAATCCACTACTGCAATCAGAAGCAGCATTTATTGTTTAATTGCATGGCCTATCAAAAAATGACCCTCATGCATTTTAGTGTTTTTTTCTTTTTGCAGTCTGCAGCTGCTGGTAGTCCAATGGCCCATATTGTATTGCTGGAAATAACCCTAATTCTCCTAACAAACTGGCCACCTGTCTTAAATGAAGATTGTTGCTTTTACAACTGCTTAATACAATCATCAATTAGCTTTACCCTTTACCCTGGGTAAATTACTACCTTTTCAATTGAATCAAATAATCAATTGTTGTAAGTATCGTTAACTTAATTTCTCGCTGGATGAATTAAACCCAACTTTCAAAAGTGGTTTGAATAATTTGAGAGAGATAACTCACGAATTCTCTTGTTCGTCCTAATTAGGGACATCATCCAGTTAAGCCATCCACATCTGTCCTTGGACCCTAATTAGCCGCAAAATTGGTTTTACCAATTTAGTGAATTTCTAGGGACTGAAGTCAACCCGTTAGACAGATCTTTGAATTGCCATAATTGTTCCTTTAGATAATTTTATCTTATAAATGAACAAACATTAAGTAATATACATCTTTCAGATCTATAAGTGCCATAAAACATATTTTTTGAAATAAATTGTTTGGCAGTCTCAAAGTCTCTATTTTGAAGTGTCTATACTTCACAAAAATTTTAAAGACTTGTCAGATCTAAAATACTCCTCACCTTTTTAGGTTGAGAAATTTTAAACACAATTTGGTGGTTTTGATAAACCGACCTTTCAATTACTTGTTTATAAACAAGTTTTCAATTCAGCTTGAACCTCCATCAATTATTTTTATGTGAAATTGGAGTGTTTCTGCTTGGAACATGCGGGATGGCAAATCAGCATTTGAATCGAATCAATTAGAAACCTTTCTATAATACTCAGAATAATAACTGAAGTAATTTGCTTCCAATATTTGGCTGTTTTTGCCTTAATATGTTCCCATAAGAACCAGGTCCACCTACCTCCTTTGTCATCTGAGTGACCTGTGGTCCCTGGCTCCTGGCAGGCAAAACCCACGCTTTTTTGTTTTCCTGCTGCAGGACATCAACTGAGTACCTGCTTCAATGGTCAGATTTGCTTCCTGATGTCGGTCCAGGATTTTGTATGATGTCTGAAAGGATACGTCCTCTTTTGCAGACTTGACGACCATTGATGTTGTGATCAACTTTGCTGTTTTTGCCTCATTATCCAACTCTTTCCCACGATTCATGAGGTTTTTTCTCTCTGAAGAATAAGTTGAATGACTGCACATTGCTGGGCTTTACAGAGTTGCTGCAACTTTGGGTTGATGTTGGACCGAATGGCATACTTCCTGAAACAATTCATCTTGAAGTGGGCGCTACATAGCAACCTTAGTGCCACTTGATGCATCTCCATCCATGGCCTCCATCCATTGTTTTTGCAAATTGCAGTTGTTCATCAACCGAGCAGCTTCAATATTCTCTGCAGTTTACTTTCCTTAGGCTTGCATGCCTTCGCCCATCTGACCCCTTTATCTTGGTTCACTGCTAGTACTTTCAGCAATACGCAGTTCCTTGGGATCTCGTGCTTTTTTGGCATTTTCATCCATCGTAAACTACTAGAGCTGATGGTAGACACAATAATTGATCACAGAGACCACGTCCTTTCCAGTGGCTCTCTTGACTGACGGGGCAGCGAATCGTACTACCAGGAATAAAACATCTGGCAGCTGCCGTCTTCGCTTATTTTGGAAACTCTGCTGACCCTGTGCACGCGCCTCATCAATGAGGGTGCTATCAAGCAGCCCTATACTAGGTGCTGCTGACCTGGCTTCTGGAGCCTGGTTCTGACATCACTCCTCCTGGAGTATGTTTCGTTGGAGCAACCTGTGTACAGGTTCTCCATTTGGAATATGCACTTCAGAAAGTGGTATCCAGCCTTGGAGGTGAATCCTAACTGACTCGTGCTCCATGACCCTAACTTGTATGGTGCCTAGCACCCAACTGACGCTGGCTCCGTTCTTTAATGCACGTCCACAGTTCTCCCCGCTCCCAGCCGGCGACTGTTGTAGGGTATGAGGCAGTCCTTTACCGACCGCATTCACGCAGCTTTTTATCGGCTTTGCCTTGCCCCACTGGTGCTGACTAAATTCCCTTCAGCCCCAATATCCACAGTCGCTATGCTGTCGACTCTACCGTGGTCAGAGGCGGCTGGTCCGCCGACCGCAATATTGCGACTTTTATACCGGCTGTGCCGCTCGCCTTCTCCACTTGCCCGTTTTTTTCCGTGATGCCTGTGGAAAAATCCCCACAGGACCCACAGCAAACGGACACAGAAATACTTGAAAAAAGTTTATACTTACCTTGTAGTTGAAAACTACAATTCCACTAGAGGAGCTCTGCTCCTCGCGTCCGTTTGCGCCAATGCGTCTGACGTAATGACACGCAGGCGCACTGGCGGGCTTCTTCACGTAGTCACTCACGTGACTCCGAAGTAAAATCTATATTCACTGATACATTTTCTGTGTATTCAGTTTGGAGTGCTTTTTTTCCCCCAATGGAGATGTCTGGAAAGCTTGAAGTAATCTTTCCCAAACTGCATGTTCAATGCATGAATTCTGAATATTTTGAGCAATCTACAATGTAGCTAAGAATAATAGATTATTTGAAATTTGTTTTTGTCTGATAGGATTTAAAACCCAGCAATCTCGCAGTGAATGAAGATTGTGAGCTGAAGGTAAAGAACTGCAATATTTAACGTATTTCAATTATTGGAACCATAAAGTAGAGCATGTCTATATCTGTTTCTAAATGGATAATTGGATATAAGATTACTTGAGAAACGGAATTAAGTTATTTTGATTCCCTTGACCATAATGCAGATATTTTTTTTGTTTCCAAATGGATAATTGGAGATGTAATTACATGAAAACTGAAATTAAATGTTGATTAAAGAAAAACTCTTTGATTGCTTGGAATCTTTCTTGCATTTTTTAGTGGATTTCACTCCAGAAGAATCATTTAAGGAATAAATTGTTTTGATCAGCATGTGCTGCGAGACGCTTCTCCCACAACGAATGCTGCTGCAAGCCTTTGTAGCAATGTTAAAACCTTTGCAATAAATCATCATATTAGTGATTTGGTTGTAATAGCTTACTGCATTATACAAGTCATGTTTTATTTTATCTTTTCCACTTTTCCTCCATCTTTCGGAATATCCCACCCTTTCAACTAACTACAATCTCATTAGAAAAAAAATCTTTAAAAATAATTATTTGGATTGTATACCGAGAACTTGCCTAACACTACCACCCTCATTATCAACAATACCCACCAATTGAAGGCTCATCTGCAAATTTGATAATCTTGTAACATTAGGGTCACAGAAGCAGCCCTCCACAATCCTTCACCAACTTGTTAACGACTTAATCATGTGGGTTTTAATGTTTTGGACACATTTTCCACTTTCTTGTGAAAGGTCTACATTATGTATGTCTGCCCTAGTCAATGGGTTTATTTATATTTCTCAAGAGAACTCTATGAAATTAATCAGACAAAATCTCCCAGCAAATACTACCTCTGATCCATTGCTGCCTTTCCAACTGTGGGTTAGTCCTGCCCTTCAGTATTTTTCTGTTTTCCTATGACTGGCACTGGACTGGTAAGCCTATATTTACCTAGCTTTTCTCCTTTCCTTCTTGAATTGGCAGTAAAAAAAATGTTTAAGCTTTTTGCTAATTTATTGGTCTGCATAATACATCAAGTTGGTAGATTCTGTATAAGTCGGTCTCCAAGCAGGAACTAGCCAAATTGGTTTAGTAGCTATGTATGATAACTGCTCTCCATCCCCAGGCAGTATAACACAAATTTGCCATTGTGGATGTATCAAATTACTACCTAAAACTGAGATGAAGAATAAAATTAGTTCTTACAGAATTAGCGGTGCGGGATAAAAAAGATAAATTAATACAGTTTATCCTTACTGGACACGAATGCAAATGACATGGCTTCTGCCTTACTGAAAATCGCAATACAGATCAATTTCTAAGATCGTAATCTCATGACTCGCCAAATGTCCAATATCATTAGTATGAAGTATGACAAATCAGATTTTCTGAATGTCCTCTACCCTCTTCCTTGATCCTTTGAATGAAAACTTTAAACACACTTCAATCTGCTTTTTCGAGAGTTAAAGGCTTTCAGTACTCTTAATGAGTATGCCCAATTATATGACTCCTATTCCTGGCCAATTTGGGT
>CM075981.1:23073642-23118400 GCA_038087875.1 Malacoraja senta | reverse complement strand
GAGAGTCTTAGGAGAGGAGGCTACGCAAAACACCGCAGAGGAAGAGACGAAAGAAGGAGATGTCAGGCAAGCTGATTCAGTGTGATGCTTGCAGTATGTGGGAGGTCAAGGACACCGCTGGTGCCTCTGGCTGCTACAAATGCGAGAAGTGCATCCAGGTACAGCTCCTGAAGGACCGTGTTGGGGAACTGGAGAAGCAAGTGGATGACCTCCGGTTCGTCCGAGAAACGGAGTCGTTCCTCAACAAGTCCTACAGTACGATTGTTACACCTAAGGTACTGGAAGAGAGAAGGTGGGAGACGGTGAGAAAGGGAGGGAAGCATGGAATGCCAACGTCCCCGGGTGTTGTACCTCTTGTGAACAGGTTCACCCACTTAGAAGCTGTTGGGACAGAAGACGTGTTTACACTGAGCGGCGGACTGGCTTGCGATGCGAATAGGGCTGTTGAGCCAAAACCAAAAAGGCCTAAGGCAGGCAACGCCATTGTAGTGGGAGACTCCATTGTGAGAGGTACGGACAGGGGTTTCTGTGGCAACAGACGGGATGCGAGGATGGTGTGCTGCCTTCCTGGTGCCAGGATCCAGGATGTCACGGACAGAGTGCAGAAAATCCTCGAGGGCGAAGGTGAACATCCGGAAGTGGTAGTGCATGTCGGCACAAACGATGTCGGAAAGAAGGGGATGAATATTCTGCAGCGTGACTTTAGAGAGCTCGGAAAAATGCTGAAAAGCAGGACCTCCAGGGTTGTTATCTCCGGTTTGCTTCCAGTTCCTCGTGCTGGCGAGAGCAGGAACAGGGAGATACGGGACCTGAACGTGTGGCTCAGGAACTGGTGCACGGGGCAGGGATTTAGATTCTTAGATCACTGGGATCTGTTTTGGGGTAAGGGGGAACTGTACAAAAGGGACGGATTGCATCTTAACAGGTGTGGGACCAGCATTCTGGCAGGCAGGTTTGCCACTGCTACACGGGTGGTTTTAAACTGAATAAGGGGGGTGGGGTGTCGAATGGGATAGTGGAGGATGGAGTTAAAGGGAAAGGGTTTCTTAAATGTGTGAGCGTAGAGACGGAGGAGTGTAAAATGAGGGTAGAAGCAATAGGTAGCAAGGTGAAAAGTAAAAGTGGAAGACGGACAAAACCAGGGCAAAAATCAAAAAGGGCCACTTTTCAACATAATTGTATAAGGGGTAAGAGTGTTGTAAAAACAAGCCTGAAGGCTTTGTGTCTCAATGCAAGGAGCATTCGTAATAAGGTGGATGAGTTGAATGTGCAGATAGCTATTAATGAATATGATATAGTTGGGATCACGGAGACATGGCTCCAGGGTGACCAAGGCTGGGAGCTGAACATCCAGGGATATTCAATATTCAGGAGGGATAGAGAGAAAGGAAAAGGAGGTGGGGTAGCGTTGCTGGTTAGAGAGGAGATTAACGCAGTGGAAAGGAAGGACATTAGCTTGGAGGATGTGGAATCGGTATGGGTAGAGCTGCGAAACACTAAGGGGCAGAAAACGCTGGTGGGTGTTGTGTACAGGCCACCTAACAGTAGTAGTGAAGTTGGGGATGGCATCAAACAGGAAATTAGAAATGCGTGCGACAAAGGCAAAACAGTTATAATGGGTGACTTCAATCTACATATAGATTGGGTGAATCAAATTGGCAGGGGTGCTGAGGAAGAGGATTTCTTGGAATGTATGCGGGATAGTTATCTAAATCAACATGTAGAGGAACCAACGAGAGAGCAGGCTATTTTAGACTGGGTATTGAGTAATGAGGAAGGGTTAGTTAGCAGTCTTGTTGTACTTGCCCCCTTGGGCAAGAGTGACCATAATATGGTTGAGTTCTTCATTAGGATGGAGAGTGACATTGTTAATTCAGAAACAATGGTTCTGAACTTAAAGAAAGGTAACTTTGAGGGTATGAGACATGAATTGGCCAAGATTGACTGGCAATTAGTTCTAAAAGGGTTGACGGTGGACATGCAATGGAAGACATTTAAAGACTGCATGGATGAACTACAAAAATTGTTCATCCCAGTTTGGCAAAAGAATAAATCAGGGAAGGTAGTGCATCCGTGGATAACAAGGGAAATCAGGGATGGTATCAAAGCGAAAGATGATGCGTACAAATTAGCCAGAAAAAGCAGCATACCAGAGGACTGGGAGAAATTCAGAGACCAGCAGAGGAGGACAAAGGGCTTAATTAGGAAAGGAAAAATAGATTATGAAAGAAAACTGGCAGGGAACATAAAAACTGACTGCAAAAGTTTTTATAAATATGTAAAAAGAAAGAGATTAGTTAAAACAAATGTAGGTCCCTTGCAGTCAGAAACAGGTGAGTTGATCATGGGGAACAAGGATATGGCGGACCAATTGAATAACTACTTTGGTTCCGTCTTCACTAAGGAAGACATAAATAATCTGCCGGAAATAGCAGGGGACCGCGGGTCAAAGGAGTTGGAGGAATTGAGTGAAATCCAGGTTAGTCGGGAAGTGGTTTTGGGTAAATTGAATGGATTAAAGGCCGAAAAATCCCCAGGGCCAGATAGGCTGCATCCCAGAGTACTTAAGGAAGTAGCTCTAGAAATAGTGGATGCATTAGTAATAATCTTTCAAAATTCTTTAGATTCTGGAGTAGTTCCTGAGGATTGGCGGGTAGCAAACGTAACCCCACTTTTTAAGAAGGGAGGGAGAGAGAAAACGGGGAATTACAGACCAGTTAGTCTAACATCGGTAGTGGGGAAACTGCTAGAGTCAGTTATTAAAGATGGGATAGCAGCACATTTGGAAAGTGGTGAAATCATTGGACAAAGTCAGCATGGATTTACGAAAGGTAAATCATGTCTGACGAATCTTATAGAATTTTTCGAGGATGTAACTAGTAGCGTGGATAGGGGAGAACCAGTGGATGTGGTGTATCTGGACTTCCAGAAGGCTTTCGACAAGGTCCCACATAAGAGATTAGTATACAAACTTAAAGCACATGGCATTGGTGGTTCAGTATTGATGTGGATAGAGAACTGGCTGGCAAACAGGAAGCAAAGAGTAGGAGTAAACGGGTCCTTTTCACAATGGCAGGCAGTGACTAGTGGGGTACCGCAAGGCTCAGTGCTGGGACCCCAGCTATTTACAATATATATTAATGACCTGGATGAGGGAATTGAAGGCAATATCTCCAAGTTTGCAGATGACACTAAGCTGGGGGGCAGTGTTAGCAGTGAGGAGGATGCTAGGAGACTGCAAGGTGACTTGGATAGGCTGGGTGAGTGGGCAAATGTTTGGCAGATGCAGTATAATGTGGATAAATGTGAGGTTATCCATTTTGGTGGCAAAAACAGGAAAGCAGACTATTTTCTAAATGGTGGCCGACTAGGAAAAGGGGAGATGCAGCGAGACCTGGGTGTCATGGTACACCAGTCATTGAAAGTAGGCATGCAGGTGCAGCAGGCAGTGAAGAAAGCGAATGGTATGTTAGCTTTCATAGCAAAAGGATTTGAGTATAGGAGCAGGGAGGTTCTACTGCAGTTGTACAGGGTCTTGGTGAGACCACACCTGGAGTATTGCGTACAGTTTTGGTCTCCAAATCTGAGGAAGGACATTATTGCCATAGAGGGAGTGCAGAGAAGGTTCACCAGACTGATTCCTGGGATGGCAGGACTGTCTTATGAAGAAAGACTGGATAGACTTGGTTTATACTCTCTAGAATTTAGGAGATTGAGAGGGGATCTTATAGAAACTTACAAAATTCTTAAGGGGTTGGACAAGCTAGATGCAGGAAGATTGCTCCCGATGTTGGGGAAGTCCAGGACAAGGGGTCACAGCTTAAGGATAAGGGGGAAATCCTTTAAAACCGAGATGAGAAGAACTTTTTTCACACAGAGAGTGGTGAATCTCTGGAACTCTCTGCCACAGAGGGTAGTCGAGGCCAGTTCATTGGCTATATTTAAGAGGGAGCTAGATGTGGCCCTTGTGGCTAAAGGGATCAGAGGGTATGGAGAGAAGGCAGGTACGGGATACTGAGTTGGATGATCAGCCATGATCATATTAAATGGCGGTGCAGGCTCGAAGGGCCGAATGGCCTACTCCTGCACCTAATTTCTATGTTTCTATGTTTCTATGTCAATGCCGTGGTAAAAGCTAGCTTCTTTCAGCTTCGGACGATAGCTAAAATAAAACAATTCCTCCAGTTAGATGACCTGGAAAAGATCATCCACACATTCATCTCCTCCCGCCTAGATTACTGCAACTCCCTTTACACTGGCATCAGCCAATCTTCCCTGTCCCGCCTGCAACTGGTCCAAAACGCCGCAGCGAGACTCCTGACGGGCACCCGAAAAAGGGACCACATCACCCCGATCCTGGCCTCTCTCCACTGGCTCCCTGTGCGGTTCCGTATAAACTTCAATGTCCTCCTCTATGTCTACAAAGCCCTCAATGGGCTTGCCCCCACCTACATAAAAAGTCTTCCCACCCACCATTCCACCTCCAGGCCCCTCAGATCGGCCGACTTGGGGTTGCTGAATATCCCACGGTCTAGGCATAAACTCAGGGGCGACCGCGCCTTTGCGGTTGCAGCCCCTAGACTGTGGAACAGCATCCCCTTTCCCATCAGAACCGCCCCCTCCATCGACTCTTTTAAGTCAAGACTAAAGACTTATCTATACTCCCAAGCCTTTCCTGACGTCCTCTGAGTGCGGGCTACATGTATATATGTATGTAGTTTGTTTTGTTTATGCTATTCTTATAACAAATGTAAAGCACTTTGGTCAACGAGAGTTGTTTTTTAAATGTGCTATATAAATAAATGTGACTTGACTTGACTTGACTTGACATGTGATGGGCGCGGGGGTCTGGACCAATCTCTGACAAGTCCCGCCCCCCGACAACGTCATGTCCATTATTGGACTATTCTGTTGAGCAGCAGTCGGTCCTGTGGCCTGTAGGCGACGCCGCCTTTCGGGTAGGTGGCGTTTCGTCAGAGCGGCCATTCGGTAAGTTTGCTTTTAGGCTACGCAGCTTTTTGGTTCATTGGCTTTTAGGCGTCCCGCCCTTTTGGTTAGTTTGCATTTAGGCGTCCCATCCTTTCGGTTAGTAGGCGTTTCGTCTTATTAATCTTTCGGTTTATTGGCGTTTCAGCCTCGTTTCCATTCGGTTCTTTGGCTTCGACTTCTTTGCTTCGGCCTCTCGACCGTCGGCGCCACGTCCGCACACGCAGCGGGTCAGGCAACATCTTTAGAAGAAATGGATAGGTGACATTTGGGCTGGGACCTCTCTTGAGATTGGGAGGAATGACCCGCCCTCGCTGAGTCTATAGGTGTTGTGGGTCAAACACAGTACAGTGATGTCCTAACTTATATGTTTCTAAATATTTGTCTGATAACAATCGACAGAGAAAGTTTTAATAACTGTGAGACTCAACTGAATGAAATACTTTATAGAACAAATAGTTTTTTTCCCTAACACTTGCCGTAAGAGAGTTTTATCAGTCCAGGTGTTGTGGAAAGGAAATGCTTCGGTGAATGCATTTGTTGAGAAATATTTGGCAAGGATGAAGTTTATCCTGGCTTGCTTTCTCAGGTTTCATCAGCTTCTATCCATTACCCGAGAAAAAAGGACAGGGTTCATAAGTTCGAGGAGCAGAATTAGGCCCATCAATTCTACTCTGCCATTCAATCATGGCTGATCTATCTTTCCCTCTCGACCCCATTCTCCTGCCTTCTCCCCATAACCCCTGACACCCGTACTGATCAAGAATCTGTCAATCTCCGCCTTAAAAATACCCAATGACTTGGCCTTCTCAGCCGTCTGTGGCAATAAATTCCACACATTCACACCCTCTGATGAAAAAAAGTCCTCCTTTTAGTGTTCTGAGAATCCTAACAACACTTTCTGTCAAGCAGTAATTTTTTTCCTCCCTCCTCCTTAATATGGAACATAGGATTGAAGTGGAGTTGGCGTACTTGCTTGCATCTGATATATTTCACCTCTCGCAGGTAAATCAAGCCCGTTGTCTAATCTCTTCTGCCTTCTGCATTGTTGCTGACTTGCCAGTGTGTGCTCTGCTCATTCTCTCTACACGCTGAGGCCTGCATGGATGTGGCCTTCTCCATTCCGATGAGAAGTCGTAGAACTGAAGCATTGTGTCGATCTCCATGGATACTCCCTGACTCGCTGTACACCCCCAATGTCTTGTGTGTTAATTTCAGATCTCCAATGGCCTGAGAAGTATATTTCATTAAACCAGTTCCTTGGGATTGAATGTGTAGGAAGGAACTGCAGATGCTGGTTTTAAACCGAAGATAGATACAAAAAGCTGGAGTAACTCAGTGGGTCAGACAGTTTCCTGACCTGCTGAGTTACTCCAGCTTTTTGTGTCTATCCTTAGGATTGAAGGTGACTTATTCTGTGTGTACTGAAGTGGCTGTTGAACGTAGAACATCGAACAGTACAGCACAGAAATAGGCTCTTTGGCCCACAAAGACCGTGCCGGACATGGTGCCTGATCTCCTCTGCCTCACATGATCCATATCCCTCCATTTCCCTGCATATCCATGAGCCTATCCAAAGCCTCTTAAACGCCACTATAGTATCTTCCTCCACCACCATCCCCGGCAGCATGTTCCAGGCAATCACTACTCTCTGTGTAAAATAATCTTGCCCCGCACATCTCCATTAAACATTGATTAATTAATACTTTATTATCACGTGACATGTCACAGTGAAATTCTGTAGGGGTTTAGCACCTTTTTGCAAGAGAGGCTTTGAGAACATTTCGGGTTGGCACGTGGCACAGCGGTAGATTTGCTGCCTTTACACGCCAGAGACCCAGGTTTGATCCTGATCCTCACTACGGGTGCTGTCTGTATGGAGTTTCTACGTTCACCCTGTGCCTGCATGCGTTTTCCCAGGTGCTCCAGTTTCCTCCCACAAACACCGGCAGGTGTAACTGGTGTAGATGGGACATGTTGGTCAGCGTGGGCTAGTTGGGCTAAGGGCCTATTTCCATGCTGTTGACTCTCGGCTATTTTGCCCTTGCTGTTGTATCTATCATTACTGTAGAGAAACATAGACAATAGGTGCAGGAGTAGGCCATTCGGCCCTTCGACCAGTCAGTCATTCAATATGATCATGGCTGATCATCCAAAATCAGTACCCTGTTCCGGCTTTTTCCCCATATCCCTTGATTCATTCAGCCTGAAGAGCTAAATCTTCCAGCATCTGCAGTTCCTTCTTAAACATTAAATCTAACTCTGTATAGTTTACTCTGACCTTCACATGAATAAGGAACTTCATTGCATCCTTGTGTATACGACAGTAAATTGATCTAAATGTCCACCAATGTCCTTGAGGCTGATTGCCATTATTATCACTGTTATTATTACTGTGAGGGAAATGGCTGATCCCAATGCAGCAATTGTGGTGAGAGTCTGCCCTCTTGTGGCAACAGACGTTAGTGCCGATTGATAATGTTTTACCCATCAGTGAAATTACTCCTGTCATCTAAGTATTTCCTAAACAATACATCTTAAAGTGGACATAAAGAACTGCAGATTAAAAAAGCTTGCAAAAAAAAGGCACAATGTGCTGGAGTAACTCAGCGGGTCAGGCAGCATCTCTGGAGAACATGGACAGGTGACATTTCAGGTCGGAACCCTCTTCAGACTGATCTTTTTGAATAGCATGCAAAACGCCTGATACACGTGACAATAATAAATTGAAACCTTCCCGCTTCTGCTTTTTAGTCCACAGGTCAACTTGCAGGTCAGTGAGTTTGTAGGTTTTCCCTCAAGTTTACGAAATGTACTTTTTTTCCCCCCCCACTCATAATTTCATAGTGCGTGATAGAGATGTGACTAGTTTTTTAGAAACACCAAATTAACTCATTCCTAATACAGAATTAATGCTGGTTTTTACAGGAAGTTGGTAGAAGCTGGTTATTGTGATGGAGAACTTGCCTGAACCGTTTATTATTCACTTGCAGGTCATCGGACTCATTGATGTCTTCACGCCCGCAGTCACATTGGATGAATTTCATGATTTGTAAGTGTTCTGGAAATATATAAAGCGCACAATATAGAGATCAAATCTATAAAGAAGCCGGTGTTACATAAAATCCGCTAACAAAGAAAGATGATGGAGACAGAATCATCGAGTCATGCAGCACGGCACCAGGCTCTTCAGCCCAAGTTGCCCATGCCGACCAATATGCCCCATCTGCACTAGTCCCACCTGCCCGTGTTTGGCCCATATCCCTCTAAATCAGAGCAAATGATTCTAGTTGAGATGGGGCATGTGGGTTGGCATGGACAGTTGGGCCGAAGTGGCTGTTTCCGCGCTGTTTCACTCTGACTCTGTGACTCTAAGAGCTTGCCATAATGATTAGCTTGTAAGTTATGGAGAGTGCTGCAGTGCAGTGATGCCCTAACCTAAGTTTCTAAACATCTGTGTGATAACAATGGACAGAGAAAGTTTGTGAGGCTCTACTGTATGAAATAATCAAGAGAACAAAGAAGATTGTTTTCTAACACTTGCAGTAAGAGTGTTAAAACAATCGTCCAAGTGTTGTGTAAAGGAAATGCTTCAAAAGCTTCACTTTCCTATCCATCTACCTGCTCAAATGTCTTTTAAAAGCTGCCTCAACTACCTCCTCTGGCATCTCGTTCCATACACCCACCACCCTCTGTGTGAAAAAGTCACCCCTTGGGTTCCTATGACATCTTGTCCCGCCCCCCCCCCCCATCGCCTGAAACCTATGCCCTCTGGTGCGTGATTCTCCTGCCCTAGGTAAAAGACTGTGCATTCATGCTATCCATTCCCTTCATGATCTTATACACCTCTATAAGATCACCCCTCAGCCTCCTGTGCAAGATACATTCCTCGCCAAGCCAACCTCTCCCTATAGCTCAGGCCCTTGAGTACTGGCAACATCCTTGTTAAAAATCAGTTACACTGTCAACATCAATTGTGAGAGTGTATTTGGTAGCATTTGTGTAGTAACAGTTGAGAAAATGTAATGTCCTCACAATTCTGCTCAATTTGCCATTCCATCCCCATCCACACCCGGACTGTGTACAAAGTGTTTAGATGTCTAGACAAGTTATAGTCCTGGCACCAATTTAACATTCATTGCCTGGAACCAATCCAGGCACTTGATTAACAAATAGTATGTATTCTAAGAGGCAAAACCACCAATCTCCCCACAAACTATCATCAACAGAAGGTTCTTGGGGTCCAAATCCACAGATCCATGAAAGTAGCAACACAAGTAGTTCGTGGTAAAGGGGGCATATGGCATGCTTGCCTTCACTGCTTAAGTAAGTAATCTCTTTATTGTCATTGCACTATGGTACAACGAAATTTAAAAGTCAATCCCACGGTGCGATTCACAAGAGCAATTTTAAATATATAAGAAAGGGTAAAAATATATACATATAAAAAGAAAAATGACAGCTAAATACCAATAGCAGCTGAGGTAGAACCATTCAGTTGAATGTGAGTGTTATTTCTTATTTTGCATTGTTAAGTTCACGTATGGCTATGGGGTAGAAGCTGTCTCTGAGTCTGTTTGTGCGAGTTTTGAAAGACCTGTACCGTCTGCCAGAGGGCAGCAGGTGGAACAGGTTGTGTCCAGGGTGGGAAGGGTCCTTCAGGATGTTGGCTGCCCTGCCAAGGCAGCGAGAGCTGAAGATGTCCTTCAGGGAGGGCAGTGGGCAGCAAGTGATTTTTTGTGCGGTGTTGATGACCCTTTGAAGGGCTCTCCTGTCCGCTGCAGAGCAGCTGGCATACCATGTGGTTATACAGTACGCCAGCACACTCTCGATGGAGCAGCGGTAGAAGGACACCAGCAGCTTCTCCTCCAGGTTGTTTTTCCTGAGGATCCTCAGAAAGTAGAGTCGCTGCTGGGCCTTCTTGACTGCTGTGGTGGTGTTTGTAGTCCAGGAGAGATCCTCCGTAATTTGTGTGCCCAGGAATCTGAAGTCTGAGACCCTTTCCACACAGTCCCCATTGATGAATAGGGGTTTGGGGGCTGCACTGTTCTTACGGAAGTCTATGATAATTTCCTTTGTTTTTGTGGTGTTTAGGATGAGGTTGTTGTCTGAACACCACGCTGCCAGTCTTTGGACTTCCTCCCTGTAGGCTGTCTCATCTCCTCCTGAGATACGTCCAACCACAGTGGACGTGCTTGTTGGAGCACTGCTTGTAACAGTCAGGAAGTCATGTTGCAGCTTTATAAAACTTTGAGCAAAACACAAAGTGTTGGTCAGCGGGTCAGGCAGCATCTTTGGAGGGAAATGATAGTTAACATTTCAGGTCGGGACCCTTCCTCAGACTGATCGTAGAAGGGGGAAGAAAGCAGCTCTGTGCAGTTCTGGTTGTCCCATTACAGACAGGATATGGAAGCTTTGGAGGGTTATGGGGGATGCAGGGAATGGAGGGAGGTGGATCACGTGCAGGTAGTTTAACTTGGAGTCATGTTCGGCATGACATTGTGGGCTGAAGAGCCTGTTTCTGGGCGCCACTGTTCTATGTTCCTAAATTCAGTAACTTGTTTCTGTAGACGGGCGAGCAGCAGGAACAACAGATTTAGAATTAGACTGTTTTTGATTTTAAAAGTTCACTTGGAGCAGGTAAAACTCATTGAAAATCTGGCCTTCAGGTTAAGGTTCTGAGAATTCCAATTCAGAATCGCACAGGAACGATGTGACTGCCCAGCGGAGGTAGCAAAGGAGATTCTCCAGAATGTAAAAAAAGACAAAGTGCTGGTTACTCAGCGGGTCAGGCATGCTGGAAACATGCATAGGTGTCGTTTCTGGTCGAGATCTTTCTTCAGTGATTGGGGGGGTGGGGGGGGGGGGGGGCGGGAGAGAATATTGCTGGAAGAGAGGATGGGCAGGGAAAACCTGGCAAGTAATAGGTAGATACAGATGAAGGAGGGGGTTTTGATAAGGCAGATGGTTGGACAAAGGCCCAAGATGAAAGGACAGAAGCTGAGAGACAAAAAAGATTGAAAAGTCGCAAATTGGGAAGCTAGAGGAAGGAATATAGGGGGGTGGGTGAGTTTAGGTGGGGCACAAGGAAGTGGAGGGGGGGTGGGGTTAAGGGGATGAATCTCTGGTGAATATGGATCAGATGACATTTCGGGTCGTATCTGAAGAAGGATCTCGATCCGAAAAATCACCTATCCATTTTCTCCAGAGATGCTGCCTGATCTGCTCAGTTACTCCAGCACTTTGTGTCTTTTTTTTTGTAAACCAGCATCTGTAGTTACTTGTCCCTCCAGGATGTAGCCTAGATTGGTGCACTTTAGTTATGAGGAGATTCTGGTTAGGCTGGGTTCGTTGCTGTGGAGTGCAGAAGGCTGAGTGGCAACCTAATATAACATTCTGATGGTGATATATAGGAGAGACGGTAAAAATCCTTTCCCCAAGGTTGGGGTTATGGTGTGACGGAGTCTCACAGCACGGAAACAGGCCCTTCAGCTCAACTCATCCGTTCGGACCAAGATGCCCATTTATGCTAGTCCCATTAGCCCATCTTTGACCCAAATGCCTCCTAACCATTCTCTGTCCAGAGGACAAGGGCAAGAGATCATAGGGCTGAGGACGGATGTTTAGAGGGAATATGAGGGATTTATTTCACAAAGGATCTCTGGAGTCTGGAACGTTCTGCCTGAAGAGATGATGGAGGCAGATACCCTCAACATTGAGGAGCCATCTAAACAAGTCCTTGAATGGTGGTGTGGAAGGCTACAGAGCTGATGTGGGTGGAAAGGCAGTGGAAACATGGTCATTGTGTACTGTTTCAGCCTAATGCACTATTTTCACACTCTTGCACTTAAGAATGGTGGAAGATTTAGACAGAGCTGTATGCAACTAAGTAATTTTACTGCTACAGGTGCTGTCTGTATGGAGTTTGTACGTTCTCCCCGTGACCACGTGGGTTTTCTCCGAGATCTTCAGTTTCCTCCTACACTCCAAAGACGTACAGACTTGTAGGTTAATTAGCTTGGTATAAGTGTAAATTGTCCCGAGTGTGTGTAGGATAGTGTTAATGTGCAGGGATCACTGGTCAGTGCAGACTTGGTGGGCCGAAGGGCCTGTTTCAGTGCTGTATCTCTAAGCTAACCCAAACTGTACCTAAGTACATGTGACAATAAAATACCATTGAACTATTGGTACACAAGGGGTCGTATGGACAATGTGGTGTGAAGGGCCTGTTCCTGTGCTGTAAGACTGTGACTCACATCTGAACCAGATAAACTGTGGAGAATGAGAACCGCACCCATTCGGTTGCTAAGGGATGAGTCGTCTCTCGGTAAGCTTTATAACTAGTTTTCAAGCTGTGAATCAGTTTTGCAACCTGCTACATTAGAAGGAAAATACTGAATTGAGAGCGGTTTTTGGGCCATCAAGCTGCTTTCTCAGTGATTGCTATTGCTCAGATCTTTCTGATCAATGATAGAAACTGGTGCTTGACATGTGAAACCCCACGGAATTGAAGAAGACTCCTTTTAACATTAGCAGAAAACAAAGTGTTAGAGGAACTCAGCAGGTCAGGTAGCATCTCTGGAGGGAATGGACAGATGGTGTTTTGGGTCGGGCCCATCGTCAGATTGATGAAGGACCCTCCCCAGGTGCTGCCTCACCCACTGAATTCCTCTGGCACTTTGGATTTTGTTCAAGATTCCAGCATCTACAGTTCCTTGCGCCTCCTTTAACATTACTACGCTATGTCATAGGGTCCCTGCTTCAAACAGTGTGGAAACAGGCCCTTCGGCCCAACTTGCCCACACTGGCCAACATGTCCCAGCTGCACCAGCCCCATCTGCCCAGGTTTGACCCATATCTCTCCAAACCTGTCATGTCCATGTACCTGTCTAACTGTTTCTTAAATGGGATAGTCCCTGCCTCAAGTACCTCTTAACCATATAACCATATAACAATTCCGGCAGCTCGTTCCATACACCCACCACCCTTTGAGTGAAAATGTTACCTCTCAGATTCCTATTAAATCTTTCCCCTTCACCTTAAACCTATGTCCTCTTTTCTGATTCACCAACTCTGGGCAAGAGACTGTGTGTATCTATGTGTCCTGTAGGTATACAGAAAATAGATCAGTACAGCACAGTAACAGGCCCTTCAGCCCCAAACATGATGCAAGTTAAACTAATCTCCTCCGCCTGTACATGATCCATATACCTCTATTCCCTGCATACCCATGTGTACATCTAAAACCCTCTTAAATGCTGCTGTCGTATCTCCCGAACAGCAATTCTGTTTATGACCAGGAGTTGGCTCAATAGATCTCCACAACTGTATGCAACTAATATTCCCAGTTGGTTTCAACTGTGCAGTGAAGGCTCAGTATACTTATCCCATACTCTTTTATTTTTAGCTACCTAGTTATGCCATTCATGGATGCAGATTTGAGTAAAATCATGGGAAAACTGACAGACGACAGAATTCAATATCTTTTTTATCAGATATTCAAAGGCCTTAAGGTAGGTAACATAAGGTAAAGTTAACATGTTAGAAGTTTTGGAAAATGTATTTGGAAGCAGTGTGATGAATTTATAAAACATTAAATGTTTGGACTCTTGCGTTTTTTGCTGAAAACCTAAACCATGTAATTGTCAGAGTACATGATGGGTGGATTGTGACCAGTGTGATGTTATCATTGCCACCAGTGTGATGTCATCATTGCCACCAGTGTGATGTCATCATTGCCACCGGTGTGATGTCATCATTGCCACCGGTGTGATGTCATCATTGCCACCAGTGTGATGTCATCATTGCCACCGATGTGATGTCATCATTGCCACCGGTGTGATGTCATCATTGCCACCGGTGTGATGTCATCATTGCCACCAGTGTGATGTCACTGTTGCCACCTGTGTGATGTCAGTTGCCACCTGTGTGATGTCATCATTGCCACCTGTATGATGTCAGTTGCCACCAGCATGATGTCACCATTGCCACCAGTGTGATGTCACGGTTGCTGCCAGTATAACAACATCATTGCTGCCAGTATGGTGTTGTTGTGATGTCATCTGCCCGGTGTCACTGTGATGTCATCTGCCCGTGACATCGTAATGTCATCAGGCTGAGTAGGCTGCTTATAATAGATTCTTTATTCATATCAATAAGGATATTGCTCATTATTTAGTTAATATGTTAAACCCTTTACAGAAAATGATATAATGCTTGGAATATCTCATGAGTAAGGTCAGAGTGAGTGGCATGTCACAATAAAAATTTTATAAATATGAAATCCGTTTTTTCTTAAAATATCAATGTCTGGTATAAAATTATTTTCTATAGGTCGGGGAGTTTACTGTGCAGGATTGTTACACCATTTAACATCCCACTTGGACCTACAACACAGGGAAACATTTTGCCAAGGAATTTTGTGGAGATGCAAATGTGTAAATCCCTGTGTTCTGATCATTTCAATGACAGACTGTGATGATAATTGCCGCAAGGCAGTTTTTGAAGAGGAGCTGAATCACTGACTTCAGGATTTTGGCACTAAATTATGTGGAACTAGGCACGAGTGCCAATAGTCAGATGTCATCTATACAATTGCAACACCTAGGAAATTAGTTTTCCAGGCAGTGCAAACCATGACCCATGATCATGAGAAAATATATTCTACTTATGGTCTTGATGTGTTGATTCCTAGTGGAAATCAATTAGTTAAAGGCAAAAATGTTTTAAATAATCAGTTAAACGGCAAACAATTCTGCCCATTAAAGCAATTTTCTTACCTTTGGTGTAGAAACATAGAAAATAGGTGCAGGAGTGGGCCAATCGGCCCTTCGAGCCAGCACCACCATTCAATATGATCATGGCTGATCATCTAAAATCAGTACCCCGTTCCTGCTTTTTCTCCATATCCATTGGTTCCGTTAGCCCTAAGAGCTAAATCTAACTCTCTTGAACTCCACAGATTTACAACTCTCTGGTAAAAGTTTTTCCTCGTCTCAGTCCTTAATGGCCTACTCTTTATTCTTAAACTGTGACCTCTGGTTCTGGGCTCACCCAACATCGGGAACATTTTTCCTGGATCTGGTCTGTCCAATCCCTTAAGCATTTTGTATGTTTCTATAAGATCTCATCTCATCCTTCTAAATTCCAGTGAATAAAGCCCAGTCGACCTGTTCTTTCATCATATTCGTCCCGCAATCCCAGATGTGGATTGGTTAACAGGTATTATAGAAACAAAAAGAAAATAAACACCTGAGAAACACACAATGAAATTTTGGTTTAAACACACTTTGTCTCATCTTATTTGTTTAGAGTATTTGATTGAAGGGAAATCCTTCCACTAGCCATTTAGATTCGGGAAGAGCGATGGGAAGAATTTTTTACCAGAATGCCTGCAGGGAATTTTATAGATTATACCCCTCTTCCAAGTACAGTCAATTAATTGTATTGAATTTCCAAATGTAATTAAATGATGCCTATTTCATCTCTCCTCCTCATTATAGGCTTCTACAATATTCATTTTTGACAAAAGGTGAATATGGAAACTGACTTAAAAATTCCAGTCAATCTTTTTAAAGTTTAGTTTAGAAATACAATGCGGAAACAGGCCATTTGGCCCACCGAGTCCGCACCGACCAGTGATCCCCACATATTTACACTACCCTACACACACTAGGGACATTTTACAATTTTACCAATCCAATTAACCTACAAGTCTGTATGTCTTTGGAGTGTGGAAGGAAACCGAAGGTCTTGGAGAAGACCCAAACTCCGTACAGACAGCACCTGTAACCGGGATCGAACCAGGGTCTCTAGAGCTGTTAGGCATCAACTCTGCTGCTGCGCCACCGTGCCACCCACCGTGTGCTTTTTAGCAAAGAACAAAACAATATAACTGTAACAAAGGTCTCATTACTCTATTGCTTTCTCCTAAAAGACTGAAGAAATGAGGAGTTCACAACATATCAGATTGTGATTATGTAATTACTATGTGACAGAGCATGTTAAAGTATCAAAGCACCATATCGCATGTCAGTGCGAAAGAACGCTTTCATTATACCTATTTTAATACTACACGTGCTCTAATTTCACAGTTGTCGTTTGTTTCTCAGTTAATGACCGCTATAAATAAATGGAAAAAAAAATTAAATGCTACAACAATATTTATGATAAATACTACTCATTTTGTTTCAGTATCTGCATTCAACTGGAATTATCCACAGGGTAAGTCTTTTTTTAACAGCCTGATTTTGATTTCAAATGCTATTCAGAAGAATATGGAGAAGGGTGGTATCACGTGGGTGAGGACTACATTTAGGTGCGTTTACCATGAAGTGAGAAAGTAGAATCCACACGCCTATATGGGTTGTATATTTCCGCTTCAGTACTGGAGGTGAAATGTGGGGACGTGTTGATTATATTTGATGCTGAATGCTCGGGAAAGTATAAAGCCCACTTTACTGATGTTAATATGTTATTGAGCCAGTAGTTCTCTGTGTCTTGTCTATAGATGTAGTTCTCTGACTACGGGGTCTTGCATAAAGAACTCCTGTGATTTTTATTCAACCCAAGTGTGTATGTGGTTTTCTGAAGTCAGAAAACTGAGAGCATCTTAAACTACGTTGACCTAGAAATGTTCTTGTGCCAGGAAAGTGCATTGAATTGGTGCTGTGAAAGGGAAACTGTGGATGCTGGAATCTTGAACAAAATTTGCTGGTGGAACTCAGTGGATCGGGGCAGCAACTGTGGAAGGAATGGACATTTGTATTTTCAACAGATTAATTTAATGTACAAACGTATGAATTAGGAGCAGGAACAGGGCTCTAGGATACGAGCATTTATTTATTTTGCTGCCAGTATGTGTGGCCTTGCCAAAGCTGGCTGCACACAGAAGTGGTTCCTTCACTGTGTAATGCTTGGACATGCTGGAAATATAGTTCTATATCATCCCACTTTCACATCCAATCCCTACACGCTAGAAGCAATTTTACAGAGGCCAATTGACCTACAAACCCACACGTCTTTGGGATGTGGGTTGAAACCAGAGCACCC
Source organism: Malacoraja senta (assembly GCA_038087875.1). NCBI lineage: Eukaryota > Metazoa > Chordata > Chondrichthyes > Rajiformes > Rajidae > Malacoraja > Malacoraja senta. Next base: position 23,101,363 of record CM075981.1, on the reverse strand, counting down.
GGATGAAAACCACGCGACCACAGGGAGAACGTGAAAATTCCAAAAGGACTGCACCGGAAGTCAGCATCGAACCTGGGTATCTGTTCCTGGATGTTTCCACTAGTGGAAGAGTCTAGGATCAGAGAACACAGCCTCAGAATAAAAGGACGTAGCTTTAGAAAAGAGGAATAATTTCTTTAGACAGAGGGTGGTGAACCTGTGGAATTCATTGCCACAGATTGCTGTGGAAGCCAATCATTGGGTACTTTTTCAAATGGAGATTGACAAATTCTTGATTCGTATGGGTGTCAAAGGTTACGGGAACAAGGTAGGAGAACTGGATTGGGAGGGAAAGATAGATCAGTCATAATTGAATGGCGGAGTAGATTTGATGGGCCGAACGGCCTAATTTTGTTCCTATGACATGAACTTCTGAACATATGACAGGCAGAGACTAAACCCTGACAGTGAAACGCCTCCAAAAAGCTTTTGGTCAGCCAATTCCAATCCAGGATGTGTAGGACATTTTTAAATTTTGCAGACTGCGATTGAAAGTAGGATTCACATTGTCTGACATTGTCCTTGTGCAGCAACAAGACATCAATGTGACATTTGCCTGCTGGTGACCGGAACAGCGGGGATGGTTTCCAATAGCAACTGCCTTATGGGTTCCGAAGCATACAAGCAGAATTGTGCACTGATTAAGATTTAGTACAAATTGGACCTGCCTATTAGATTATACCATTAAAATAATTGCTTGAAAAACAATTATGAACAACACAGAAAATGGTGGCATGGTGACGCAGCGGTAGATTTGCTGCCTTACAGCGCTTGCAGCACCAGAGACCCGGGTTCGATCCTGACTACGGGTACTATCTGTACGGAGTTTGTATGTTCTCCCCGTGACCGCGTGGGTTTTCTCAGAGTGCGCCGGTTTCCTCCCACACTCCAAAGACGTACAGGTTGTAGTTTAATTGGCTTGGTATAAGTGTAAATTGTCCCTAGTGTGTGTAGGACAGTGTTAATGTGCGGGGATCGGTGTGGACTCGGTAGGCCAAAGAGCCTGTTTCTGCGCTGTATCTCTAAACTAAACGCAAATTCGATTTATCACTGCAACTTTACTAAATGGAAAGGTCCCCATACAAAACATGTCTGTTCATTCCTTCACAGATGCTGCCTGACCAGTTGAGTTCCTCCAGCAATTTGTGTTTAGCTAAATATGATTCTTCCAAATATATTTAATTTTGCTGATTACACATTGAAAATGTTTACTTATGAGGTTTGGAAAATGATAAATCAGTTAAAACATTTATAAGATGGTTGAAAAGGAAAACGCCCAATATATAAAACTTGAAATGATTGAATGTAATGAATAGCACTTTAAACGGCCTCCATCTGGACTGTGCTGATTTGAAGCTACTGTTCTGCAATAATCGAAAGTAATTTGAATTGACATTTTTTTACGTGACATTTTCTTTGGTTTTTGACATTTCCATCTGAAAATAGTACATCTGGTTTGAATGTTCAGGTATTTGCAGTTAAGTTTTCATCGCCAATTTAGATTCAAGAGGGTTCATGTTAGTGAAGAGCAAAATCACCATTCAGCTTGTCATAGCTTCCGAGAATGGCTTTCTAGTTATTATATTGATCTTTTAATGTTAATTGCATCCCAAGGGCAAAATACACTTCACAGAGAATAATTTACAACAGTCACACTGAAATGGGCTTTTTGGTATTAAGCACTGCATTTAACATTTCTACGTAATTGATCATGGTTTAAAATTGCATCACTGTTAAATGTTAACCTAATACAAAGTAAAGGTTATAATTATTATATGTATTGGTTAATTTATTTGATGTCTAGAATTAATGCTCTTTTTTTTGGTTTCTTAGGATTTAAAACCTGGCAATTTGGCCATAAATAAAAATTGTGAATTGAAGGTAATACACCTATTTTAAATGTAGCAGGAGAGGTGGGTGAGGGATTAGATTTAAATACCAATGCATTTAATCTCAAAGTATTATACTGTTATATTTTAGACCGGATAATCAGATATCAATTATAATATGAAAACAAGCTATTATGATAATTCAGTCCATGTTGCTGTTGCTCTCCCAAAGTGTAGCAAACCAAAGATAGACACAAAATGCTGGAGTAACTCAGTCGGACAGGCAGCATCTCTGGAGAGAAGGAATGGGTGACGTTTTGGGTCCAGACCCGTGACATTTCAGGTCGAGACACTTCTTCAGAAGAAGGGTCTCGACCCGAAACGTCACCCATTCCTTCTCTCCAGAGATGCTGTCTGTCCCGCAGAGTTACTCCAGCATTTTGTGTCTATCTTCGGTTTAAACCAGCATCTGCAGTTCCTTCCTACACAGGTAGCAAACCAAATATTGTTTCCTGTACTTTCCATACCATACCATTCTCATTCCCTCAATGACTCAATCTCACCTAATTTTAATTGTTGACATAGTCTCTGTTCAGTCATTAATTCTGCAAACACATTCCATAGTTAGTTTAGTTTATTGTCATGTGTACCGAGGTACAGTGATAAGCTTTTGTTGCATGCTAACCAGTCAGCGGAAATACAATACATGGTTACAATTGAGCTATCTGCAGTCTCAATCTTCTGTCCAATAATGTTTTTTCTGCTTTCTGTCCTAGACCTCTTAAGTACAGTTTACATCCATAATCTTGATTGATACGTCACTGAGAAATAGCTTTCTTCAAAAATCTGGGAGGGTATGTACGACTGTTGGTCTGACTTTATGCACAAAATGCTGGACTAATTCAGCGGGACAGGCAGCATCTCTTAATAGAAGGAATGGGTGCTTTCAGACAGAAGATAGTCTCGACCTGAAGCGTCACCCATTTCCTCTATCCAGAGATCCCACTGAGTTACTCCAGTATTTTGTGTCTATCTTCGGTGTAAACCAGCATCTGCAGTTCCTTCCTACACATGTTGGTCTGACTTTAATGGGTGGCTAGAGGGATGACTGTGGAATATGGGTGCTGGGGAGTGCAGGGAATGGGGAAGGCCGAGGAGATGGAAGATCTGTCAGATTTAACGGGGAGAAAGTAATATTTGTTTCTCTGTTTTCCACAAGTTGATTAGCTGCTGGATGGAATAAACTAGCACCATGAACCTACAGCTGTGGACTAAGAAGGTCATGGCAATGAGGGCAGGCGATTTAAGATTAGGAACTTGCGAGGTGCAGCTATTGGAGAAGGTGGAGCAGAGGGAAGATGGGTGGGGGGAAAAGAGGCGGTGATGGGCATTGATTGAAGCTGAGGGAGAGAGGGTATCAACGGCAGGAGTTAAACTAAGCACCTGGTCTTTGTGCTATTGTTAACATAGGCATTATCTCCTATCACACGTCCCACCGTGAGGGCCCATATCAACCACCACTATCTGTTGCACCAAATCCAAAGAAAGGAGAAAGGCAGAAATCTTAGAATAAATTGTGCACACTCCTATTCTACCCCAGGGAAGCTTCTTGCTGTCATTATCACGTATGATGCAATCACAAATTCCAGTCCTTGCCGAAGTAGTTTGGAAATCTTGATACTTTCCACCGTCAGTCGCTTGTAGAAAGCATTTTATCACGATACATCACAGCCTGGTTTGGGGACAGCTCCATCCGAGGCCGCAAGAAATTGCAGAGAGTTGTGGATGTAGCCCAGACCATCACGCCAACCAACCTCCCTTCCATTGACTCTATCCACACTTCACGTTGCCTCGGCAAGGCCACCATCATAATCAAGGACCAGTCACACCCCAGTCACTCCCTCTTCTCCCCTCTCCCATCAGGCAACTTGAATGTAAAAACACATACCTCCAGATTCGGAGACAGTTTCTTCCCAGCTGTTAACCATGCTACCAGTAACTAGAGATCTGATCTACTACCTCTCTCATTGAGGACCATTGAACTATCTTTAATTGGACTTTACTGGACTTTATCTTGCACTAAACATTATTCCCGTTATCCTGTATCTGTACACTGTGGACGACTTGATTGTACAGTCTTTCTGCTGACTGGTTAGCATGCAACAAGAAGCTTTTCACTGTACCTCAGTACATGTGGCAATATACTAAACAACTTATTGCAAGTTGGTGGTAACGCAACTGCCATTTGTGGAACTCGCCCAGAGATTTGTGGAAAGTATCACTCAGCCTACTGGGAAATTGAACTGTCAGTCCCAGAACACAGATTGATGGAAAATTGACTAAAATTCATCTGTGCTAAACAGGTGCTGTGCTATTGACCAACCATATTACTGTCCAGGTATTTGTTCCATCAATTAATATGTTTTCAGCAGGGTATTTAACCTTTCCAATCCAAGACTTTTACAGAAGACTGCAGTTTAGATTTCTATCTTCAGAGAATTTGCAGATAGTGATTCACTTCCAGATCTTTGTCAATCTAATCTTATTCTGCTCATTAAACTTATTTTCATTGGTATTTCATGTATTGCACTTATTACTGAAGTGGAATTCAATCTTTTTAACGGGGGTTTTCACGCAACAGCAGAACTCAGTTTTTTTACATAATATTTAAAAGTTATAATGAAAAATGGTCTGATCATACAATTTATATCAGCTGGTATTTTTGCTACTTGCACTTTATCAAAATCTGGATAAAACAACTATTTTGCTATAACTATTAAATTTAAACTACTCAATATTTCTGTAAACTGTTCGTACATTAGGCTTGCAATTTTGTTATTTGTAAATTTTGCAAGGAGTTCTGAACTATTCAAATAAGAAACCAAAAATCGTTGACATTTTGGATGTTGACTCATTGTACAAAATTGCACATCTCACCAACGTCACGTTTTTTCTAGTCTCCTGTTATGAAAGTAATGAATCAGGTTTTAAAGATACCAATAATCCACACTCTCCATATATCATTCATCCAATGAACCTTGGCCTGAGCCTTAGTGTCATATCTTACTTGGTTTTCATCACAGACTTTGAATGGGAGGAAATGCTGGGTGGAAGGAATTGACTAATAGACTTAAGGAATTTAATTTGACTTAAATTTGACTTGAATTTAATAGACTTAAGGAATTTCAAGGAATAAGGGCTTATTCTATGCCACTATTGACCTGTGGGTGGTTTGGCATGTATGCATATCTAGGTTGGTCTTGTATCTCAATCGCAATTAAACTGATGCTTGCTGCAACATGCAACTAAAACTTTTGGCTTCTTCTGCTGGCCAAAAACGTTGGAGGACTTCCTTGCTTATTATTTATAAAAAGTGAAGCTGGTGTATAGGAACCTGAGGGGCAACTTATTCACTCAGTGGACGTTGGGTATATGGAATAAGCTACCAGAGGAAGTAGTTGAGGCAAACAGGCAATTACGGTAATGTAGCAATTTTAATGCATTGCAACCAAACTTTTGCTTAGTTTATTATTGTCACGTACCGAGGTACATTGAAAAGCTTTTTATGTTGCGTGCTATCCAGTCAGCGAAAATACTATACGTGATTACAACCAAGCCGTCCACAGTGTACAGATACAGGATAAATGGAATGGGTTTAGTGCATGATAAAGCCCAGTAAAGCCTGATTAAAGATAGTCTGAGGGTCTCCAATGAGGTAGATGGTAGATCAGAATTGTTCTCTAGGTGGTGATAGGATGGTTTAGTTGCCTGATAACAGCTGGGAAGAAACTGTAGATAGACACAAAGATGCTGGTTTATCTCAGCAGGTCATACAGCATCTCCAGAGAAAATGGATGGGTGATGTTTCTGGTCGGGACCCGTCTTCAGACTAAAGGTAGGGTTGGGGAGGTTGGGTGGAATGAAGAGCCGGAAGTAAGAAAAGACCAGGACAATCAGGGCTGGCCATAAATGACCTCAGGCAGGGTGGTACCCTGGTAGGCCATTGTTGGTGAGGGAAGGTGCGATCTCAAGACGGATACAATGTGGCAGATTCTGGAACTGGTTGAATGACTAGGGTGGAGGAAGAAACTATCCCTGAATCTTGATAGACACAAGTTGCTGGAGTAACTCAGCGGGTCAGGCAGCATCTCTGGAGAAAAAAGATGAGTGGCATTTCGGGCTCAGTCTGAAGAAGGGTCCTGACCCGAAAGGTCACCCATCCTTTTTCTTTGGAGATGATGCCTGACCTGCTGAGTTACTCCAGAACTTTGTGTCTATCTTTGGTATAAACCAGCATCTACAGTTCTTTGTTTTAACCTGAATCTTGATGTTTGATGTGCAGTTTATCATTGTTTAAAATAAATTATCCAATGATTATCCAGAAAGAAACATTTGAAATTGGATCTGCATTTTTGTAGATCATCGACTTTGGTCTTGCCAGACACACTGATTCAGAAATGACCGGCTATGTGGTTACAAGGTGGTACCGTGCACCTGAAGTCATCTTGAATTGGAGGCATTACACTCAGACTGGTGAGTCCTCATCACATCCGATCACACACATCATTTGTTCTCAGGCAAAAATGTTTGCATCACAACACGATTAAACATTTATACTAAATCAATGCTATCTGCATTAATATGGGAACTAAAAACGTAAACAGCTGATAATACAGAAGTAAGCCAATATCTAGAATGCCTATATCTCGAAGAACAAAGGACAGTCACAGTTTAGATATTAAACTCTTTTCTTTACAGAATATGTATTTTTTACTGTCAGTGTTTTCGGTTTCAGAATTCGAGTGTTGGTAGATTTTGTTACATAATAGTAAAAGCTACTTGAAATTGTTATTGAATATTGTTATCCTTTAGTTTATAATTATTGTCACATGTACCGAGGTACAGTGAAAAGCTTTACGTTGTGTACAATCCAGACAGCGAAAAGACTGTACATGATTACGACACAAGCCGTCCACAGTGTACAGGATAAAGGGTATAACGTTTAATGCAAGATAATGCCCAATATTATTGTGTTCAGTAATGGTACTAAAATGGTTTGAAAATGCTGCTTGGTCAGCTATTGCTGACTGAGCAAAGCAAATTATTAGCAAAATGAAGCCAATCCCAGTGAATACAAGGCAAGGTTTAGGTGAGATTTCAAACGTCCTACTAATAAAAATATTTTACGAGAACAGGCCATTAAACTGAGATTCAGCGGCTCAGCGTTGCCCACAGCAAAGATTTGCAGCACTTCACTTACTGGAATCCTTAGGCACTGTTACTGTCATCGACATTGAAAATTCAGTTTGTTTTACAGAAATGTTGTCTTTCTTCATTGCACCCTTTTTTAAATCCATTTTATCCCATACTCTCTCTGATGGCTGGATAACATTTGCTGCAATTACAGGACTCCAAGTCATTAGTCTAATGCAGACCTTTTATATACACAAGACCAATAATAAACCACTTGAGTAACTGCTTTTGTTAATCTGCTGCTCAAATCATAAATGGCCAATCTATTTGGGTGGCACTGTGGTAGAATTGCTGCCTCACAACGCCAGAGAGCCTGATTCGATCCTGACCATGGGTACTGTCCTTGTGGAGTTTGCACGTTCTCCCTGTGACCGTGTGCGTTTCCTCCGGGTGCTCCGGTTTCCCCCCACATCCTGAAGACACGCAGGTTTGTGAGTTGATTGGCTTCTGTAAATTGCCCTTGATGTGTAGGGTGCAAAATTGTATAAACATAAAAGCTGCGTACGGGTGAACAATGGTCAGGGTGGGCTGAAGGGCCTGTTTCCACACTGTATCTCTAAACTAAACTGCCTCTAAACTAAATTCTGTTGATATGGATATCAAGATATTTTATATTCATTTTTAAAAGTCTGATAGGAAGATGAAATAAACTAATGCACAAATGTTACATCCAGCTTTCTCTAGAGCTGTTTGAAATATCCTCTGGATGTAAGAGACACTAACAAGGCTGCTTTTATTACACATCCCTTATTTAGATGGGAATAGGACAACTTGAGGGAATTTATTTTTATAACTGAACCCAACAATTTCCTATCTATCCAGAGGCAGCCAGTTCATAAAGGGACCAAGGGGACTGGACCTCACTGTGAATGGATGGTGTGATTTTCTGAAGGAAAATCGACCGATGGAAATAATTCACCTCAGAGAGGCAATGTAGCCGAACCTGAATCTGTTCACACCAGAGATCTATTCTTTATGTATGCATGAACAGCACACAACATATGCTTCAAAATTCAACACAACAATTTTGTCAATTTTACAATAATTTAACAGCTTTCTCTATTGGTTTTCAATTTCAGTTGATATTTGGTCGGTTGGTTGCATTTTTGCTGAAATGATCAACGGCAGGACATTGTTCAAAGGAAAAGACTGTATCCTTTTATCCAGTATTGCTGAAGTAGTTCACGATTATTGAATAATCCAAATTTTCTTAGCCTCAACCCCCTGTCTCACTGTGCGAGCTGACCCAAGAGGTACCCCGAGCTTAAAACAAATTTAACTCGTGGTAATCACGTACGATTAACGTAGCAGGAACGTCGGAACTCGTGGACGCAACTTAGCGACTCTTGGCGCTAACGGCAGGTACCCGTGACACTTGTTAACTTTTAGAAAAATTCAAACATGTTTAAACTTTTCCACGAGTAAAATGTATTCTTGAGGTTAAAATTTGAAACTCAGCGGGCAGGCAGCATCTCTGGAGAGAAGGAATGGGTGATGGGATGACATTTCCAAATTGGGGGGGAGTGGGGGGTTGGAGGAGGGAGGGGGGGGTGGAGGGGGGGGAGGAGGAGAGAGGGTGGAGAGTGGAGGGAGAGGAGGGGGAGACAGATGAGGGTGTCTTCATTCACTAGCGGCGGGTGCCGGTCACTGAAACAGGCAGGTGAGATTTCACATCCACCTTGTGTGTGTGTGTCTCTCTCTCCCTCCCTGCCTCTCACACAGGCTGAGAGACTCTACCTCTGTGAGTGTACGTCTCTTTCTCCCCCTCTCCCACACACAGTAAGACCGAGGTAAGTCCATCTGTGTAAGTCCATCTGTCTCCCACATACACAGTAAAACTCTGCTTTGTGTGTATATACGTCTCCCCCATTTCTCTCTCCCCCCCTACCTCTCTCTTTCTCCCCCCCACCTCTCTCTTTCTCCCCCACACACAATAAGACCGATGTATTCTGCTTAGTCTCTCTTCCCTCCCCCACACACACACAGATAGACCGAGGTCCTGTGCGCTCTTTCTCTTCCCCCCAGTCACGCCGAAGTACACCACACTGCCTCTGTGCCTCTCTCTCTCTGTCTCTCTCCCCCTCTCTCCTTCATACACAGTCAGAGGTCCACACTGTCTCTGTGTCTCTCTCTCCCCTACACACACACACAGACTGAGGTACACACTGCCCGTTGTGTGTGTGTGTCTGCCTCTGTCTCTCTCCCACACACACAGTTAAAGGTACTCCACGCTGCCTGTGTGTGTGTGTGTCTCTCTCTCTCTGTCCCACCCCCCACACCCACACACAGTCAGTCAGTCAGAGGAACTCCCCACTGTGTGTGTGTGTGTGTGTGCGCCTCTGTCTCTCCCAATCACAGTCAGAGTGAGGTACTCCCCCCGCAGTCTCTCCGCGGCCTCTCCCCGGACAGGGTGCATCTGCCTCCATCAGGCTGCCCAGGCAGTCAGACACGACTTCGTAGGCGGGCTCCATGCACAGCTCCTGCCGGCCGGCTGGGAGCGGCGACGGAGGACAGGGGGAAGTTGGCCACCAGCGGGGCAGTCTCGGCTCTCCATGCAATATAACTGCTCTGGCACTGGACGGTGCGCATTTTCCCTTTGTAGGTCACATCAATAGATGCGGCCGCGCTGAATTCTATCTTTAACTCAAAGCCGCAGGATGGAGATGTTGCTTATTAAAACAGACCTTCATTGAAGGTTGGCTCAAGAGTAACTCGGGAAAGGAACTTGTTAACTCGGGAGACGAACTTGGAACATCGCAGAAATGACAGTTAACGGCAAACTTGAGTCATACCCGTGGGAACTCGGTTAAACTCTTGATCATAAACTTGGAGTCTCGTACGCAACCATGAGTCTTTCACTCTGGGTCACTCGTGGGTCAACTCGCACAGTGAGACAGGGCTTTCACCCATTAATATCTTAACTATCGCATGAAGCAATATGTGACTTAAATTGTGGTCGATTATTTATTAACCTCATACATCACAAGTGATAATGATAGAATCTACAATGTAAGCTTCTTTTAAATGTTATTTACAGAAATATCATCTTGTTAAGTATATCAAAATGGCTGAGGAAGGGTTAGTAATGTAATAGAGTTGAACAGATCAAAAGGGAAACCAGGTTCAAATCTCTTGTAGTGCAATCTGAAGTCTTGCTAAAAAATATATATATATACCTGTAGTGGGATAACTAATAATATTGAGTATAAGAGTATGTGGCAGCACCTCAGAGAAGGGGGTGTGAAAGAGGCGATTGGTACAGGAGTCTGATAGCAGTACGGAAGAAGTTGTTTTTGAAGTATTTTTGTCCAGGCTTGCAAACTTCTCTATGCTCTCCCAGAAGATAGAAGCAGGAAAAGGGAAAGGCTAGGGTGGCTGGCAGGTATCTTTGAAGATAGTTCCAACCTTCCTGATGCAATGCACTAGATGGAAGGAAGTGACAAGCCAGTGATGGACTAGGTTGTGTTCACCACTCTCTGCAGGTTCAGGCAGCCAGAAGCAGAACTGTTGCCATGGCATTGTTTCGGAATAGTTTCAGTAACACATCTACAGAAATTTGAGAGAATCCTTGTGGATATGCTGAATCTTCCCAGACTCTGAAGAAAGAAAATATGCTGTTGTGCTTTCTTGATCACCTCATCAGTGTGAAGGGACCAGGTTAGCTTGAAAGGTGAAAAGAATGCTGAGGAACTTGAAGTGGTCAACTATCTCTACAGCAGCTCTGTTGTGGAGGACAGGGCTGTGTGGACCTGGTTCTTTAGGTTAATAACCAACCCTCTTGTCTTGCTGCGACAAGGGTCTCAATCTCTTTCCTATACTTTGTCCCATAATTGTTGTAGATTTGTCCGACAATGGTATCGTTGACAACTTAAAGGGTGAATTGGCGTGATCCTTGGCCTTACAATCATGGGTCTACAGGGAGTGCACAAACATGAGGAGCACCAGTGTTGATGGTCAGGGTGGAGGAAATGTTATGGGCAATTCTAACTGCCAGAGGTCTGCCGGTCAAGAAATCCAGAAACCTGTTGCAAGTGGATGCCCCAAGGCCTTGGTCCATAAGTTTAGGTGGGAGTTTTTTTGGTATAATGGTGTTGAAAGCTGAGCTCTATCAATGAATGGCACCCTGCCATAAGTGTTCTTATTGTGAAGGAGATCTGGAGCTGGTTGTAGTTCAAAGGAAATGGAAGGTAGACACAAATTGCTGGAGTAACTCAGCGGGCGAGGCAGCATCTCTGGAGAGAAGGAATGGGCGACGTTTCGGGTCGAGACCCTTCTGGAAATGGTGTCCTCTGTGGACCTATTCTCCCTGTACACAAATTATAGATCTAGAGATCTAGATTGTCCAGGAGACTGGCATTGATATACACCATTACCAATCTCTCAAAGTACTTCCTTATGGTCTATGCTAGAGCAATTAGGTGTTAGTTATTGACACAGATCGCTTTACTCGGTCTAACTGTGGCAACTGTGCTGAATTACCACTGTGTATTCACTAACTGCTGGAAATTGGGATATTACTGTTTAACCTAATTTTATTACTAATTATGGCCAAACATTTTAATGGCAATAATTGATTCTTGACCAAAAGAACCAGACCTAGATCAGCTAGCACAGATTATGAAGATTACGGGCACACCTGGGACTGAATTCATTCATAAATTAGAAAGCATTGAGGTAATGCGGCATTATAGACTTTGCATGGTTCACATTGTTCTCAGTTTAATACCTTCTGCAATACTTCATCTTATTGCTAGCCTTTAAAAATGTTGGATTTTTGTAAGAGTGCACAATATTAATCATTAAGTGAAATGTGTAAAAGTCTTTACAGATGATGGGATTTTCAGTGTACTTACGTTAATGTTGAGTGCTATTGCAAGGCTAACCATTGCAAGGCTACACCTTACATTTCTAAACATTTCCTGATTTGATATAGTTGATAAAAAACATTATAAAATGTACTTGGGTATTGTGGAACACTGAAGATACCATCAATAAATGGACCACACACTCACAATACCAGTACAATTCACTCAAAATCAGTTAACCCATCTCCAAACTCAGTAAAACTCTGTTACTTCACCTGTTCGGTATTTTGATCTTGGACTGGCAGATTTTCAGCACAATTGGATATTACTCCCACTAATATCATAACACAGAGTCCCTGGAAACTGCAGATGCTGGAATCTTGAGCAAAATCCAAGTGCTGGAGAAACTCAGTGGGTCAGCCAGCAGGACTTTATGCATTGGAGAGCAGGAGGATGTGAGGTGATCCTACAGAGGTGTATAAATAAGCCCATGAGAGGAAATGCAAAAGTCTTTTACTCAGAGTAGGGGAACCATACTTAGGTGCACTGATGAGGTTAACGTTTTTTAAGTTTTAGTTTTAGAGATACAGCATGGAAACAGGTCCTTCGAGTCCACGCCGACCATCGATCACCCATTCATACTAGTTCTATGTTATCCCACTTTCACATCCACTCGCTACATACTCAGGACAATTTTACAGCGGTCTATAATCCTACAAATCCACACATCTTTGGGATGTGGGAGGAAACTGGAGCACCCAGAGGAAACCCATGGGGTCACAGGGAGAATGTGCAAACGGCACAGAAACAGCATCGGAAGTCATGATCGAACCTGGGTCTCTGACGCTGCGAGGCAGCAGTTCTACCAACTGATCCATGGAGTGTAGGAGATGTGACCTGGTGAGCCAGATGTCAACCCATCGAGATTTATAATGGAAGAGCAGATTAGCAGAATTTTATTGTGTTGGAAAATTTCGAGTGCATATTGCATTCAGGGTAATTCTGTCATCATTTACACAGAAAACAAGCACTGCTTGCAAAATTGGCCTGTTTGTTCATTGCTCTGAATTCCAGCATCATCTTGTGTCTGTAGATGTTATGAGCACTTGGTCTGCATCCATGGCTTTGTTGAACATTTCTGTGTAACATTCTAAATACTTTTTTAGTGACTTTAAAATTAGACCATTCACCCAAGCTGTGATGCATCCCATCAGAATACTTTCGACAGTACATCTATAGAAGTTTGAGAGAATCCTCTTGGACATGTTGAATTTTCTCCTATGACTAAGTAAATAAATACGCTGGTGCTGTTTCTTGATCACCCCATTGTTCTAAAGGGACCAGATGACACTCACAGTCATAGATTTCCAACTGGCTCCAAAATAACATAAAATTGCTAATTTATCAGGAGGTTTTCCAACATTATTTAAGATGTTTGCTTTCATTTTTAGGCTCGGGAATATATTAGAACTCTCCCCTATATCAAGAAAACAGACTTTTCTTTCCTATTTCCCAACACCAAATCTGTAGGTAAGTTAATATTTTTCTTTCATGAGTGATGTTTGTTTAATTTCACAGATTTTTCCCTTCAACTGAGACTAACCAGTTGAATTTTTTTTTTTTTTTTAAGTTTAAAGTTTTATGCTTTGGTGAAACATTTATGGTCAAAAGGGATAAAAAAAAAAAGCAGTGCCGTCAATTTACATTTGTAGACATGCAGCCTATATATTCACAGTGTCAGTGCTTCTGTAGATTAGTGGTGTTAGCACATTTTTGTGTACATGGTACCATTACCACTCGCGTGGCTCCCTGGGGTGATACAAACTTTAGGTGTTTGAGGGGTCTCAGTGTCCAGTGGCTGGAGGACCCTGGACTGCAGCCCTTCTCCACAAAACCTTTCGTAGGCTGCATCATAGAAACATAGAAAATAGGTGCAGGAGTAGGCCATTCGGCCCTTCGAGCCATTCAATATGATCATGGCTGATCAGTGTGTCCCTTGTCAGCATTCCCTTATGGATGTCTCATTGTACTGGAAGATTCAGGCAGGTGCAAAGAGTATCTTTCACTGAGTTGATGATCTTGCAGCAGGAATTGTTTTAGAGTGAACGGGTGATTTATGGTCGGATTGGACTCGGTGGGCTGAAGGGCCTGATCCCATGCAATGGATAAATCAATCAATCAATGATAACATGGCTGACGAAAATATTAAGAGTGCATCTTAGTGAAACATATTCAAAATAATTATACACAGATGAGTATTTTATCAGCAGAAATGTTTTAGAATTGTTGTTCAATCCTGTATTGCATGCAAGATTGGAAAATACCTATATTTAAAGGTACAGTTATACATTTTCTCAGTCAGTTATATTTATTAGTGAAAGTATTTGCAGTGGATGCAAGCCATTCTTGATCGCACGGGACTGTATCAGAAGAGAGGAAAAATATACTACATCAGCAATTTGAGATCACTAGCTTCCACATATATCATGTATATAGTATGAATCACATCTAATGATAAGTTGTGGCACTCCAGGACCGGTTTACAAACCAGGATATGGGAACCGTACACAACATAATTATGCAGAGATTAAGAATGGATGCTTTGTTGTTCCATCAGCTATTTTTTCCTATTGGGACTGAATGAAGAGAGAGGGCATCAGCTTATAAAAATTACACATTCCACCTTTGCACTCCTGCCCCTGTACTCTACTTTTCTCATCAGTTGTGTATTAGTTCTACTATTTAGATTTCCAGCTCAGTCTAAATCACCAGTGGTGCTCAATAAGGTTTTAGAAGAAATTGCAGTTTTCTCAACTCGTTACAAGTAGTCACTCAACTTGCAATAAAGCAGCTTTATTCTCTTGTTATGCTCATTAAAGATTACTAATAGTAATTACTTCTTTGCATTTAAGTGCAATGTTGTGGATTGATAGAATCCTGAAAATTCAAAGGTTTTATAAATGTTCAGCCATGATCACAATGAATGGCGGTGCTGGCTCAAAGGGCCGAATGGCCTCCTGCTGCACCTATTTTCTATGTTTCTAATTTTGTCCAAATCTGTCAACATTAACATTGCAAACAATCTAAACGATTTTAAGCTTGCAGTCACAAAACAGTCCAGGTTATACTAGTTACTGGGCCTCTCTATAATTCTCATTGGCAGGTTTTCCATTGAGAGCTCTGAGCCAAACAGAAATCAACTCCCACATTCCAGAAGCATTTTCTGGCCGGCTGGCCCAAGGCATACTTAAAGTTGTTACAGACCTCTCAGAGCAAGGTTACGTGTCATCCTTTAATTTCCAGGGTACTGGATGAAGCAATATGTAACGTATGAGCGAGACAAGGCTGCATATTGCCAGAGCTAATGTTAGAGGTGCAGTATGGTGGCGCATCGTTAGTATTGCTGCCTTACAGCGCCAGAGATCCAGGTTCGATCCTGACTTTGGGTGCTTGTTTGTACAGAGTTTGTACGTTCTCCCCGTGATTTGCGTGGGTTTACTCTGGGAAGCTCCAGTTTTCTCTCACAATCCAAAGACGTACAGGATTGTCGGCTAATTGGCTTGAAATTGTCTCTCTAATGTGTAGGATAGTGTTAGTGTACGGAGATCGCTGGTCGGCGCAGACCCGAAGGGCCTGTTTCCACCCTTTATCTCTAAACTAAACTAAAGGTGAGGTCAGGGAGGAAACTCATGACAGTGGTATTTTAAACCTTTCCTACCTTCTCAAATTCCCTTTAAGATCCCCCCCCCCACTTGCCTTAAATCGCTGCCCTCTAGTTTTAGACTTCTCTGCCTCCAGGAAAGAGACTGTGACTATTTATTTTATCTACACCCATGTCATTTTAAGATCACCAATGCGCCTCTTATGTGCCAGAGGGAACAAATGCAGTCTGTCCAGTATCTCCTAATTAACGTCTGCCATCCTGATGAATCTCTCCGCCACACTTTCTAATATTGCCACTTTCTTCCTGTAGTGGGGTGACCAGATCTGTACAAAATGCGTGGTGTGTCCAAAAAATAAGTGTGGCCTAACCAATGTTTTGTACAGCTGCAACATGATGTTCAAACTCTTATGCTATGTGTCTTAGCTTCTGAAGGCAAGTATGCCCAATGCCTTCTTTACTGCCCTGTCCCACTGTGTCACCATTTTCAACGAACATTGAACTGAAAACCCCAATATCTTTATGTACATCAGCACTCTCAAGGTCTCTGCCATTTACTGTATATGTCCTGCCAGATTTGATATCTCAAAATACATTACCTCATAAATGTCTGCATTAAATTCCATCTGCCAACAATTCATCTAACTTTCCAGCTTACCTATGCCCAACTGTATTGTTTTCTGCTGTCTAGGTCTCCACTAATTTGCACGTTGTTAGCTTATTTACTAATTTTAGTTTTAAAGATACAGCGTGGAAACAGGCTCTTCAACCCATCGAGTCCGTGCCGACCAATGATCACCTTATACACTAGTTCTGTCCAACTCACCAGGAACAATTTACAGAAGCCAATTAACCTACAAACCTGCACATCTTTGGAGTGTGAAAGGAAAGTGGAGCACCTAGAGAAAACCCATGCATCACAGGGAGAACGTACAAACTCCATACAAACAGCACTCGTAGTCAGGATTGAACCCAGATCTCTGGAGCCGTAAGGCTGCCACTGTGCCGCCATACAATTTGACCTCCTAATTTCCATCTAAATAATTAATGTATATATGTGGCAAACAACAATGGTCTGCACCAATCTTTGTGCTACATCAATGGTTATAGACTTCCAATCAAAGAAACAACTCTCCCCCACTACCCTCTGTTTTCCTGATACCGTCAATTTTGGATTAAGTTTGTCAACACACCTCTGGTCCCATGTGGTCTAATCTTCTGATTAATCTGTTGTGTTGGACCTTGTCAAAATCCTTGCTAAAGTCTATGTAAATCATAGGTAGACAAAAATACTGGAGAAACCCAGCGGGTGAGGCAGCATCTATGGAGCGAAGGAAATAGGCAACGTTTCGGGTCGAAACCCTTCTTCTGACATTTTCTATGTAAATCATGTCTGCCAACTCACCATCAAAAAACTCGGTTGGACATGCAAGACGATTTCCCCTGCACAAACGATGCCGACTCTTCCAAATCAATCCCTGCCTTTCCAACAGATCATAATTTCTTTCCCTTAGAATTTTCTCCAGTAACTTCCCTACTACTGCTGTAAGGTTCTTTGGCCAGTAGTTTCATAGTTCATCCCTACCACCCCTTTTGGAATAAGAAGACAACATTTGCTCTCCTCCAACGAGACTAACGAAGATGTTAAAATCTTGATAATCTCTTCCCTTTCTTTCCATGGTATCCTGCAATAAATCCTGTCAGGGCCTTCATTCGACTCTAGTGCTGTCGGGGAGGATTTAAACTAATGTTTAAGGGGGATGGGTGCAAGAGCAGAGAGACAGAGGGGTGTAAAATGAGGGTAGAAGCAATAGGTAGCAAGGTGAAAAGTAAAAGTGGCAGGCAGACAAATCCAGGGCAAAAATCAAAAAGGGCCACTTTTCAACATAATTGTATAAGGGGTAAGAGTGTTGTAAAAACAATCCTGAAGGCTTTGTGTCTCAATGCAAGGAGCATTCGTAATAAGGTGGATGCGTTGAATGTGCAGATAGTTATTAATGAATATGATATAGTTGGGATCACGGAGACATGGCTCCAGGGTGACCAAGGCTGGGAGCTGAACATCCAGGGATATTCAATATTCAGGAGGGATAGACAGAAAGGAAAAGGAGGTGGGGTAGCGTTGCTGGTTAGAGAGGAGATTAACGCAATAGAAAGGAAGGACATTAGCTCGGAGGATGTGGAATCGATATGGGTAGAGCTGTGAAACACTAAGGGGCAGAAAACGCTAGTGGGAGTTGTGTACAGGCCACCTAACAGTAGTAGTGGAGTTGGGGATGGCATCAAACAGGAAATTAGAAATGCGTGCAACAAAGGTAAAACAATTATAATGGGTGACTTCAATCTACTTATAGATTGGGTGAATCAAATTGGCAGGGGTGCTGAGGAAGAGGATTTCTTGGAATGTATGCAGGATAGTTTTCTAAACCAACATGTAGAGGAACCAACAAGAGAGCAGGCTATTCTAGACTGGGTATTGAATAATGAGGACGGGTTAGTTAGCAGTCTTATTGTGCGTGGCCCCTTGGGCAAGAGTGACCATAATATGGTTGAGTTCTTCATTATGATGGAGAGTGACATTGTTAATTCAGAAACAAGGGTCCTGAACTTAAAGAAAGGTAACTTTGAGGGTATGAAACGTGAATTGGCCAAGATAGACTGGCAATTGATTCTTAAAGGGTTGACGGTGGATATGCAATGGAAGGCATTTAAAGACTGCATGGATGAACTACAACAATTGTTCATCCCAGTTTGGCAAAAGAATAAACCTGGGAAGGTAGCGCATCTGTGGATAACAAGGGAAATCAGGGATAGTATCAAAACAAAAGATGAAGCATACAAATTAGCCAGAAAAAGCAGCCTACCAGGGGACTGGGAGAAATTCAGAGTCCAGCAGAGGAGGACAAAGGGCTTAATTAGGAAAGGGAAAATAGATTATGAAAGAAAACTGGCAGGGAACATAAAAACTGACTGCAAAAGTTTTTATAGATATATGAAGAGAAAAAGATTAATTAAAACAAATGTAGGTCCCTTGCAGTCAGAAACATGAGAATTGATCATGGGGAACAAGGACATGGCAGACCAATTGAATAACTACTTTGGTTCTGTCTTCACTAAGGAAGACATAAATAATCTGCCGGAAATAGCAGGGGACCGGGGGTCAAATGAGATGGAGGAACTGAGTGAAATCCAGGTTAGCCGGGAAGTGGTGTTCGGTAAATTGAATGGATTAAAGGCCGATAAATCCCCAGGGCCAGATAAGTTGCATCCCAGAGTACTTAAGGAAGTAGCCCCAGAAATAGTGGATGCATTAGTGATAATTTTTCAAAACTCTTTAGATTCTGGAGTAGTTCCTGAGGATTGGAGGGTAGCTAATGTAACCCCACTTTTTAAAAAGGGAGGGAGAGAGAAAATGGGGAATTACAGACCAGTTAGTCTAACATCGGTAGTGGGGAAAATGCTAGAGTCAGTTATTAAAGATGGGATAGCAGCACATTTGGAAAGTGGTGAATTCATTGGACAAAGTCAGCATGGATTTATGAAAGGTAAATCATTTCGAAGATGTATCTAGTAGAGTGGATAAGGGAGAACCAGTGGATGTGTTATATCTGGACTTTCAGAAGGCTTTCGACAAGTTCCCACATAAGAGATTAGTATGCAAATTTAAAGCACACGGTATTGGGGGTTCAGTATTGATGTGGATAGAGAACTGGCTGGCAGACAGGAAGCAAAGAGTAAGAGTAAACGGGTCCTTTTCAGAATGGCACGCAGTGACTAGTGGGGTACCGCAAGGCTCAGTGCTGGGATCCCAGCTATTTACAATATATATTAATGACCTGGATGAGGGAATTGAATGCAACATCTCCAAGTTTGCGGATGACACGAAGCTGGGGGGCAGTGTTAGCTGTGAGGAGGATGCTAGGAGGCTGAAAGGTGACTTGGATAGGTTGGGTGAGTGGGCAAATGCATGGCAGATGCGGTATAATGTGGATAAATGTGAGGTTATCCACTTTGGTGGCAAAAACAGGATAGTAGACTATTAATGGTGGCCAATTAGGAAAAGGGGAGATGCAACGAGACCTGGGTGTCATGGTACACCAGTCATTGAAAGTAGGCATGCAGGTGCAGCAGGCAGTGAAGAAAGCGAATGGTATGTTAGCATTCATAGCAAATGGATTTGAGTATAAGAGCAGGGAGCTTCTACTCAGTTGTACAGGGTCTTGGTGAGACCACACCTGGAGTATTGCGTACAGTTTTGGTCTCCTAATCTGAGGAAAGACATTCTTGCCATAGAGGGAGTACAGAGAAGGTTCACCAGACTGATTCCTGGGATGGCAGGACTTTCATATGAAGAAAGACTGGATAGACTCGGCTTGTACTCCCTCGAATTTAGAAGATTGAGGGGGGATCTTATAGAAACTTACAAAATTCTTAAGGGGCTAGACAGGCTAGATGCAGGAAGATTATTCCCGATGTTTGGGATGTCCAGAACAAGGAGTCACAGTTTAAGGATAAGGGGGAAGTCTTTTAGGACCGAGATGAGAAAATCATTTTTTACACAGAGAGTGGTGAATCTGTGGAATTCTCTGCCACAGAAGGTAGTTGAGGCCAGTTCATTGGCTATATTTAAGAGGGAGTTAGATGTGGCCCTTGTGGCTAAAGGGATCAGGGGATATGGAGAGAAGGCAGGTACAGGATACTGAGTTGGATGATCAGCCATGATCATATTGAATGGCGGTGCAGGCTCGAAGGGCCGAATGGCCTACTCCAGTACCTATTTTCTATGTTGCTATGTATCGAGGACCAGAGGACATGTGTTTCAGATGAAGGGGGAAAAGATTTAATAGGAATCAGAGGGGCAACTTTTCCACACAGAGGGTGGTGGGTGTATGGAACAAGCTGCCAGAGGAGGTAGTTGAGGCTGGGACTATCTCAACATTTAAGAAACAGTTAGACAGGTACATGAATAGGGCAGGTTTGGAGGGATACGGACCAAATGCTGGCAGGTGGGACTAGTGTAGCTGGGACATGTTGGCTGGTGTGGGCAAGCTGAGATGAAGGGACTGTTTCCACACTGTATCACCCTATGGCTCTATCCCGGAGACGTGCAGGTTCGTAGGTTAATTGGCCTCTGCAAACTGTCCCTAATGTGTAGGGAGTGGGTACAAAAGTGGGATATAGAACTAATGTGAACGGGTGATCTATGGTCAGCATGGGCTTGGTGGTCCGAAGGGCCTGTTTCCATGCTGCATCTTTCAATCATCAATTTGTGTAGACAAGCACAGGTCTTTAGCACTCGCGCTGATAAGTTGTTGAGGCCAATTTTGTTTGCTGCATTCAATCAACTGTTTCTTGTGATCATGTGGCACAAAATAAAAATGGCTAAAGAACAGCTTCTATGATGGTGGGGACATAGTTTGAGGAAATACATTCTTGCTATTGAGGGAGTGCAGTGTAGGTTTACAAGGTTAATTCCAGGGATGGCGGGACTGTCATATGCTGAGAGAATGGAGCCGGCTGGACTTGTACACTCTGGAGTTTAGAAGGATGAGAGGGTATCTCATTGAAACATATAAGATTGTTAAGGGTTTGGACACGCTAGAGGCAGTAAACATGTTCCCGATGTTGGGGGAGTCCAGAACCAGGGGCCACAGTTTATGAATAAGGAGTAAGCCATTTAGAATGGAGACGAGGAAACACTTTTTCTCACAGAGAGTTGTGAGTCTGTGGAATTCTCTGCCTCAGAGGGTGGTGGAGGCAGGTTCTCTGGATGCTTTCAAGAGAGAGCTAGATAGGGCTCTTAAAAATAGCGGAGTTAGGGGATATGGGGAGAAGGCAGGAACTGGTTGGGGATGATCAGCCATGATCACATTAAATGGCGGTGCTGGCTCGAAGGGCCGAATGGCCTACTCCTGCACCTATTAGAAACATAGAAAATAGGTGCAGGAGTAGGCCATTCGGCCCTTCGAGCCTGCACCGCCATTCAATATGATCATGGCTGATCATCCAACTCAGTATCCTGTACCTGCTTTCTCTCCATACCCCCTGATCCCTTGAGCCACAAGGGCCACATCTAACTCCCTCTTAAATATAGAATATATAATATTGTATATTGTCTATTGACTCTTTGTATTCCAGTAGGAATTTTACTAGGATTGGAAACTTCCCCAAATGACACTAACAATAGTGCAAAGCTTAATATTCCTCTCTGGTATATTTAAATGTACCACTTTGAAAAATCAGAAATCTTGCTTATTCACAGAACAATCATTTTATCCTGAAATAATGTTATTTGAAATGTTAACATTGAAAGAGAACTAGGGAAACCTACGTACGTAGAGAAGTCCAAAGATGCTAGGAATTAATTCTTGGACTTCATTTACCCATTTAGTGTGAGCCTCCAATGCACATCAGTCCTTCACACTTGGGCAAATGGATATATTCCAGTGGGCAACTTGGTCAGTGCAGACACGTTGAGGTGACAGTTTGCATTGCTGTTATACTCTACGACTTGAGATTGACTGCCAGAATTGTGCTAAAGAAATACAGCCATTGTAGGATACTATAAAGCAACAACCAGTGTACTGTTACATCACAGCGAAACAAATGTACAGATTCAATGGTTTTTTTGAGTTCCTAAAAAACAAAAAGAGATGCCAATGTAGCAAGGGAGAAAAATCTGCAGATATACCATGAACTTAAACAATTAGCTTAGTTTTACTATAATAAACAAAACAATTAAAAACAAAACAGTCACCAGGAGCATCTAATGTGGATCATCTTACAAAAAGCATTATCCATCGAGTGCATTTGAGAATTCACAATTTTCTTGAAAATACTTTGAAAGATTTGCACTTTGAGATGAAAAAAAAAACAAGCTTTTCATTAATCTGCTAGTTATTCATCGTTGACATCAATCTGACTCATGGGAGTGTGATCTGCATATTTCAATTATCCTTGTAACTACTGTGACCTCGGGCAGCTCCTGTGAGCATTCCTGACATTCTTAACAGTGCAGTACCGCAACTGCAGAGAGATTATTTTTTCGGATAATCACTAAACTTTACTGAATTTAGTTTGTTCCTTGTCAGAAAAAAATAGAAAGAAGGAAAGACAAAACTATTTAAAATATTTTAATAGAAAGATTTATTTACTTTGGTTTTGCATTTCAACTATTGCTTAATCAGAACGAAGCTATACGTTTCAGATCAAATGGAAGCTCAATTACACTCTCGTAGGGAGCATGGCCACTGGCATGTGTCCATTTGCACCAAGAATGGGAGAGTATTTGACATGCACATACAGTACCAGAGTTTGCAGCATTTATTTAACTATTTGAAAGAGTTGCTGTCTAGCTTTTAGCTCCAAGTGTCAATGGTTTGATTTCATTCAGCTATTGAATGGGATAGATTTGCCATCATGATGTCTTCAGACCAGGTAAATGTTCATGAGAATATGATTAGTTTAGTGAAACAATCTCTTTATATGTGGTATCTCTTTCCTTACTGGCAAACTATTAATTGCTAGTGCTTGTGGAGCAACAGGGCACAATGAGAAATTTGCACTCTATCTGTTCCTGAATACAAATTGAGTAGAAATCCAGTTAATTCACTAACTCAGCATTGAGCAATAGAATTGACAACTTAAGACTAACAAGATTGAAAAAAAAATCATTATCAAGCAGGTAGTTCAAGATCAAGCATGTTTATTTATCATAAGCACAGGATTTGAATGGGAACAATGAGATTTTTACTTGCTGTAGCTTTAAAGGCTCATTAAATGCAACACCATCAAAAATAAATATACAATAAATTATTTGTTATTCCATATAAACTAGACTAATATAGGGCAAAAAGCTAAGTATGTAGAGCAACCATAGTGTAATGACCACGGTGATTTGGTGCTGAGGTTGAGTTGCGGTTAGGTTAGAGTTGTGCAGATTGGTTCAAGAATCTATGGTGATGGGAAGAAGCTGTTCTTGAATGTGAACGCTGAATCTCCTCAAACATTTGAGGAAGTAGACAGTGGAAAATCATTATATTTTGATGGCATCAATGTGTTGAACCCATGACAGATCTTCAGAAATGTGTACACCCAGGAACTTGAAGTTGTTGACTCTCTTCACCACCACCCTACCAATGAAGAAAGGCATGTGGCCCCTCCGTTTTCCTTTCCTGAAGTCAACTATCGGCTCCTTGGTCTTGCTAATGTTGAGAGCAAGATTGCTGTGCTGGCACCTCTCAACCAAATTATTGATCTCCCATGTTGGACATAAGCTAATCACAAATCAGGAACTCTATCACATTTAAAATATAAATTACTCTGGGAATATATTGCACAGTAGTAAATGAAGCTGTTTATCCTTGGGAGTATTCTGAATTAAATTGTTTAATTATTATCAGTTTCAACTTCATTCTTCATCTTGCATATGGTGTGCACAGCCTAACAAAACACTACATCTATTTGTTTGAGCACGTCGGGTTGGTTGCATTAGTCGAAACAGGGTGGACCACGTGAAGGTTGCAATCTCCCACCCCTTCAACTTTATTTAAGTATAAGTATTAGGTTGTCTAACTGCATTAATTTTCAACATGGACAGCCTGGATAGTATTTAATTTAAAATTATATTTTCCTATTGCACAGAACTGGTTCTGATGAAGAGGCCTGGGCCCAAAATGTTAACTGTTACTCTTTCTACAGATAGTGCCTGACCTCCTGAATGTTTCCAACATTTTCTGTTTCCAGTATCTGCAGCTTTTAATTCTGATACCACTTGTCACAGTATTCCTTCTCTACAGCATGCTTTCTATTTGCTTTTCCCTTAAAGAAAATCTAAGTTTGTCCAAATATTTGAAACTTTGTGGTGAGGTTGTGATCCATGTCACTTAAGTGGATGGTATTGTAGATAGTGAAGATGGTTGTCAAAATTTGTAGCAGGATCTTCATCGGTTGGGCAGATGGCTTGAGGAATGGTTAACGGAGTTTAATATAGAAAAGTGAGAGGCATTGCATTTTGGGAAGTCAAACCAGGGCAGGACCTACACAGTGAATGGTAAGGCTCTGGGGTGTATTGTAGAGCAGAGGGATCTAGAAGTGTAGGTAGATAATGTGGTCAAGAAGTGTTTCGGCACATTGGACTTCATCAGTCAGAGTATTGAGTATAGAAGTTGGGAAATCATGTTACAGTTGTACAAGACATTGGTGAGATCACATTCAGAGTATTGTGTTCAGTTTTGGTCACCCTGTTATAGGAAATATGTTGTTAAGCTGGAAAGGGTGCAGAAAAGATTCCGAGGATGTTGCCAGGACTCGAGGGCCTGAGCTATAGGATGAGGTTGAGCAGGCTAGGACTTTATTCTTTGGAGCACAGGAGGATGAGGAGTGCTCTTACAGAGGTGTACAAGAGGAATAGATAGGGTAAATGCACACAGTCATTTGCCTGGAATAGGTAAAACTAGAGCAAATAGGTTTGTGAGGGGCAACTTTCTTTACACACATGGTGGTAAGTGTATGGAATGAGCTGCCGGAGGAGGTAGTTGAGGCAGGAACTAGCACGTTTAAGAATCATTTAGACAGTTACATGGATAGGATAGGTTTAGAGTGATATGGGTCAAACGCAGACAGGTGGAATTAGTGTAGATGGGGCATGTTGGTCGGCATGGGCAAGTTGAGCCGAAGGGCCTCTTTTAGTGCTGTATAAAGACCCTGTCTAGCATCAAACCAGTCTTCAAATTGCAGGCTGGAGTGCCTGGGCAGATCTTGCACCCCTTCAACATCAAGAGTGGATCTAAAGCAAAATATTGGAGAGATATTAACCACCTTCCACTCTTATGGTACCACCCCTGTGGCTGAAGATGATGCAAATATATCTGCTGGGGCTCCAAATATTAACAGAACTGACTCATTATACAGAGGATGTAATTTATGGATGCAATTTCACAGAAATATTGGTAGAATGCTATACAGATATTTCTGATGGTAACTTTTGGATTAAGAAGAGTTGAAAGTTCACTCTTCTTTTAAAATATCAATGATTTCTCTTAGCATTGGACCTCCTGGAGAAAATGTTGGTGTTGGATGCTGACAAACGGTTATCAGCCACTGAAGCTCTGAGTCATCCTTACTTTGAACCATTCAAAGACCAAGAGGATGAGACCAAACCTGAGCCATTTGATGATTCTTTGGACCAGTTGAAATTGTCAGTTGATATGTGGAAAAGTAAGTGATTGTTGAATAGTTGGTAAGTAAGCTGCATCACTTCATTTCACGTTGAGAAAGTATTTTATTTTCTAAAACAAATGCTGAAATATTACTTGATTTGCAAATTAACAAAAACAAAGGACTATTTATGGATTTGTTCATATGCTGATTAATTTATGGGATACTAACAACCTTAAAAAATGTCAAGGAATTATTCACAGGATTCACAGAATTGTTTTAAGCTTGTTATTAATTTAAAAAAATTAGTATCATTAATGAAGACTTTGCAAATATATAAATAAATCAAAACACTTGGAGGTAAAATGTTAAATATCTGTATGTAAACCAGAAAAACATTTAATTGATTACTGTTATTTTCAGGACATGCATTTCAGGAGGTGATGAGATTTGTTCCTTTTTCAAGTCTAAACAGGATTCCGAAGGAAACACCACTGTAGCTCTCTGACCACCACTGACCCAACTCGTGTGTGTTGAATTGAAAATCCTAAATAGTACATGCATGTTTATAAATTACAGAATTTCATCCATTTTATCTTTTGAACATTTAAATCACATGTATATTTTAATAATAACTTCAGTCGAATGTTCTGTACAATCATTGACATTAAGAGTAATTGATTGGAAAACTAGATGTGAATATAATTATTTCTATAATTTTGCCAAGATGTCCAATAAATAATGTTCAATGTATGCTCAATGGAATAAGCTTTTGTTTCCTTTGAACTTTTGCAGATATAGGCTGATTTTCTGTGGTGACTATGAATAAGTTGCTCACAAATCTACATCTCCACCATCAACCACAATAAACTGTCATTCCCTCAAATATTCTGGGTTGGGTCAGAAGTGGGAAGAACTAAGTTCTTGGCATATTCTGCTCTCTCTACCTTTCTCTTTGGTATATCTGACAATAATAATTTACTATTGTACTTAAGTTTAAACTGATTGTATCTATGTATGGTATGTGTGATGTGTTTAGATAACACACAAAACAAATCTTTTCACGTACCTCAATACACGTGACAATAAACCTAAAACTTAATCCCAGTTTAGATTTGCCACAATGTGTAAGAAGGAACTGCAGATGCTGGTTTAAACCAAACATAGACAGAAAAAGCTGGAGTTACTCAGCGGGACAGGCAGCATCTCTGGAGAGAAGGAATGAGTGACGTTTCGGGTCTCGACCCGAAATGTCACCCATTCCTTCTCTCCAGAGATGCTGCTGTTCCCGCTGAGTTACTCCAGCTATTTGAGTCTATCTTAGATTAGCCACAATTGGGTCAATTTATTCCAAGCAAACCCTTCTGCTCTTGAAGCAGACATAGTGTCAGATGCATACACCTAACACACCTACAGGTCCCGTTTAAATGTCAGCAGTGTCCTACATGATTCAGAGATGGTCATAAATAAATTAAAAATGTTGAAAACAACTTGGCAATATACAATTTAATTTGTAGGTGTTTTTAAGTAGAAATTATTAACTTTCAATCTCCAGACAAATTTGGGTGGATTCCTAAATCAATCAGAAAGTTTATAAGTAAAAGCAGCAAGCTGTTAGGAAGACAAGCTCTATGTTGCCCTTCATTGCAAGAGTGAAGAAGAGCCCATCCAACACATCATTGTCTAATTCCCACAGATGCTGGCTTGCCTCCTGAGTTGCTATTAGTTTTGAATGAACTCAGTGACAGTGTTTCCACAGTCCTGCGAGGTAGATTTCCAAATATTCACCACCGTATGAGTTAAGAAATTGTTACTTTTCTCAGTTATAATTAGATTGTCCCTTATTCTCAATATGTCCCCGTGGTCTAGAGTCTTCGGTAAAAGGATACATCCTCTCTGCATCTAGTCCACCAAATCAATAGGACTTGCCTCATACTACTGAACTCCATAGAATAGGTTAATTTATTATTGTCAGA
>CM075981.1:22990360-23073442 GCA_038087875.1 Malacoraja senta | reverse complement strand
CTCTGCCGCCTGTTGGTCGGCGCAGCTGCTCGTTAAATGTCCCCTGGCTGCCATTGGCTCGCAGCGCTGACCGTCATCGCGACTGTCCGCCAGCAAGGTTGGTGGCGCCCTAGCGCGCTGGGGGAGGGGATGGGGGTTGTTGGCTGAAGGGTAGAAATTCCTCCTCAGAGTAGGCCTCCGAGCCTCCTGTAAGTATTCCAATGGCGAATAATGGATCGTGGTGTGTGTGTGGGGGGCAGTCAATGTGGATTTCGTGCCGATATTTGGGCGGCTGCTTGCATCAGCAGCGGTTAAATTCAAATGCGCCCGGGAAAATGGTTTGCTGCAGTGACGTCAGCCACCTTTTGACCCCCCGGTGGCCTCTACGTCATGGATCGGCTGAGCTTACCTTGCTGTGGATGCAGCCAACGCCATGGTGCAAAAGCACTGAGGAAGTCAGATAGTAAACAAAAGGCTGAGCAGGGAGCTGGAGTCACCTTAGCAATCTCCTGCATAATTGCACCCGTTGGTGTGTATGTTTTTTAGTTTGTTTTTTACCACGTATAATGAGGTACAGTGAAAAGCTTTTTGTTGTGTGCTGTCCAGCAGTGGTAAGACAATACATAGAAAATAGGTGCAGGAGGAGGCCCTTTGGCCCTTCGAGCCTGCACCGCCATTCATTGTGATCATGGCTGATCATCCACAATCAGTAACCCGTGCCTGCCTTCTCCCCATATCCCTTGATTCCGCTAGCCCCTAGAGCTCTGTAACTCTTTTAAATTCATCCAGTGAATTGGCCTCTACTGCCTTCTGTGGCCTATACATGTGTAGGAAGGAACTGCTGATGCTTGTTTACACTGAAGATAGACCCAAAAGGCTGCAGTAACTCAGCAGGACAGACAGCATCTCTGGAGAGAAGGAATGGGTGACGTTTCAGGACGAGACTATACATGATTACAATTGAGCCATCCACAGTGTACAGATGTTATTTTTGATGTTATTTTTAGAGATACAGTATGGAAACCTGCCCTTTTGATTCACTCGAGTTCTGTGTTATCTCAGTTTCTCATCCACTACCTACACACCAGGGGCAGTTTACTCGGGGCAGTCTGAAGAAGGGTCTCGACCCGAAAAGTCACCTTTCCTTCTCTCCAGAGATGCTGCCTGACCCGCTGAGTTACTCCAACATTTTGTCTACCTTACAGAAATAACTAATCTTCAAACCCGCACGTCTTTGAGATTGATAGAAACGTTGAATATCGACTATCAATCATTCATTCACACTAGTTATCCCATTCTCTCATCTGCTCCCTGCTCACTAGGGGCAATTTAGAGGCCAATTAACCTGCAAACTTGCACGTCTCTGAGATTGATTGAAAGATGAGCATGGAAACACCCTTTGGCCCATCGAGTCTGCCAACCATTGATCACCCTTTCACACTAGTTCTATGTTGTCCTACTTTCTTATCCACTGCACACTAGGGAAAATGTAAATAGGGCAATTAACCTACAAACCTGCACATTTTTGAAATTGATCGATTGAAATGGGGTTAGGAGGGAAATATAGATCAGCCATGATTGAATGGCGGAGTAGACGATCGGCCGAATGGCTTAATTCTGCTCCTATCACTTATGATCTTATGATATGTTTTCAAGAGAGAGTTAGATTTCGCTCTTAGGGGTATGGGGAAAAAGCCAGAATGGGGTACTGATTTTGGATGATCAGCCATGATCATATTGAATGGTGGTGCTGGCTCAAAGGGCTGAATGGCCTACTCCTGCACCTATTCTCTATGTTTCTATGACCTTAATCCACGCCAACTATTAATCACCCGTTCATAGTAGTTCGATGTTATCCCACATTTTCACTAAAGGCAATTTTACAGAGGCCAATGCACCTGCATCTCTCAGATTGATTGAAAGATACAGCATGGCAACAGGCTCTTTGGCCCACCGAGTCCACGTTGACTATCACTAGTTCACACTACTTCTGTGTTATCTCACATTTTGCATTCACTCTCGAGATATTTGGGGTAATTTGCAGATCTCAATTAACCTACGAAAATACCTTTGAAATTGATTGAAAGATATGCATGAAAACAGGCCCTTTGGCCCACTGAGTCCATGCTGACTATTGATCACGCATTAATATGTGTACTATGTTATTCCAATTTCTCATCCGCTTCCTACACATTAGGAGCAATTTTACAGAGGCCAATTAACCTACAAACCCACACAACTTGTTGATATGGGAAGAAGCTGGAACATTTGGAGGAAACCCACACCATCATAGAGAGATTGCACAAAATCTATAAGGGCAACACCCAAGGTCTGGCCTGAATGGGTCTCTGGCGCAGTGAGGCAGCAGCTCTACCAGCTGTGCCGCTGTGCGCCCTGTTTGGACAAGCCTTGAAAACTAGACCAACGGAATTATGTACATGTCCTGTACGGCGGGGAATGTTTTATTCCTACCTTCATGGATAGTTAGTGAGCGCATTTTAATTTTGCAAGTGTGGATTTAGTGTCCAACTTTCCGAGCAAAATGCACGTTTATGCACGATACATTATCGCAGGATGTCAGCAGCTTTCATTTATTTGTGGCCCTTCTGGGTGGAAAAAGAACCAAAATGCTTCACAGGAACATTGTCAAGCGTACTAAACGAATGAGGTTGAGGATATTTACGAACCAAACAACTGATTTAATTCTGGTGTCCGTTTTGGTATGCAGTATGTGTTACTTTGTTTAAACACTTCAGTTGGTGATTCATTGTACCCAACATTTTATTTCTATGTGGAAGTTTATGCAGGATGTAAATAACGATTCTTGTTGAAATAATAGCTTTCTAGCATTAAGCCTAAATAATTTGTAACAATGTAAATGGGATTTTTTGAAGAAAACCTCTGAACTGCAATTATCATAGATTGCTAGTGTTTACACAATGTGGAAAACAGAATATTATCCAAGGAATTTCAAATAGTATATACATTTAGTAGACCGTTTATAATTTGGAAGCCTTCGCAAACATCTGTCATCATTTAAATTGCCTGTGATGATAATATAATGTTGCCATTAACTTACACATACAGATTTATTTTGATCCAATGTAAAACACACCGATAATTATACAATATTAGTGTGTGTTTGTCAGTGTGCAAGAACTGAAATTTAAATATGTAAGGCCACCCATTGGGAAATGTTTTGCCAAAGCAGAGATGTTTTCATTCTTGCTTCTTAGATAGTTTGGAGTAAAAATATTTTAATTTTCACGTGGATTTAGTGTTCCTTCTAGAGCAGGGAGTCAGAGCTGATATGCACTTTTCATAAAGCTGTGTAAAGTTAACATCCCATTCTGATCTCCTGCCAATATTTTCAATGTTCCACTGACTTGATGTACTTCTGATTCAAAACTTTACTTGAGGAAGATCACTTGCTATAAAATAATATAATTTATATGCATTTCCATATGTTTTCTTCAGAGCAGCGAATCAAGCGTTTAATTGTCATATGTACCGATCTCAGAACAATTAAATTATTGCTTGCTGCAGCTTTAATACTTGTAAACAATAATACACAGTAAATATAGTCAAAAAACAATAACCTAATGACATTAATACTAGTTAGCCACAATGGTGAAAAAGTCCATGGTGCAACCAAAACCAAAGACTTTACCAAATCTCCAAGTTGTAGTTTTGTCATTGTGAGGTATTGAAACCAAAAGAATATGCAAGTCAATTGTATCTTTTAATGATTTTTAAAATGAGAAGGGTTTTGTTTTATGCTCTTACCAAAGCAGAAGTCTTGCTGTCACTGAAACATTCCCCTCTTTCTAAGCCAATTAACCTACAAACCTGTACGTCTTTAGAGTGTGGGAGGAAACCGAAGATCTCGGAGAAAACCCACGCAGGTCACGGGGAGAATGTTCAAACTCCGTACGGACAGCACCCGTAGTCAGGATCTAACACGGGTCTCCGGTGCTGCAAGTGCTGTAGGGAAGCAGCTCTACCGCTGCACCACTGTGCCGCCCAGTTATTTTACAATTTTGTGCACATTTGTTAGAGGGAGAGAAATGTAAATGCAAACCTTTATGTAGAAAATGTATGTTTACTGTATCATAAATTTCTTGAGAAAACATCAACATGCATCGAGTGCTCTGTCAAAATTAATTTTGCTTTCCAAAATCAATTACTTTAAAAATAAAAATCACATTTATTGAATGGATTGAAAGCTGGATAGAGAAAATACCTTTACATGTTGCAATTCTTTTTTATCAATTTCTCATTCTTGCATTGGTAAATATCTTCTCAGATAGTAATTATTGTTGAGTCACTTTTATTTTTAGAAAATAAATTGGTCAAGTAAATTAAAGTAGTAGTTGAGAAGAGCATGCTGAAGTGAAAATATTTAATTTACTGCTTTAAGAGCTGTAAGTAGAATTAAAACTTGTATACACCAATGCAGGTTACAGTTAATATACAGTCTGCTTAAATTGGTTACCACATTTTTTTTGTCAGTTTTCTTGCCTTAAATATTTTATTTTATTCTGTTTATAAAGGTTTATTTCATTTTAACTATTTCATTTGTAACTGCCACCGTTCAGTATGGTGAAACCTTCAGTAGACGCAAGGAACTGCAAATGCTGGTTTATATTTTTTTAAATCGACACACAGTGCTTAAGTAACTCAGCGGGTCAGGCAGCATCTCTGGAGAACATGGATAGATGATGCTTGGGGTCATCGCCATTCCATGTTTTCCAAAGATGCTGCCTGAGCCGCTGAGTTACACCAGCACTGTGCCTAAAGAGTAATATCCATCATAACTTGAAAAGGAAAAACAATTGCAGGTGTCTTCTTTGTTAATGTTTCAATCTGAAACATTAACTCTGTTTCACTCTCCTTAGATGCTGCCTGACCTACTGTGTATCCCACCAACTTGTTTATATTTCATATATCCGTCGACCTTTTTGTACATATCTTAGTTTCTTTTGCCATTTTTCTGTGCTCAAATTATTTAAAATTAGACAAATGTGAAAACAATAGTGCTATAATTCACTGCGATCTGTTTGTAATTACCGTAAAATAAATATCCATATATTTTGATTCACCCAACACTTGGTGTTATTGAATTAATAGCATAAACATATACTTGAGGAAAGTGTGAAGTTTGATCTCCAGTTTGTTGTAGTTAGTCAGAAGTTGTAAGTGCCTAAGAATTGTCTTCAGTTTCCTGGATTAGCATGAGAAAGATTGGTCAGGATTTTAATTCCTTGAACCAACACTGTGCCTCCGTGGACGGCAAATAAGGATCGGACTTGGCTGCTTGTTGTTGAATAACTTTTTGGTGCTTACTGGGGAAGTCTATTTTTGAATTAATGCTTACCGTTGAATAAACAAATAATCGATTTTTAGTTGAGGAACAATAGCATGCTGGAATTTCAGAATCAATAAATGCTGAAGACATTGAGAAAGTTGACAAGATGTGATAATGTGGTGCTGGAGGTATTTTCTGTAGGTAGGCAACAAAAGACCCTGCCACTTTCATTTTGGTGTGAATACGTTGCTAACGTTATGAGTATAGTCGTGACTTAACTATCTTAGGCCAGTTTACTATAAGGAACGATGATTCATGCATATGCGGAAAGAGATACTTTGCAGTTGCAAATACAATGCTGCTGACAATACTTACCTTGTTTGTCAACATTTTGTTTGGCAACATTATGTATTCTTGAAATCCACGATTTTGAACACTGACATCATATTTAAAGAAAAGTTGAATGCTTGGAGCATTCAAATTTGAATGAAGTTGTATCCAGATTAATTTGATACAAGATACAAGAAACTACAGATGCTCTAATCTTGAGCAAAAAAAGTGACCATAAGACATAGGAGCAGAATTAGGCCATTCGACCTGTCAAGTCTGCTCTGCCATTCCATCATGGCTGATTTTTACCTCTCAACTGCATTCTCCTGCCTTCTCCCCATAACCTTTGACACCCTTAATAATCAAGAACCTATGAATCTCTGTTTCAAAAAATACCCTATGACTTGCCCTCCACCTTCATCTGTGGCAGTGTATTCTACAGATTCACCACCCTTGGACTAACGAAGTTCCTCGTCATGTCCATTCTAAAGGTACTTCCTTTTATTCTGAGGTGCTGGAGGGACTGAATCAATGCTGCCTGACTCGCTGAGTTCCTCCAGCAATTGTTCTTTTTAAATTTGATGCAAGTTTTGTAAATTGATACTAATATAGGGTATTGGATAAGAAGCACTGATTATAGTTGATTATATCTGAATGAGGCAGGCAAGTCAAGTCACATTTATTTATATAGTAAATTTAAAAACAACTCTCGTTGGCCAAAGTGCTTTACATTTGTTATAAGAATAATATAAACAAACTAACTACATACATATATACATATAGCCCTCGCTCGGAGGACGTCAAGAAAGGCTTGGGAGTATAGATGTTTTTAGTCTTGACTTAAAGGAGTCAATGGAGGGGGCAGTTCTGATGGGAAGGGGGATGCTGTTCCACAGTCTAGGTCGCCCCTGAGCTTATGCCTAGACCGCGGGATATTCAGCAACCCCAAGTCGGCCGATCTGAGGGACCTGGAGGTGGAGTGGTGGGTGAGAAGACTTTTAATGTAGGTGGGGGCAAGCCCATTGAGGGCTTTGTAGACATAGAGGAGGATCTTGAAATGTATACGGAACCGCACAGGGAGCCAGTGGAGAGAGGCCAGGATCGGGGTGATGTGGTCCCTTTTTCGGGTGCCCATCAGGCGTCTCGCTGCGGCGTTTTGGACCAGTTGCAGGAGGGACAGGGACGATTGGCTGATGCCAGTGTAAAGGGAGTTGCAGTAATCTAGGCGGGAGGAGATAAATGTGTGGATGATCTTTTCGAGGTCATCAAAGTGTAGGAATTGTTTTATTTTAGCTATCGTCCGAAGCTGAAAGAAGCTAGCTTTTACCACGTCATTGACTTGTTTGTCAAATTTCAGTGCTGAGTCAAATATCACGCCAAGGTTTTTGACGTGAGGTTTGAGTAGTGGGGTAATGCTTCCAAGGCTGCCTGCTATCATTTTGATTGAGTCCGAGGGGCCAAGAAGGATGACCTCAGACTTACTCTCGTTGAGTTGGAGGAAGTTCTGGGCCATCCAGCACTTTATATCCTCGAGGCAGCGTGTAAGATTAAGCAGATTTGATTGGTTTTTGGGCTTCAGGGGGAGATAGAGTTGTGTATCGTCTGCGTAGCAATGGAAGGAAGATTGGGCATCTTGGTCGGCATGGACAAGTTGGGCCAAAGGGCCTATTTCTGTGCTGTATGACAGGTTTATTTAATGCATGCTCCCTTATTGACTATTACTTTGGCATAATGCGTTTCTATCAAATGTTTTGTTCACAGATTGCATGTGATGACAAAGGGTTACTGGGTGAAGTATAATTCTCGCTGTAAATTTACTGGCTTTTTTTCAAACAGGACTTTTTAACCACTGAGATGATTTTAAAAAATGTTCTCCCATCGTCTGTTTTCAAAACCTAAATCAAACAAACTAGCAAATAATAAATGCAAATGAAAATAGGCTAATTTAGCATGACATGGAAGGAGTTAATTTAGATATTGGGGTGAAGAGAGAATTTTTTTTTCTGCCCTTTTCCCTTGTTTTACAAATTTAGTTTTGTTTTTCCTTTCTCTTTGATGTTACAAGTATTCTGTTTTCTCATGATATTTCAACTATTCAACCTACTCCCGACTGGTATCAAAATTGTACTGTTCATTGATAGTTGTCTGTTATTCAGTGAAGAAAAATGTGGATCAGAAATGTTAAGGTGTCTGTGATATTATATTACATGCATAGTCAAGAATTGTTGATTTATCAGTGAAAAGGGGTGACATTACAAAATCAGTAAATATTAACAGGTTTTCTCTTCATTTTGAAAGTAATATAAACACATCAAGGTTTTTCACAGCCATGGGGCTAGTCCCTAACTTCCTAATTTATATAGTTATATATACTGTTTGTTTGAACTTCTAATTGTCCAGCTATTACACTTATTGCAACAGGCCCTTCAACCCTCCATCGATCACTTGTACACTAGTTCTATGTTATCCCACTTTCTCATCCACTCTCTACACACTTGGGGCAATTTACAGGGGCCAATTAACCTCGACCCCACCTTGCCAAGCAACTACAGACCCATTTCTAAACTGCCTTTCCTCTCAAAATTCAATTCAATTCAATTCAATTCAACTTTAATTGTCATTGCACAGATACAAGTATGGGTACAACGAAATGCAGTCTAGCGTCTGCTCGTAGCAATATTGCAATATAGAAATAAAAACACAGAACAAGAACAAAATACAGAATAAAATACAGAATGAGTAAACAATGTGGACGGAGAGACTGGAGAAATCTATCGGCGGGACTCCGAGTTCAGCAACGTGATAGTGTTGTTAAAGAAGCTGCTTGTATGAGACCTGAGGCTTCTGTACCGCCTCCCTGATGGGAGGAGGGCAAACAGTCCATGGTTAGGGTGGGAGGGGTCCTTGATGATCTTCCCGGCCCGTCTCAGACGCCGTTTTCGGTGGAGGGCATCCATTGCAGGGAGCGGGGCACCGATGATGTACTGAGCGGTCTTCACCACCCTTTGTAGTGCCTTCCTGTCAGCTACCGTGCAACTATTGTACCATGCCGTGATGCAGGTGGTCAGGATGCTTTCGATGGTACAGCGGTAAAAGTTGGTCAGGATCTGGGGGGACAGGTGAGCTTTCTTGAGCCTCCTCAGGAAGTAAAGGCGCTGCTGCGCCTTCTTGCTCAGTTTGGAGGTATTGAGGGACCAGGACAAATCCTCCGAGATGTGTACCCCGAGGAATTTGTAGTTGGAGACGCGCTCCACCTCAGTCCCGTTTATATGGATGGGGGCATGTCTTCCCCCTCTGTTCTTCCTGAAGTCAACAATAATCTCCTTCGTCTTCATGGAGTTGAGGACGAGGTTATTGTTGGCACACCAGACTGCCAGGTGCTGTACCTCCTCCTTGTAGGCTGACTCGTCGTTGTCACTGATCAGTCCTACCACCGTGGTATCGTCGGCAAATTTAATGATGGCGTTGGAGCCATTCTTAGGGATGCAGTCATGGGAGTAGAGGAGAGGGCTGAGGTTGTCGACCCTAACAGACTGTGGTCTGTTGGTAAGGAAATCCAGTGTCCAATTGCAGAGGGAGGTGGAGATGCCAAGTCCGCTGAGTTTGGTGATCAAGCTAGCGGGGATGACCGTGTTAAAGGCGGAGCTGAAATCCATAAACAGCAGCCTGATGTAGGTATTATTGCTGTCCAGGTGGGTCAGGGCAGAGTGTAGGGCCGCCGATATGGCGTTCTCTGTAGACCTGTTGGTCCGGTAGGCAAATTGATAGGGGTCCAGTGTGGGGGGAGGCTGGCTTTGAGGTGAGCCAGGATCAGCCGCTCAAAGCACTTTGCAATGACAGGGGTGAGTGCCACTGGGCGGAAGTCGTTGTGAATTCCTGTAGCTGATTGTTTGGGCACTGGCACAATGGTTGATGTCTTGAGACAAGTGGGGACGACACCCTGGGCCAGTGACAGATTGAAAATGTCAGTGAAGACCATGGATAGTTGTCCAGCACATGCCCTGAGCACCTTGAAAAGGTAATTTTAAGTCAACTTATACCTTACCTTCACCAAAACACTATCTTGGAAACTTTCCAATCAGGTTTCAGGGCTCACCATAGCACAGAGTCTGCCTTGTTGAAGGTACACAATGACCTACTGCTCACCGTTGACTCCGGCGACTGTGCAATTCTGCTCCTTCTTGACCTCAGCGCAGCATTTGATACTGTCGACCACACCATCCTAATTGAACGTCTCCGGTATGGGGTTGGTATTGATGGCACTGCCCTGAGCTGGTTCATCTCCTACCTCAAAGGTAGGAGTTTCTCG
Organism: Malacoraja senta; assembly: GCA_038087875.1. Classification (NCBI taxonomy): domain Eukaryota; kingdom Metazoa; phylum Chordata; class Chondrichthyes; order Rajiformes; family Rajidae; genus Malacoraja; species Malacoraja senta. The sequence goes on along the minus strand of CM075981.1, from coordinate 23,063,516 downwards.
ACTAACATAGGCAACTCTTTCTCCTCCCCAGCTAATCTCTGCTGTGGGGTTCCACAAGGTTCCATCCTTGGCCCCATTCTCTTCTCCCTGTATATGCTCCCCTTAGGCCAAGTCATTGAAAGGCACGACATTTCCTTCCATTGCTACGCAGACAATACACAACTCTATCTCCCCCTGAAGCCCAATAACCAATCAAATCTGCTTAACCTTATCCGCTGCCTCGAGGATATAAAGTGTTGGATGGCCCAGAACTTCCTCCAACTAAACGAGAGTAAATCTGAGGTCATCCTTCTCGGCCCCTCGGACTCAATCAAAGTGATAGCAGGCAGCCTTGGAAGCCTTACCCCACTACTCAAACCTCACGTCAAAAACCTTGGCGTGATATTTGACTCGGCACTGAAATTTGACAAACAAGTCAGTGCCGTGGTAAAAGCTAGCTTCTTTCAGCTTCGGACGATAGCTAAAATAAAACAATTCCTCCAGTTTGGTGACCTCGAAAAGATCATCCACACATTCATCTCCTCCCGCCTAGGTTACTGCAACTCCCTTTACACTGGCATCAGCCAATCTTCCCTGTCCTGCCTGCAACTGGTCCAAAACGCCGCAGCGAGACTCCTGACGGGCACCCAAAAAAGGGACCACATCACCCCGATCCTGGCCTCTCTCCACTGGCTCCCTGTGCGGTTCTGTATAAACTTCAAGATCCTCCTCCATGTCTCAATGGGCTTGCCCCCACCTACATTAAAAAGTCTTCTCACCCACCACTCCACCTCCAGGCCCCTCTGATCGGCTGACTTGGGGTTGCTGAATATCCCACGGTCTAGGCATAAGCTCAGGGGCGACCGCGCCTTTGCAGTTGCAGCCCCTAGACTGTGGAACAGCATCCCCTTTCCCATCAGAACTGCCCCCTCCATCGACTCTTAAGTCAAGACTAAAAACTTATCTATACTCCCAAGCTTTTCCTGACGTCCTCTGAGTGAGGGCTACATGTATATATGTATGTAGTTTGTTTTGTTTATGCTATTCTTATAACAAATGTAAAGCACTTTGGCCAACGAGAGTTGTTTTTTAAATGTGCTACATAAATATATGTGACTTGACTTGACTACAAACCCGCATGTCTTTGGGATATGGGAGGAAACTGGGAGAATGTGCAAACTCCATACAGACAGCGCCTGAGGTTAGGATTGTAGCCGGCTCTCTGGCTCTGTGAGGCAGTTACTCTACTACCCGTGCCATTGTGCTGTCCCAAACTTAGTCAAGAGTTTTGAATTCAGCAATAACCTAATTGTAGATTAATTGCATTTATCCACTTCACATTTCCACCAAAGTTATCAAACTGGATCACGGAAGACTTAAATGAATGGATATTATTAGTAAAACTGGATAGACTGCATGCACTTGCCACAACTGCATGACTGCATGCACTTGCCACAACTACATGACTGCATGCACTTGCCACAACTGCATGACTGCATGCACTTGCCACAACTGCATGACTGCATGCACTTGCCACAACTGCATGACTGCATGCACTTGCCACAACTGTGAAATAGTACTTTATACAGTCATTATCTCATTTCCCATTTTTTTTAGTTTGTAACTTAGTTTTAAGGATACAGTGCCCTTTGGCTCACTGAGTCCGAGCCGACCGGCCATCCCTGCTCGCCAACACCATCCTACACATACTAGGGACAATTTAAAATTTTACCAAGCCAATTAGCCTACAAACCTGTACGTCTTTGGAGTATAGGAGGCAACCGGTGCTCCCAGAGAGAACCCACACATGTCACGGGGAGAGCGTACATGTGAATGTACAGACAGCAGCCGTAGTCAGGATCGAACCCGAGTCTCGCGCTGTGAGGCGGCAACTCTCGCGCCGCCCAGTGAATAAAATAAAATTTTGTGCTGATTTTCACAGTGGCCTTCCCTGCCATTCGTTACAGCCACTCAGTCTTTTTGCCTTTGGCATTACATCGTGAACTGACAATGGAGGGAAGGCCACTGTGAAAACTTGCAAATGTATATGTTGAATGTGTTACAATTGTGCCTCTGTTTAGCAAACCTACATAATTTCATGTTTAAGTTTAATATATGTGTTGCTCGATACTCCCACACCCTTTCTTGTCTAATTCTGTTAGCACCACCTTCTCCTTCCATATCCCTTATGCCGACTTGATTTCCCTTTCATGTATTTATGTATTTATACTATTTGCTTCAATTGTCCCTTTATTTCTTGGTGACTACATTCATGCCGTTTAATTTGGTTATCCCTTTGCAAAAAAGCTTTGCTTCAAAATCTAATAATTTTAAGGATATCCGACAATTGTCCATTCCGTCAGTGGTGTTTTTCTGAAAGGAACAGGTTAGCAGTTTTTTAAAATGATTTTTAAAGATAGTTAAAGATTTTTAAAGATAGATAATGGATGGAGTTAAATCGAGTTAAGATTGAGTTAAAATTCTAAATTGGGGCAAGGCCAACTTTGAAGGTATTAGACAGGAACTCGCTCAAAGCGATTGGAGCAGGTTGTTTGTTGAAGGAAACGAGACGTATGGGTAAAATAGGATGTTTTAAAATTAAAAAGTGTTCTGACAAGAGTCCAAGACGTGCATGTTCTTATCAGAGTGAAGGGCAAGGCGTAAGGACGCTAAGAGAATGAGAGAAATTGGAAGCTCTGGTCAAGATTAAGAAGGAGGTATGTGGCTGGTATGGGCAGCTGGAATCAAGTGTATCCCGGGAGGAGTTTCAGGAACTGAGAAGCTAGCTGAAAAAGGAAACCAGAAGGGCACAAAAGGCGTCAGGGAGATTGCTCTGGCAGATAACATTAAGGATAATCCAATAGATTTTATAAGGGAAAAAGTGTAACAGAGAGAGAATATGACCCCTCAGGAATCAAAGTAGTCAACTCTGTAGAGCCACAGGAAATGGGCAAGGTCCTTAACAAGTATTTCTCCTCTGCTTTTACAGTGGAGAAAGACATGAGGATTGGGGAATTTGGGGCAGTCATGGAAGTGTCTTGAGGGCAGTCAGTGTTACGGTTGAGGAGGAGCTGATCCGATTGTGGGATGCTAGAGAGGAAATTGCAGGTGATTTGGCTAAAATTTATGAGTAGTCATTAAATACAGGTAAGGTGCCGGAAGACTGGAGTGTGGCAAATGTTGTACCTGTATTTAAGAAGGGCTGTAGGGAAAAGCCTAGGAACAACATGACAGTGAGCCTAACATCTGTGGTCGGAAAGTTACTAGAGAATATTCTGTGAGACAAGATATACATGCATTTAGATGGACAGGGGCTGATTAGAGATAGTCAGCGTGGTTTTGTACTGGGGAGATAATGTCTCACGATTATGATTGAGTTTTTTGAAGAGGTGACCAAAGAGGTTGATGAGGGCAGAGCTGTAGACATTGTTTATATGGATTTCAGCAAGGCGTTTAACAAGATTCCGTATGGTAGGTTGCTCTGGAAGGTTAGATCGCATGGGATCCACAGACAGATAGTCGACTGGATAGAAAAATTGGCTTCATGGATGGAAGCAGAGGGTGATGGTGGAAGGTTACTTTTCCGACTGGAGGCCTGTGACTAGAGTGGTGTGCCTCAGGGTTGCGTGCTGGGCCCATTGTCATTTATACCAATGATTTGGATGAGAACATACAAGGCATGATTAGCAAATCTACAGATGACACGACAGTGGATGGTATTATAGATGGTGAAGATGGTTATCAAATTTTGCAGCAAGATCTTCATCGGTTGAGCAGGTGGGCTGAGGGATGATTATTGGAATTTAATACTGAGAAGTGTGAGGTGTTGCATTTTGGGCAGTTTAACAAGAGCAGGACCTACATAGTTAATGGCAGGGCTCTGGGGAGTGTTGTAGAACAGGAGTGCAGGTACATAGTTCCTTGAAAGTGGCATCATGGGTAGATGGGATGGTCAAGAAGGCTTTCGGCACATTGGCATTGTGTAAGACATTGTATAAGACATTGATGAGGCCATGTTTAGAGTATTGCATTCAATTTTGGTTACTATGTTAGAGGAAAGATGTTGTCAAGCTGGAAAGGGTGCAGAGAACATTTGAGGATGACCGATAGAGAAAAGTTGAGCACGCTAGGACTTTACTCTTTGGTGCACAGGAGGATGAGGGGTGATCTTATGGTGTACAAGATCATGAGAGGAATAGATCGGTTAAATGCACAAAGTATTTTGCCCAGAGTAGGGGAATCGTGAACAAGAGGACATGGGTTTAAGGTGAAGGAGGAAAGATATAATAGGAACCCGAAGGGCAACTTTTTTTACACAAAGGGTGGTGGGTAAACAGAATGAGTACCTGGAGAAGGTAGTTGAGGCGGGTACTGTCATAACATTTAAGAGACATTTGGGCAGATACATGGATAGGATAGGTTTAGAGGGTTATGGGCCAAGCACGAGCAGGTGGGATTAGTGTGGATGGGGCATGTTGCGTGAGCAAGTTAGGCAGAAGGGCCTTTTTTCATGCTGTATCTTCCTCATGATCACTTTGCTTTGTATCCATTTAGATTCTTAGTTTCCTGCCAAATAAAGTATGTCCCACTTTTTTATTAAAGAAATACATTACCTTGTATGTAGCTAAATTTAAAATTAATTTGTCATTTCTTGCCCTTTCAGAAGTTTTTATTAATATCCTCATGTAACTGGTTGTGACGCTCCTCGAATCCTTCCAATTTTGGTGTTGCCCAAGAGATAGTCAAGATGAAAAACTTGTTTGTATCCTATCCATTTGCCAGTTTTTGTCTCTGATTGGATTAAAAAATATGAAAGGAAGAAATATCCAATGGGAAATAGTACACAAATGTTGAACAAATATTGTGCATTTTTTAGTTCATGCCCCAAGCGATAAAATAAATGCAGTTCTAGTCTCTAGGATCGTTTAAAAGCAAGTGAAATGAGTAATAGAAATCTGATCTATACAACGCACGGAGGGCTGACATTGTTCGTGAAACTGATGTTTATATTTGCAAATGAACCATGCTGAAATTCAAGCAAGTTAGTGATTAGAAGTAATGGATTAAATTACCCAGCTACCTAAAATTCATTAGTCATACAGCACGGCCCTTCGGCCCAACTTGCCCATGCTGACCAAGTTGCCCCATCTACACTAGTCCCACCTGCCCGTGTTTGGTCTATATCCCTCCAAGCCATTTCTATCCATGTACCTGTCCAAATGTATTATGAATAAGTTTATTGGCCAAGTATTCACATACAAGGAATTTGCCTTGGTGCTCTGCCCGCAAGTGACAACATGACATACAGTGACAGTTAGGAATGACACATAAAACATTAATGATAAAACATTATCGATTAAACATGTGAATTAAATAAAATACCAGAGCAAAAGGAGTCTACAGATTTTTGGTTATTGAGTAGAGCTACCACTCGTGGAAAAAAGCTGTTTTTATGTCTGGTTGTGGCAGCTTTGACAGTCTGGAGTCGCCTTCCAGAGGGAAGTGTTTCAAAGAGTTTGTGGCCAGGGTGAGGGGTCAGAGATGATCTTACATGCTCGCTTCCTGGCCCTTGCAGTGTAGAGTTTGTCAATGGAGGGAAGGTTGTAGCCAATAACCTTCTCAGCTCATTGGACTCATTATAAATGTTGTTTTGGTACCTACCTCAACTACGTCCTGTGGCAGCTTGTTCAATATACTCATCACCATATATATGTGAATATGTTTGCCATCTGGACAATGCTTGGGTTAATAAAGAGTTTCCAAAAACTCAGTTGTAGAGCGAGTAGATTTTGCCGCAACAAAAAACAAAGTGCTGGTGGAACTCAATGGGTCAGGCAGCATCTGTGGAGGGAAATGGACAGTTAACGATTTGGGTAAAGGCTTTTTATCTGGTCTGAAAGGGTGAGGAAAGATGGCAATTGTAAGGAGGTGAAAAAGAATGGTGGGGCAAGAGCTGGCAAATAATAGGTGCTTCTAGGTAAGGAGGGGTTGATGGACGATCAGGAAAGGGTGGAGAAGGTGACTAAGGATGGGAGGTGATAAGTGGACATGATAAAGGTGTGCAGTTTATGGAATGTGATAAGAAAGGACGAGTGGAGCCAAGTTAAGGGTGGGGCGGAGAGAGAGAATGGAGGACCAGTGGGAAGAGTATGCAGGTGATGGGCAGGCAGGTGCAGTAGGCGAAAGAAACCTGGGGGTGGGGCGGGTTGGAAGAATGGGGTGTGTGAGAGGACCTGGGCCGATCAGTAGGAGTGAGAAAGGGACAGAGGGGGAGTGGGTTATCTATAAATGAGGAACTTATTGTTCCTCGGTTGTAGAGAGAATTTTTTGAAGTTTCTGGAATTGCCAGTAATGTAAAAGTCATCTTAATTCTTCAGTTTTGCCTACTCTGCACTGGACTATGGTGCTACAATAAATTTAAAAAAATGATAGGAGCTTTGATGTGTTTAAGAAGGAACTGCAGATGCTGGAAAATCGATGGTAGACAAAAATGATGGAGAAACTTTGATGTAATTTTTTTCACCTGACCCACACTAATCTCCTTTTGTGTAATGTGAAGAATGAGGAGGAATGGTGGGTTGCAGCAAAGGAATTGGGATGGAAAGTGTTCCCATTGCCACTCCCACCGTCCCAGTATTTTAAAGGGGAATTATAAATGGTTGGATGTTGAAATAAATATAGACGGATGTTGAAAAATACGCTTAACAAGGCTTTTCCTGGGCTCGGAAAGGCACCATTAAGAAAAGGCAAAAAGACACAAAGTGCCGGAGTAACTGAGCAGGTCAGGCAACCTCTGTGGAGAACATGGATGGGTGACGATTTGGATTGGGACCCTTCTTCAGGCTCCTATCCATGTCCTCCACAGATGCTGCCTGACCCGCACTTTGTACCCTTTTGTGTAAACCAGCATCTGCAGATCCTTATTTCTACATTTAGAAAAGACAATGTAGCCAGTACATTTTCTTGTAAACTAATAAGTACTAATAAACATGACTCCTAATAGACAAACTATTAATCTATATATTCAAGTGAATTTAGTAGTTTGGGTTCTGATGATATATTTTTGGGTGAACGGTCTGTTTCTCTTTAATTGATGTAATAGGGGAATGGTGAACTTGTAGAGGTGTGGACTTTTTATTCTTTTGGAGACATACTTTAGAAACAGGTGACTGGACTTGACAGTAAGTTCATGATATGTGTATTAAAGGAATACCTTTTCTATTAGGATCTGGTTTCCAGTTTCAAGAACAGCCTCACACCAACACACACGAGGCTCTTGAGCACTACAACACCAACTAATCTATGAACTACCAACTGTTTGATTGTATTAAGGACTAATTATTTTGCTGTTTAATATACAGGTTTTTACTTTTTTGAATTTTTTTGCAAGTACTGTGTATACAAATCTGTTATGCTGCTGGAAGTAAGAATTTAATTGCTCTGTTTTTTGGTACATATGACAATGAAACATTCTTGTCTTGACTCTCCTGGAGGTTGCAAACTGTTTGCAAATATTCATGCAAAATGGAAGGAATCTATGCACATTTGGCCAGGTATACTCGTCAGATAAGTGTGTTAGTGACATCTGTAGTCCGGACGTGTCTGTCATTTCAATCTGTCATTGTTTTTTTTAAGAAAGAACTGCAGATGCTGGTAAATTGAAGGCAGACACAAAATGCTGGAGTAAATCAGCGGGTGATTTTTTATAAAGATTATTTATATCACCCGCTGTGTTACTCCGGCATTTTGCGTCAGTTTTTTGTTATGAGAGAATGAAAATCCTTCCAACGATATGATCAGAGAAATACTGTCTTCCACCTGACTGGTTTCTATAAAACTATGGCATACTTTAAAAGACAATTAGGTATCTACAGTCATTATTAAAATTATACAGCTTTATATAAATCAAGGTCATGAATGAAATTGGAGGCTTTAGACTTTAGAGATACAGTGTGGAAACAAGCCCTTCGGCCTACTGAGTCGATGCCAACTAGCGATCACCCCATATAACTTAAACACACTAGGGACAATTTTCCAACTTACCAAAACCAATTAACCTACAAACCTGTACGTCTTTGAAGAATCTATACAATCACAGGCAGAACATACAAACTTCGTGCAGACAGCACCAGTAGTTGGGATCGAACCCGGGTCTCTGGTGCTGTACGGTAGCAACTCTACCGCTGCACCACTGTGGCTTTGTATCTCCAACACACTGCCTACCATTCTTGTTTACATTTCGTGCTTTTTTAACACTCAAATTAAATTTATCATTTCAGTAAACAGAATGGTACAGGTGAAACATGTTATGTCCACATAAACATTTGGAGAAGTACACGGATAAGGAAGGTTTAGAGGTAAATGGGCCAAACAATGGCAGATGGGATGGGGCATCTTGGTCAGCATGGGCATGTTGGGCTGAAGGACCTGTCTCCATGCTGTATGATTCTATGATTCTATGACTCTAAACCAGAATATGGATATTTGAGTAAGTATATTCTTATTCTTTCATACTAGTTTGTTTAATTTAGTTTAGTTTATCGTCACACGCACCGAGGTGCAGTGAAAAGCTTTTGTGACATGCTAACCTGTCAGCGGAAAGACCATACATGATTACAATCAAGCCATTCACTATGTACAGATACATGATTAAGGGAATAACATTTAATGCAATATAAAGTCCAGTAAACATTAATTATAGGTACTCCGAAGGTCTCCGATGAGGTAAATAGTAGCCCAGGACTGCTCTCTAGTTGTTGATAGTTTATGCTTGGGTGAAAATATATATTTTTTTGTAAAGCATTATAAAGGAGAGTTCTCCAGTGACAATTTTGTTCCTCATGCAATTTTATGTTCTTGCTTCACAGATTGTCTATAGGTAATGCAAAATCCACAACGAACTATGAGAAATAATTGTGGAAGTCGTCGTTCTCCATCTCCCTACGGACTTAAATGCTCACCAAGCAGAGAAACATTAACATACGCTCAAGCACAACGGATGGTGGAGGTGGACATTGATGGCAGGCTGCACAGGATTAGCATATTTGATTCCTTAAAGATTATCGCTGAGGATGATTTGACTGCTCAAGAGATTACAGAATGTAACAGTAATAAAGAAAACAGCGAACAACCTCTCTTTCCTTCCAAGTCCAAAAGAACAGTTTGCAAAGACAAGAGGAAGGAAACCACTTCAAAGCATTCAGCTGGAGCCAGTGCTGAATTACCTCAACCGTCTTTTAGGATTATTGATTACAAGCCCCCCGAGGCCTCTCCCCTGCCATCCGCATATTACAGGTACATTGAAAAATCAGTGGAGGAACTGGACGGCGAGGTTGAATATGATATGGACGAGGAGGATTATGCGTGGCTAGAAATGATCAATGAAAAGCGTAAGAGTGATGTGCTTGGCATAGTATCTCAAGAGATATTTGAGTGCCTCATGGACAAACTGGAAAAAGAATCCTACTTTGAAAGCCGGAATAAAGGTGATCCTCAGTCCCTAATTGATGAAGATGCCGTTTGTTGCATTTGTATGGATGGTGAGTGTCAGAATAGCAATGTGATCTTATTTTGTGATATCTGCAATCTTGCTGTACATCAGGAATGCTACGGAGTACCGTATATTCCAGAGGGACAATGGCTCTGCCGCTGCTGTCTTCAATCTCCTTCTAGACCTGTGGATTGTGCTTTGTGTCCAAATAACGGTGGTGCGTTTAAACAGACAGACGATGGGCGATGGGCTCACGTGGTTTGTGCTCTGTGGATACCAGAAGTTTGTTTTGCTAATACAGTGTTCCTGGAGCCAATAGACAGCATTGAGAACATTCCTTCTGCTAGGTGGAAGTTAGTATGCTATATTTGCAAACAAAAGGGTGCTGGTGCCTCAATTCAGTGTCACAAGGCCAATTGCTACACTGCCTTCCATGTGACCTGCGCTCAGCGGGCTGGATTATACATGAAAATGGAACCCGTACGAGAAACTAGTGCCAACGGGATGACTTTCAGCGTCCGAAAGACTGCGTATTGCGACGTTCACTCCCCGCCGGGGTCAGTGAAAAAGATCCTCACGTTAGATGAGAACGAGGCGGAGGAAGACGAGGAAGAAAAAGTAGAAGGTGGGGAGAGTCCAAAGAAAGTGTCACCTAAAAAGACCAAAGCCAAATCAAAACAGAAAACGAAAAAAATTAAAAATTTCCTCGAAGAGCGACGAGCTACAGTACCTGTGGTGACCGTGCCACAGATACCTACTCACAGGTGAGGCTTTTCAAAGTTTGCGACAGCATTGTTTTTGGCTAGCCATATCAGAGATATGGTGATCTATCTTCATATCTCTTCTGAGGCTGTGACCAGAGGGCAGGCACACCTTCAGAATAAAAGGACAAACATTTTTAGAATGGAGATGAGGAGGGATTTCTTTAGCCAGAGGGTGGGTGAATCTGTTGAATTAATTGCCACAGACGGAGGTGGAGGCCAAGCCATTGGGTATTTTTAAAGTGGAGAAGTGATGGGTTTTGGTTAAGCAGGGCGTCAAAGGTTATGGGGGAAAAGACAGGAGAATGGGACTGAGAGGGAAAAATAGATCAGCCACGATTGAATGGCAGAGTGGTCTCGATGGGACGAATGGTCTAATTCTGCTCCTATGTCATATGAACTTTATTGTGGTGTTTAGAAATTGCCTTCTGCTGTTGAGCTGCAACTGATTTAACTTGTAAAATAAATGCCTAGGGCATATCATAGCTCTCTTGGCGCGTGTCTCCTTTGTTGGGCTTATGCAATAAACATATGTTGTGAAAATGCCCCTTGCTTTTTTTGTATGAGAGCTTTGTTTTGACGTTCAGTCCCAAAATGCATTTTTTTAAACTAATTCCTTGCTTTCCTTTTATCAATTTTTGCCAAGGCATATCCTTCAGAAAATGCTTTAAAAGTTTGGATTTTTTATTGGAGCTCAAAATGATTTAACCCCATAGAGGTGTGTTAAAATTACTTTGGATAGGCTCAGATGTATGTATTATATACTCGGGTTATTGAAGAATATGGAACTCAATGCCAGATTTCCCTGAAAGGTAAGTTCTTGGTCATATGAGTCGTAAACAGGTCAAGTATAAAGGCAAGGACTTCTCTCCAGATGGATAGGACAAACTAAGTCATTTTGGTTTGTAGCAGGTTCAAATGATCTCAACATAGAGCTCTCTGTTCACTACTGGATGGAGAATGATGTGTAGCTGGAAAAAGGGGTGAGAGTTGTTGGAGCTCAAAATGTGACAGAGTTTTGGGGGTCTATGAATACACCTTTCACAAATGGGCTGAATAATCCTTGCCCTCCATACCAGGTAGAAGTATTTGTTCTAATTGTCTCTTCTGAACAATTGAAATCTGGCCAGTCACTTTAGGGAAACATCCGTGAGGTTTACAACTATGAAATTTGATTCCTTGCAAACAGTTGCTTTGTCGAGCATCAACTTTTTTGACCATTTTTTAAACATATTGAACTATACTTTTGCACCAAATAAACAAAAGATCCATCCCCGTCAGATTCAAATGATCAAGATGCTGTATAATTTGTATTGCAAGTTGCATGGCTAGGATCTTGCTCTTACAATTTTTTACGATGCCCTTAGTGTATTTTAAGCTATATGATGTTATAAAGTGTACCAACGGGAGTAATTTTAGAATATCCCACGCAGTGCAAATTTTGAAGTCTGCTGGTTTCATTTCCTCTTTTCCACAAAGTTGTAAATAAATCATCGAACCAGTTGGCAATTCCTCTTCTGCCATGTAGAGTTTCCTTGTAAATATTTCAGTAGTTGTACTTCTCTGTCAAAAATCTACAGTTCCACTTAGATTCTGTCAACAGTCTAAAAGCAAACTAGTGCAGATGCTGGAAAACTGAAATAAACAGTCGTGCTTCACCTGTTGCAAAAGTAATGGAATTGATGTTTTCGGTCTGTAAACTTTCATCAGCGTGATTGTCAACCTGAAATTGGCAGAGTTGAGACGGGAAGAGCTGGTGGAGTCAATGCAACAAGCATTGGCACTTGTATTTTGAGTAATGCCAATGTGAAACTTGTGCTTTGATCTCATTTTGTTTAATTCATATTAATTCCACAGCTGTTTGGAAGTTATTTAATGTATTTAGAATCATAATGTCACACAGCATGGAAACAGGCCCTTTGGCCCAACTTCCACACATCGACGAATAAGCTCCATTTACACTAGTCCCATCTGCCTTCATTTGGCCCATATTCCCTCCAAACATGTCCTAGCTACGTACCTGTCCAAATGTTTCATAAACGTTGGTTTGTACCTGCCTCAACTATCTCCTCCAGCAGCTCGTTCCATACACCCACCACTCTTTCTGTGAAAAAGTTACCCCTTCCCCTAAACCTATGTCCTGTTTGACGTTTTCTTCTTGATCTCCCTTGTCCTCTCCATTTATATTTTTGACTGTTTTTGCAACTCTGCTTAGAAATCAGTGTAAATCCCTCCTTCTATTGATCTGTATTTTTTCTGCTGCTAAAAGTTTCTGTATGGCAGTACTTCTTTAAAATAAACAGCCACTTAAATGAAGTATTTGGAAATGCATCAGTACCTCGTGCCATGTCTTTCTAATCTGTACAATGTCATATTTTAATCTTATCCGTGTGTCATGGATGCCCGTATTTGCTATGTAGCAGGATTACTGACATTCACAGAAAGGACAGTTCTGCATACGGTTTGCAGTTCTGATTGTACAGCATCAAACCTTAATCTTCTGTGACATGTATGTATTTGGGTATTAATTAGCTTTTGGTTTCTGACTGGAGCCAAATTTCTTCTCAGTTTTCTAAATGAGGTCCTGCTTTTTATGATGTACATTGGGGACTAGATTGTACTATACAGGCACCTCTCGTTTTATACGTATTTGATTTATGCATTTTTAGACAAACACACTTGTCTAATTACTACTGAAGTTTACTTTACACGCTCCTATTTTTGGAATAACGCACTCAAATCTATGCCTGGTAAACTTGCACATCAACTTTCAAAGTTATCTTGTAAGTTCCGTTTTGCTTAACAGAAAGAAAACTCAAATGATTGCCTGCAGCTATTAAGTTATATGTTTAAAGGTATCTGCCTTTGTGATATATTTTTCGAATGTACAGTGTCTGGCTTATGTTTGATTTGCGTCTGTTTAATAAGCCTGTAACCCCCGTGTAAAATGTGAGTTGCTTGTATTAATATTTGCTACTTGAACAAATCTTGGTGGAAAAATTATTTGCAAGATGTGAATGGAATGCAAAGTGGAAATGGCTTCTGTAAGTGGTCAAGAAATGGAAGATGGAATGTTATGATTATTTACTTTCATAAGAATGAACAGAATACTTTGTAAATGGAGAGTTCTTAAATGTTCAGAGATTATGTGACTCTTGCAAGAATCATAGGAAGTACGCAAATACAGCAAACAAATATGAAGGCAAATTGCATGTTGCCCAATATTGGGTTTCAGTGATTAGGAGATCTTTTCAGAATTATTCAAAGTTTTGTTTTCAGGTTTGGTCTTTTACAGAAAGTCTATTCATTCCTTGGAAGCAGGAGAGTGAAGTTTAACATGTTTCCTGGAATAAGATAAATGAGGGAAAAAAAATCAGGCGCTCTCGAATTTTAGAGAAATAAATCTTATTTTGAAACTTAAGGTTCTGTAGAGAGTTGAGGATGCTAAGAAGTTTTCAACTGTCAAAGTCTAAAATTAGGAATGATAGTCTAAGAACATGTTTAGGGGAAATCTATTTGCCTGGTGTATAGAGCCTTAGGAATTCTGTATCCCTGAGATTCACAGATATCAGTCATTTATATTAATTACAATATTCTATTATTATTTTATTCCAAAGGTCTTTAATATTAAGTACAAGAATTGGATAGGAAAGTGGATTGAGGTGGTTTTGTCATAATCAAATTGAATGATAGAACAGGGTAAAGGCGTTACCTATTTTGTGAGCTTTTTTTGCGTAGATTTAACAATTTTTATTAATGGGAACGCTATCTCAACATGGGGTGGGAATGTTATTCTACGTGAGAGTTTCTCTCTGCTCTGCTCTGCTCTACCTCCTCCACCACTCCTGCCAATCTGTTCCAGGCCCCCACCACATCTCTATTAAACTTTCCTCCTCTCACCTTATAGCTATGCCATCTGGTACTGGACATTTCCAATCTGGGGAATAAAGTTTTGGCTGTCTATCTATGCCTTCCATATTTCTATATACTCCTTATAGATCTATAAGCGCTTTGTTCTAATTAATCTAAAATATATAAATTATGTCCATAGATTTTCCCTCCTAAACTGTCCGGTTTATAGTAACCAGGCTTAACATGTCCTTTTTAAGCAAGGATAGAAAAAATGAAACTTCCCACTCATTGAGCACCATCCCTGAATTGGTTGACATTTGGAAGATTATGGGTAGACCTGTACTATTTCCCTCCTATAATGCATCCATCAACACAAAATTATTTAACCTTTCTAATACATTTTCTTTACCATTTCCATGGCTCACTCAAAATTTCAATTACATCCTTTGTGGAGACTCCAGCTGGATTACACAAAGCCTCATCTCTTCTCTTGTAGTTCTTTTCCATGTTCACTTGCCTACAGAATATTTTGGGAATCCTTTTCATGATTACTGTCACTATTATCCCATGCTCTTGCTTTGCCGGCTTTTTTAAAATTAAACTTCACTGAACCTTTTTGGAATCCGCCTAGTTCTCACGTGTTAACAATTTGGCATTTGCTAGTTGTATTTTCAGTCTGCTTCCCCCCCCCCCCCCCCCAACTCTTATTCATGAAGTTCTGGCCTTTTCCTATCCTTCTCCCAGAGTAGTAGGCTGTAACTAAAATATTTCTACTTTAAAAGCCTTGTTTTCTTTAATTACAGTTTGGTGTGCCAGACTTTGATTCCAGTTTGCATCTGTTTTTGTCCCATTGAAACTGGCTCTTCTCCAAATTATTATTTTTATCTTGGAGTCGTTCTGTGTCTTTTTCCATGCCTATTCAAAAACGTATATGTAGCAGGAAATGCTGAGGCACTCAGCAGGTCAGTCACATATGTGGGAAGAAAAGCAGCATTTTAATCAAGGTGTCATATGGCATGGAAACGGGGCTTTTGTCCCACCTTCTCCATGCCAACCAAAATGCCCCATCTAAGCCAGTCCCATTTGCCTGTGCTTGACCCATATCTCTCAAACCCTTCCTATCATTGTACTTGTCCAAATGTCTTATAAATCCTGTTATTTTACCTGCCTCAACCACTTCCTCTGGCAGCTCGTTCCATTTACCCAACACATGTTACCCATGTTAAAAAAAATTGCTGCTCAGATCCCTATTAAATCTTGCCCCCTTCACCTTACACATATGCCTTCTAGTTCTTGATCCCCCCTACCCTGGAAAAAAAAACCTGTGCATTCACCCTATCTATGCCTCTCATGAATTTATACACCTCAATAAGATCACCCCTCATGTTCTTGCACTACAAGGAATGTAGTCCTAGCTTGCCCAACCTTTCTATAATTCAGATCCTTGAGTCCTGGCAACATTCTCGTAAAAGTTTCTGCACTGTTTCCAGCTTAATGGCATCTTTCATATAGCAAGCTGGGTGGCCAAAACTGAACACAATCTTGGAACTGCAGCTCACTAACTGTAACATAACATCCCAACTCCTGCGGTGCCTTGTCTGATTAAGGCCTTCATGTTCGTGACACCCTTTCTTTCCAGCATTGCAATATTCTTCCTCAGCCTTCCCTTTCCTTCCTTACCCTGTCCTATCTTTCCTGAGCACCTTCAGGAATATTCTGAACCTATTTCCACCCTTTCTTTAGTCAGATCTCTATTATTATCACCACATTATGGTCCCACACGGTTAATTGCTAACCGGGTGTCATATGCTCCTTGCAATGCATATATAAAGTTACCGTAAGCTTCCTAGTTCTGTCTAAAAACCTTCTATTTTATATTCTGGTGGTATATTTGTTATCCGACCCTGTACTTTTTTTTCTTTTAACAATCATTGTTTTATCAAGTTAATTGAAACTACTTCCCAAATCACGTGAATCTTACGGAGTACACTGCCTACATCTGAGGTCACAATCTGCGATTCTTCAAACCTAGCTCACACCTACTGTACTTATCTCTGGTGCAGGAAGGAACTGCAGATGTTGATTTACTCCGAAGATAAACACTAAATGCTGGAGTAACTCAGTGGAACAGGCAGTGTCTTTGGGCTTTGTTTCAATCATCTGCTTGTCATAAAAAATCCCGCTTGCCTGTGTCGACCTATTACCTACCATGCTTTGTTCTGCCTCTCCCCTTTTCCAGCTTTTTTCTCTCCACCCTCCCCCCTCCCCATCCACAATCAGTCTGAAGAAGGGTCTCAACCTGAAGTGCCACCTATTCTCATGTTCGCCAGAAATGCTGCCTAACCTGCTGAGTTACCTCAGCACTTTGTGTCCCTTTGAGGTGCAATTTGCCATGTACTGGCCCCAGAGCATATGCTAATACCCTAAAAATCTAAAGACTCCTACACCCTTCGGCCATACATTTACCTGAGCTGTCCACGTATTTCTACATGTTCTGACATGTGGCAGGCAGCTGATGGGGTATAAAGAAGGAAATGGCTGGGCTTTTGTCTTATGATAAACCCGGAGAATTTGTGCCGTTCTACTCCAAGGCTGTGTATTCTGATTCATTCATTCAATCTCCGCTCTAAAAATGCCCAATGACGAGCATCCGACAGTGTCTGTGCAATCAATTCCACAGATTCACCACCCTGTGGCTCAAGAAATTCCTCATTTCCATTTTGAAGGTATGTCCTTTTATTCTGAGGCTGTGCCTTCTGATCCTAGACTCCTACTACTGGCAAAAAGGATAATCCAGAAAGGCTCTGGAACCGAGGGTGCTGGAAAATCTATGGTGGACCTATATTTTCAAACCTTCAAAACAGATAATAAGCATTGCACTAAATTTGTATCTGTACCTAAGCTTTCAATGGGAAGAATATTTATTCTGTTTATTCCAATATTGAATGAAAACCAGTTTGTCTGTGTATTGTACAAATCTGTATGGCTTCCAAAATCATTTTCATGACCTAGATTATTTGTTGAAATTTATTTAAGAATTTTGCACTTGATTCTTAAAACTTGTTTTTAAGCAGTTCTGTATTATGCAGAGATGCTCCCACTAGGTTAAGTATGTGTAAACTCATGTACAGTGCTTTCCCCACTTGTGATACAGTAGCTCGGATAACAGAAATTTGCCTTCACAGAATTCACAAATTATCACCCAAAACGCGAGACTAAATTTAAAAAAAGTTGCTCCTATTGAATTTGTGTGAAAACATAATGTATAATGTAATTTCCTTGCAGTAATCAAATGGAGTCCATTCATCATCAAGATCAACAGTTCATAGAGGGTTGAAGCCATTTATGAGAGAAACTGGATGCTGGAATTTGGAAAGTAAAACACACTGTTGGAGGAACTCAGTGGGTCAGGCAGCATCTGCAGAGGAAAATGTACAGACGATATTTCGGGACTGAAGAAAGCATCAGACCCGAAAATTTGTCTGTCCATTTCTCTCCACATATACTGTCCGACCCACTAAGTTCCTCCAACAGTGTGGGGTTTTTTTTGGCCACTTGAGCGAATTGCTTTGGAAGCTGAGAAAGCAATTTCTTCTATTGATGCTTTCTAGATAATTAAAACACCAATCCTTTCTCTTCTGCCTACATTCAATTTTGATTTCCTGTGAATTGTTCAAGCTGTTTAACTTAAATATTTGATATAGTTGTATCGTCTTAGCTTCCATGAAAATGTAGGTTGAGGCTTTTAATGGGAATTATATGGAATATTGTTCACAGGATTTCAATTGTAGAGGTCATTTTCGAGAGGCAGTTTAATCTGCTGAAATAAACGTGCTTACAAGTGATATGTGAACTCCTGTTTGTGTTTTAATCCAGAATTAGTGAGTTGCTGAATTTTCGATCAGTATATATATTGTTTTAGGAAGTAGCGTAGATTAGTTTAGATATGCAACGCGGAAACAGGCCCCTACGGCTGTCGAAGTCCTCACCGATCGCCGTACGCAAACACTATTCACACACATTAGGGACAATTTACAATCTTTACTGAAGCCAATTAACCTACAAACCAGTACGTCTTTGAAGTATGGGATGAAACCGCAGCATCTGGAGAAAACCTATGCGGTCATTGGGAGAACGTACAAAACTCTCCCCATTTTGGGGGACAGCACCCATAATCAGGATCGAACCTGGGTCTCTGGCGCTGTAAGGCAGCAACTCTATCGCTGTGCTACAGTGCCGTCCCTGGCTTTGGTTTGCCAATCTAGATAAGTCTTGTGTTTCAGTAACACGAGACTTTCAATCTGCTTGTTTATAAACATCTGATTGGGAATTTAGATTTTTCTCGTATTTGTGCTTTTTTTTTCATTTCCTTTCTACCTACACTTTCCCTGTAAATATTGCCAAGGGCATGGGATGTGTTTTACAGAATAAATTATATTTCAATAAATTAAATTGAAACTGCGATTACTGCACAGGTGGGTTTGTTGTGTGTCCATTCTTTAACCAGAACAACACTTGGCTTGTTTTAATGTAACAAGATACTCGTAACAAGTGTACATGTTGAAATATAAATTTCCCATTCGCTTGGCTGAACAGGCCCAGGAAAATAAAATCATTGCAAGTGTCTAGTTTCATAATTCCCTTGACTATAGACCACACATATTACTGTTGAGAAAAAAAAATATTCTTTAGGAATGCATCTCTAGTTTAAAAAAAAAACTAGAGATTTTTTTTCTAGTCTCAATGGGATTCATGTTATGGAAAATTGCAATACGGATGGATTTCTAGGAACGTTGTCACTCAACTTAAAGTAGCGGCCACCTGTAATGTGATTGGCTCTTTATGTAGAATGCTTGTACTTATTTTTCAGTATTTAAGTTGAATGCGGTTTGGTTGAGCTTTAACTATGGATAAGATCTAATTTGTTATCTTTGGCAGTGAAATTGGTGTTGCAACTGAACGGAATATTAATTCATAATTACAGCAGGGCTCTCACTTAACTTTTTTTCTCTGTTGCTAGCCAGGCAACCTAGGCAGGTTTTTAGGTTGACAAATGACAGTTTAGGTGGTCATTTAAGACGGTTTGCATGATGCGTGCAATAATGTGCTCGGACGAAGTGCGTAGTTACCAGTCGGAATTATGCTCAATGAAACATTCACATATTATTTCTGCTTCAAATAAAGTCACAAACTAAACATATTCACCAATCAAGACATGATATATACCACAATGGCATGCAGCAAAAGTACAATACATTATCTCAACTCTTTTTACACGTTGCAATGAATGCAATTTCTATTATTTCTTTCCATTTCCAAACAAAAATGTGGTTGGATTATTCAGCGTATGATCAACCTCGTTGAGACCAAGCGCAGGCTTGACGATCGCTTCACACACCTTCACTCAGTTCGTAATAACCAACCTGATCTCCCGGTGGCTCAGCACTTCAACTCCCCCTCCCATTCCGAATCTGACCTTTCTGTCCTGGGCCTCCTCCATGGCGAGAGTGAGGCCCACCGTAAATTGGAGGAACAGCACCTCATATTTCGCTTGGGTAATTTACATCCCAGTGGTATGAACATTGGCTTCTCCAATTTCAGGTAGTCCTTGCTTTCTCCCTCCTTCCCCACCTATTCCCAGCTCTCCCACAGTCTACTGTCTCTGCCTCTTCCTTTCTTTCCTCCTAAGTTGCTGCCTGAAAGTGCCAGAGACCCGGAATTGATCCTGAATATGGGTGCTGTCTATGGAATTTGCTACTTTTCCCTTCGATCGCATGGGTTTTCTCCGGGTTCTCTTGTTTCCTTCCGCATTCCAAAGGTGTGCAGGAACCTTTTTCAGACCCAACCCAAAACGTAATATTTTCCTTTTGTCCAGAGATTCTGTCTGACCTGTTGAGTTACTCCAGCTTTTTGTGTCTATCTTCACAAAAGGATAAACCAGCATCTGCAGTTCCTTCCCACACACACGATACTATACGATAGAACTTTATTAATCCCAGGAGGGAAATTGTGTGTGTGTGCGGGTATATATTATACACACAAATATATATATATATTTTTTTTATAGTTATATATTAATATATAAATATACACTGTTGTTTTCTCGTTTATTACATTGTTTACAGAGTACTATGTTTACATATTCTGTTGTGCTGCTGCAAGTAAGGATTTCATTGTTCTAACTGGGACGTGAGAGAATAAAACACTCTTAACTCTTGACTTACGTCGCTAATGTGTGGGATAGAACTAGTGTACGGGTGATCGGTGGTCAGCGTGGACTCGGTGGGCCGAAGGGCCTGTTTCCACGCTGTATCTTTAAATTAAGCTAAAACCACTAAAACCAGAATGGTCTCTACCCAAAACGTCATCCAATTTCTTCTATCCAGAGTTGCTGGCTGCTCCATGGAGTTCCCCCACACAATTAAAGCATGGAATAGTCTTCACCCTACCATAGTTACCCAACCAGACGCAACTAAATTTAAGGTAGCTCTTTTTTCCCAAGAACCCTTTTTTTGCTAAGGTCCACCCTCCACCACCTCCAGTTTAAATTCCATATGGAATATTTTTGGAGGACCGGGAAACCAAGAAGCAAGAGTTACTCCATAGAGTTAGTTACTCCAGCTCCAGGGAGTGATTCTGCGTTGGGTTTCAGCGGTCGTGGCGAGGCGGCGACCGGACAGCAATGGCGGCCAAATCACCCACAATGCAAAAGGAGGGTGAAAGTGCCTGGCGCCGACCAGTGGCCGTGGCAGTGCGCATGTGCAGGGCGGCCGATGATGTGCTGGCAGATGAGGAGCGGCTGGAGAGCGGAGACCCGGCGGCCTGGATACGGATGGGCGGAGACGGAGGCAGAGAGAGAGATAGAGAGGGGGGCCAAGCCGGGCAAAATGACACGGCTTTTAGGTTGCCCGGCGGGACTTTAGGTGGCCATTGGCGACCGGACAACCATTAATTTCGAGCCCTGATTACAGTACAGATCATTATTGATTTGCTCTCCATTAAAAACAGGATAATGTTTATCTGCTAAAGAAGTATAAAAATATATTCAAGCTAGTGCCAAGTAGTATCAGCAATTCTAACAAATCATGTACATAGTTTAGTTTATTGTCAGGTGTACCGAGGTACGATGAAAAGCTTTTGTTGTGTGCTAAGCAGTCAGCGGAAAGATTATACATGATTACAATCGAGCCATCCACAGTATACAGATACAGGATAAAGAGAATAACGTTTAGTGCAAGATAAAGTCCAGTAAAGTCTGCTTAAAGATAGTCCGAGGGTCTCCAATGAAGTAGATAGTAGCTCAGGATTGCTCTGTATTTATTGATAGGATGGTCAAGTTGCCTGATAACAGCTAGGAAGAAACTCCCTGAATCTGGAGGTGTGCGTTTTCACACCTGTACCTCTTGCCTGATGGGAGAGGATGGACGAGGAAGTAGAATTGATGACCTGCTGTGTAGGGGAAGGGCTGCAGAAGTTTGGGGACAGTTTCTAGTTTGATTTGGACATTTTGTGAAGAGAATAAAATCTATAAAGGCAGAACTTGGGTTGTGTCATGGGAGTCTCATGCAGGGAGAATGGGTAAGATTCCAGGAGAGTCTGAGGTTAGGGTTCATTTAATAGAGTGGGAAAGGCTTTTGAGAGAGGATGGTACACAAAAATGCTGGAGAAACTCAGCGGGTGCAGCAGCATCTATGGAGCGAAGGAGATAGGCAACGTTTTGGGCCGAAACCCTTCTTCAGACTGGGAGATAGGCAACGTTTCGGGCCGAAACCCTTCTTCAGACTGCTTTTGAGAGAGGATGGTCTGTTACTGTAAGCCTTGGGAAAGAAAATTGTAGAAAAATGGTTGTTTCTTTTGGTCTTCATTTAGTCCATCTAGACATTACCTGGTGTGTTGGTGAGAATTAGTGAGGAGTTAATGGGAGTGGAGGAAAGCTAAAATTGACTGTTTGATGGACAGCAAAAGACAGTGCTGGAGGAACTCAGCAGTGTCAGGCAGCATCAGCGTAGGGAATAGACAATTGACTGGTAGCTCTGACATTCACCATCATGAAGTAATTTGAGAGGTTGGTCATGGCAGACATCAGCTCCAGCCTCCCAGATGGCCTTGATCCACTGCAGTTCACCTACTGCCATGACAGGTCCACAGCAGGAGCTCTACTCTCTTCCCTGGAACATCTGGATAACAAAGCCATCTGTATCAGACTCCTATTTATTGTCCAGAGCTTTGGCTTCAACTCCGTAATTCCAGCCCAACTCATCCCTAAACTCCTGAACCTCAGTCACAGCATCCACCTCTGCAACTGGATTCTTGACTTCCTGACCCATAAACCTAATCAGCAAGGACAGTCAACCAAACACTCTCCCCCTGATAATTCTCAACACTGGTGCCCCACAAGGCTGCATTTTCACCCATTTACTATACTTCCTATGCACTCAAGACTCTGTGGCCATATTTCAAATTCTAGCTTGATTTACAAGTTTGCAGAGGACACCATCTCAAACAATTGTGAGATACAGGAAGAAGATAGAGAGTTCTAGCATGGTGTCAAGGCAACAACCTCTCCCTGAATGTTAGCAAAATAAAGGAGCTGGTCAGGAAGCAGTGGAAATTATCGAGTATTTAACATTTCTGGGCATGAATAGCACCAACGATTTGTCCTTATCCACTCACGTTAAAGCCATAGCCAGGAAGGCACAGCAACTTCTTCTGAAGGCTAAGGAAATTTGGAATGTCTCCAACGTCTCTTGCCAATTTCTACAGATGCACCATAGAAAGCATCCAACACTGATGCGTCACAGCTTTTTAAAAAATCTGCCTGCTCTGTACTGTAACACTATAGTCTGCACTCTGTTTATTTTCTCTTTTGCACTTGTGTACGGCATGATTTGCCTGGATAACAAGCAAAACAACGTTTTTTACTGTATCGTGGTACGTGCGGCAATAATAAACCAATACTAATAACACAGCTTGTGGAAAAAGCCAATACTTGTTAAAAAATTGTTAAATATTTAAAATGAATTGTGTAGCGTGAAACGTAGGGAATTTGAATAAATCTGTGGGGTGCAGGGGCAATAATCCTCACAAAAAGTGGGTGATTGTCACCTTTTTCTGTACTGCAAGACCCGACGTGCTGGGAAACTGAAAATTGAATTTCCACGTGGAAATAAAAGTGTAATTTGTATCTTCTTCATCCCATCAAGCTTTTGAGATAGCTGATACCATTAAAGTATATGTATTATTGATGTATATGTATAATATAACCCATTAATCTATATGGTGTGTTTGTTTGATTCTCTCCATCCCTAGGTCAGTTTCGTTTAGAGATACAGTGTGGAAACAGGCCCTCAGCCCATCGAGTCTGCACCGACCAGCGATCCCTGTACACTAGCACTATCCTAGGGACAATTTGCAATCTTTACTGAAACTAATTAACCTACAAACCTGTACGTCTTTGGAGTGTGGGAGGAATCCGGTGTACCTGGAGAAAACCCTCGCGGTCACGGGGGGAACTTACAAACTCCGTACAGACAACACCCATAGTTAAGATTGAACCCAGGTCTCTGGCGCTGCAAGGCAGCAAATCTACTGCTCAGCAACAGTGCCCCCCCCCATGAAAATTTGGATATTTCAAAAAAATTTACAGAGGGGGGAAAAAATGATAGATACATTTTCCCCAAAAGCATTTTGAGCCATTTCATTTAAATTACTTCCCTTTGATTAAATTGGCATCAGGCAATGAATCAAGGGCAGTTGATAACTTTGATGGTCATGGGAATGTGTTGCATATTTAACAGCTGACCTTATATGACGCTATGATGAATACCAAGCAAAGAAATGAAATAAAGATTGGTGAGGCCAGGTAGGAGCTCTGAATAGAGATGCAGCATGGAAACAGACCCTTCGGCCAACTGAGTGCGGTGTGAACAGCAATCACCCGCACACCAGCACTATCCAACACACTAAGGACAGTTTACAGAAGCCAATTAACCTACAAACCTGCACGTCTCTGGGATGTGGGAGGAAACCGGAACACCCAGAGAAAACCCAAGTGGTCACAGTGAGGACATTCAAAGTTTGTATAAGCAGCACCCATAGTCAGGATCGAACCCAAATCACTAGCGCTGTAAGTACAGAAAGGCAAAATTTTAGTGCAAGAATACTTCACCAAGGCAGTATACAAAGGGTCGCCACCTTTCTGGCTCCATATTGTACCCTTCAAGTCTCCAGTTCTTAAACATATATAGTCTTACCTTGGTCTTAAAGACCCGTTGCTCTGGCAGTGGCACTGGGTCGGTGTTGTAGGGGTCGGCTTGGCTTGGCGTGTTGTCGGTGTCCTCCACCGTTGCTCCACCATTCCATGTCACTGCAGGCCATCTGACTGGGGTCTCCAGCGGTGTTCGATCCACGTGATTTCTCCCGGCTGCCGCAGGGTCTTCAGCGGCCCACTCCACCGGCACCTCCACCCGCATACGGGCAGTCCCCCTGCCCCCTGCAGATACTGCTCAGCCTCCGTGCACTGGGGCATCTCACATAGCAAACCGTGTAACCCACAGAGCACCAATGGAGGCGAGCCCACAGCCCGCTCAACGACACCCATTGATCTATATTCCTGGGGTGCAAAATGTCTTGAGTTGAAGCCGTTTGATTTGATGTTGGCCAATTAACATAACCAATTGTCGTGTTTTTGGTGGATGGATGAGAATGTCAACAATCCCACACTCCAAAGACATACATTGGTTAATGGTTAATTGGCTTGGTGTATGTGTAAATTATCCCTAGTGCATGTAGGATAGTGTTGATGTGTGGGGATCGCTGGTCGGTGTGGACTTGGTGGGCCGAAGGGCCTGTTTCCGCACTGTATTTCTAAACTAAACTTATCAAAAGTGTTTAATTGTCATGTGTATTAACAATGGAACAATAAAATTCTTACTTGTTGAAACTTTGCAGGCCCGTAAACGCAATAGCAAATAAATATAATATAATTAATGATATAATGAATCTGTGATCAGAAATGTATTGGAAGATGCTGCAGTTTTACACCGAAGATTGAATCAAAATGCTGGAGTAACACAGTGGGCCAGGCAGCATCTCTGGAGAAAAGGAATAGGTGACGTAGAAGGGTCTTGACGCAAAATTCCACCTATTCCTTTTCTCCAGAGATGCTGCCTGACCTATTGAGTTACTCCAGTAGTTTGTGTCCATCTTTTGCAAGAATCAGCAATACTAGCTAACCAGACCATAATAATGCAAAACCAAAATTCGTAGTTCAAACAAAACAAAGTCTGTTGTAGATCATTGTTGCTGAGATAGGGCTGTGGGTAGTGTTGAGGAGAGGTTTCACAACATATCTCTTGTTGAGAAGCCAACCTCCTCTGAGCCAGTCAGCATCTCTGGAGAAAATGGATCGGTGACATTTCAGGTGGGGAACTTCTTCAGGCAGTAACAAAACCTCGCCTATCCATTTTCTGCAGAGATGCTGCCTGACCCACTTAGTTACTCCAGCATGTTGTCTTTTTTTTGTAAACCAGCATCTGCAGTTCTTTTCACCACCCTGTGGTCTCCACATTTATGGAACTTTGTACTTGTACCCTTTGGTCCCTCTGTTCTACAACACTTCCCAGCACCCTGCCATTTCCTGTGGAAACCCTGGTGTGTCTGACAAAAATGTGATACCTTGTATTTAACATAATTAAATTCCAGGGTATAAAGAAGTTATTTAAACAGCAAACATTTGGTACACATAGGATGTATCCTGCCCAATATGTTTTGGAGATATTGCTAGAAGAATCTTTTACATGACCACTGTTTGCTGGTTATTTTGGCTTGCATTGTGATGGCCAACATTCCTGATGTAAACATTATGCGTTACTGAACTGTGAGAAGAACTGCTAGTTGCAGTCACATTGGTAACACTATTAATTATGATGCCTAACCATGACTATTAACTGTAGCTACTATTAACTATGCTTGGTTGACCTGCATGTGTGAACCAACCCCCCCCCCCAACACACAACAAATCTATTCTGGTCCTCATAGTATTTCTTTTGTCAAATGCAAGTAAAATAATTGGGGTTCCAGCAAATAATTAAGTCCAACATGGCAGATGTGAATATTAATATGTCAATATTTTTTACGTTCTATGCATGTTAATCTTAAGGTTGTAGCACAACTGTTCTCTTCATAATTTCATATTGTTATATTTTCATAACAGAAAAGACACTGAAATACTTTCAATATTATGTTTGTACCATTATTGGAATATGTGTCTTGGTGCCCAATGAATTTTTCTTTGTATTAATTAACACATACGTCCCCTTCCACCTATGTCCCCTCCTCCAGCTTTACAATTCACTCCTCTTCTCATCTTTTCTCATCTCTCCTTATTTATCTCTGATCTTTGTCCATCTCCTCTCACCTATACCCATCTTGCCAGGCTTTGTCCTGCCCCCACCTCTTTTCTAACTTTCTCCCCCCCCCCCCCAACTACAATCAGTCTGAAGAAGGGTCCTGACCTGAAACATTAACTATCCATAATCCATGTCCCCCAGAGATGCTGCCTGACCACTGAATTACTCCAGCCCTTTTTTTTTGTTGTAAACCAGCTTCTGTAGTTCCTTGTGTCAACAAAAATATGTATTTTATAATATGGTGGACCCAACATTGTTTATATTTGCTTGATAGACCAGTCTTTCCCTTTAACCATCTTTATGAAAATTGGTGTACTTTCAGCTGTTCCTGCAATTCACATGCATTTTTAAATTTATATGAATGCATTTTTATTGACAGAATATTTTGATGTCCAGAAGTTCTTAATTATTAGAATAATGTAAAGATTGGGTTGATTATTTTGATACTCTGTTGCAATCTATCACTAATGTGAATTGAACTGATCTTTAAAGGCATACGATACGATAGAACTTTATTTATCCCAGGAGGGAAATTGATCTGCCAAGTCATAAAAAATACATGAAACATGAAATTAAAATTAAGTAATCAAAATATAAGCTATTTTGAAAGATGCTCCATTAGATCAGCTGTGTAGATCGTCAATTCAATGCTTGTTGCTTAATATTTACTGTCAGAAATCCCTTGATATTTGGATATTTGAAATGGTCTTTCCTTAAATTTTCTGCACAGTAATCATGTATAAAGCTAGCATTTGATTGCAGTTTGTGCAGGTGTGCGTCTCTTGCATCATATTCTAAAAAAGGATCCTGACCCGAAGCGTCACCTATCCATGTTTTCCAGAGATGCTTTCCTTTTATCTCATATTTTGTGTGCTGTATGTGGTATGTGTACAGCAAGTTGTGCATCAAATGAATCTTTTTTCACTCAAACTCAATTGCCAAGGCACTGAGTTCAACTAGAACGATTCCAAATGTTTCATTATTGAAACATAATTGGCCAAGTTAAATAGTCAGCATTGGCATTCGCAGCAAAAAGTCTGCCAAAGCAGTTGTAGTCTTCTCTCTGCTGGTGGAATTTGGCAAGACCAAATTTTTATAAACATGTGCAAGATCAGTAATTCCTGCAGGGCTCTGTGCAGCAGTTTCATCTGATTGAGAGAAAAACAAAACATAACAAACAAAACATAACTACTCTTTAGATTCTGGAGTAGTTCCTGAGGATTGGAGGGTAGCAAACGTAACCCCACTTTTTAAGAAGGGAGGGAGAGAGAAAACGGGGAATTACAGACCAGTTAGTCTAACATCGGTAGTGGGGAAACTGCTAGAGTCAGTTATTAAAGATGGGATAGCAGCACATTTGGAAAGTGGTGAAATCATTGGACAAAGTCAGCATGGATTTACGAAAGGTAAATCATGTCTGACGAATCTTATAGAATTTTTCGAGGATGTAACTAGTAGAGTGGATAGGGGAGAATGAGTGGATGTGTTGTATCTGGACTTTCAGAAGGCTTTTGACAAGGTCCCACATAAGAGATTAGTATACAAACTTAAAGCACACGGTATTGGGGGTTCAGTATTGATGTGGATAGAGAACTGGCTGACAAACAAGAAGCAAAGAGTAGGAGTAAACGGGTCCTTTTCACAATGGCAGGCAGTGACTAGTGGGGTACCGCAAGGCTCGGTGCTGGGACCCCAGCTATTTACAATTTATATTAATGAGCTGGATGAGGGAATTGAAGGCAACATCTCCAAGTTTGTGGATGACACTAAGCTGGGGGGCAGTGTTAGCTGTGAGGAGGATGCTACGAGACTGCAAGGTGACTTGGATAGGCTGGGTGAGTGGGCAAATGTTTGGCAGATGCAGTATAATGTGGATAAATGTGAGGTTATCCACTTTGGTGGCAAAAACAGGAAAGTAGACTATTATCTAAATGGTGGCCGATTAGGAAAAGGGGAGATGCAGCGAGACCTGGGTGTCATGGTACACCAGTCATTGAAAGTAGGCATGCAGGTGCAGCAGGCAGTGAAGAAAGCGAATGGTATGTTAGCTTTCATAGCAAAAGGATTTGAGTATAGGAGCAGGGAGGTTCTACTGCAGTTGTACAGGGTCTTGGTGAGACCACACCTGGAGTATTGCGTACAGTTTTGGTCTCCAAATCTGAGGAAGGACATTATAGCCATAGAGGGAGTGCAGAGAAGGTTCACCAGACTTATTCCTGGGATGTCAGGACTTTCATATGAAGAAAGACTGGATAGACTTGGCTTATACTCGCTAGAATTTAGGAGATTGAGAGGGGATCTTATAGAAACGTACAAAATTCTTATGTGGTTGGACAGGCTAGATGCAGGAAGACTGTTCCCGATGTTGGGGAAGTCCAGGACAAGGGGTCACAGCTTAAGGATAAGGGGGAAATCCTTTAAGACCGAGATGAGAAAAAACGTTTTCACGCAGAGAGTGGTGAATCTCTGGAAATCTCTGCCACAGAGGGTAGTTGAGGCCAGTTCATTGGCTATATTTAAGAGGGAGTTAGATGTGGCCCTTGTGGCTAAAGGGATCAGGGGGTATGGAGAGAAGGCAGGTACGGGATACTGAGTTGGATGATCAGCCATGATCATATTGAATGGCGGTGCAGGCTCGAAGGGCCGAATGGCCTACTCCTGCTCCTATTTTCTATGTATTTCTATGTATCTATATAATTTTCATTATCCGGCTGCTATTGATTATCAAGGAAGTCAATTTTGAATTGAACTGAATTGAAAGATGCAGCATGGAAACAGGCCCTGACGAGTCCATGCTGACCACCGATGACCCGTTCACACTGATTCTATGTAATCCCACTTTCTCTGATGGACTATGTTGTGGATATAGTTTATTCTAAAAGCCCTGTCTCACGGTGCGAGTTGACCCACGAGGTACCCCGAGCGAAAGACTCGTGGTTGTGCACGAGATTCCAAGTGTATGATCAAGAGTTTAACCGAGTTCCCACGGGTATGACTCAAGTTTGCCATTAACTGTCATTTCTGCGATGTTCCAAGTTCGTCTCCCGAGTTAACAAGTTCCTTTCCCGAGTTACTCTTGAGCCAACCTTGAGTGCAGGTCAGGTTAAACTCACCCATTTGACAGAGGTAGAGGATTACGAGGATCCAGCGAGACTCGGACTGCATGGAGAGCCGAGACTGCCCCGCTGGTGGCCAACTTCCCCCTGTCCTCCGTCGCAGGAGCTGTGCATGGAGCCCGGAGTCGTGTCTGACTGCCTGGGCAGCCTGAGGCAGATGCACCCTGCCCGGGGAGAGACTGCGGGGGGAGTACCTCACTCTGACTGTGATAGAGACAGACAGACAGACAGACAGACAGACCTCTGAATGACTGACTGTGTGGGGGGTGGGACAGAGAGAGAGAGACACACACACACACAGGCAGCGTGGAGTACCTTTAACTGTGTGTGAGAGAGATAGAGGCAGACACACACACACACAACGGGCAGTGTGCACCTCAGTCTGTGTGTGTGTAGGGGAGAGAGAGACACAGAGACAGTGTGGACCTCTGACTGTATGAAGGAGAGAGGGGGAGAGAGACAGAGAGAGAGGCACAGGCAGTGTGGTGTACTTTGGCGTGACTGGGGAGAGAGAAAGAGCGCACAGGACCTCGGTCTATCTGTGCGTGGGAGGGAAGAGAGACTAAGCAGAATACATTGGTCTTATTGTGTGTGTAGGGGGGGGAGAAAGAGAGAGGTGGGGGGGAGAAAGAGAGAAATGGGGGAGACGTATATACACACACAAAGCAGAGTTTTACTGTGTATGTGGGAGACACAGATGGACTACACAGATGGACTTACCTCGGTCTTACTGTGTGTGGGAGAGGGGGAGAAAGAGGGACACTCACGGAGGCAGAGTGTCTCAGCCTATGTGAGAGGGAGGGAGGGAGAGAGAGACACACACACACAAGGTGGATGTGAAATCTCACCTGCCTGTTTCAGTGACAGGCACCCGTTGCCAGTGAATGAAGACACCCCCATCTGTCTCCCCCTCCTCTTCCTCC
Organism: Malacoraja senta; assembly: GCA_038087875.1. NCBI lineage: Eukaryota > Metazoa > Chordata > Chondrichthyes > Rajiformes > Rajidae > Malacoraja > Malacoraja senta. The sequence goes on along the minus strand of CM075981.1, from coordinate 23,032,985 downwards.
ACTCTCCACCCCCCCTCCCTCCTCCACCCCCCCTCCCTCCTCCACCCCCCCTCCCTCCTCCACCCCCCCTCCCTCCTCCCCCCCTCCCTCCTCCCCCACCCCCCCAATTTGGAAATGTCATCCCATCACCCATTCCTTCTCTCCAGAGATGCTGCCTGTCTGCTGAGTTAAAGAGTTCCCACGGTAGACTCACGAGTCACTAAGGTAAACGCACGGGCCACTACGTTCTTACAACGTGTTTAAATGTTTCAATTTTTAACCTCAAGAGTATATTTTACTCGTGGAAAACTTTAAACATGTTTGAATTTTTCCAAGAGTTAACAAGTTTCTTTCGTACCTGCCGTTAGCACCACGAGTCGCTAAGTTGCATCCACGAGTTCCGACGTTCCCGCTACGTTAATCGTACATGATTACCACGAGTTAAATTTGTTTTAAGCTCGGGGTACCTCGTGGGTCAGCTCGCACCGTGAGACAGGGGTTTAACACTACTCCCTTGATTGCATCGTAGTTTTTGCTTTAGAGACACAGCATGGAAGCAGGCCCTTCATCCCACCGAGTCCACACAAACCTATCACCCATCACACTAGTTCTATGTTATCTCACTTTCTTATCCACTTCCTACACACTCGGAAAGTTTACAGTGTTAACTAGGTAACCTACAAACCCACATGTGTTTGGGATGTGGGAGGAAACTGGAGCACCCGGAAGAAACCCACGCGGGCACAGAGAGAACGTGCAAACTCCACACACAGACATGATTGAATGTGGAATAGACTTCATAGCTCAATGGCCTTATTCTTCTCCTAGAATTTATGAACACAGACAAAGTATGTTGTAAAATAAAGTAATAGTAAAATGATCATAAGATTTCTAGACTCCAATTTGTAATTCTGAGAATTCCTGCTTTTAGGTTAAATAAACTATGTAGCCGGTTACCTATCCAGAGGAAAACCCAGTTCATGCAAAGGCTGCATAATTACTGGATGTTGAAAAGGCAGTCACGGAACGGTGTGCCTTTACTTCGGCGATTGCATTCACATTTACAAACTCAAAGAAATGCGGAACAGGTAAAGCATTCTTCAACTCACTTACTGATGTAACAGCTTTTGCATATATTGGAAACTTTTTGAAAAAATGCTGAGAAACTCTACCTTAGAAATAAGTGCATATAACATTACACACACACACTATTTAAAAAACACACACACACACACACACACACACACACACACACACACACACACATAAAACACACATAAAACACACACATACATATATATATTATATATAATATACATTCCTTGCGTCTATCTATATTTTACTTTTACCGTCTGCATATAACAAGAATATTCCAAGGTTTCCTTGGTTTAAAAAAAAATATTAATTTTACTATAAAGTTAAAGTTATTAATGTAAATTGTCAACCTGAACAAAATGCTCATATTTTATTATTTTGCAACATTTTGATGGTTTTACAACATATTCTTCAGAATATATATATATATATATATATATATATATATATATATATATATATATTCTGAAGAATATGTTGTGAAAACACACAACATATACACACACGTACATACAAACATACATACATACATACATCCATATTTACATACATATAATGGTCCACTAGATTTTCTAGCAACTGGTGGTGAACCTATATATGCAATTTTAACACAATATTGAATACACTTGTATTTGTGATTAACATTTGGTGGTTTCTGCTTTGCAGATTCCCTCACAGTTTCTTGCATTGACCTGCCGTTCAACCTCTTGCATTTCAGAATAGTGATGATCAATTGTTGGCTTCACCAATGTGCTCATGTATTTTGTTCACTTCGCAGAAAGTACAGGATGAAAAAACTAGTGCAGTAAAAGAGCAATTGAAATACTGGCAGAAACTGCGACATGATTTGGAAAGGGCTCGTCTGCTTGTCGAACTGATTCGCAAAAGAGAGAAGCTCAAGAGAGAAGAGGTGATTGATTTATTGTTGATACTGGGACACTGAAAATAACTAGTGAGCATAACAGCTAATTAATGTGGTGGATAGGTTTTCACTGTGACTTTATTTACAACTATAATTATGGAATTGGTTCTTGGGTCCCAGCTGTTCGCAATGGATATCAGCATTTTTGCCGAGGGACTTGAATTTCGTATTTCCAAGTTTGTTAGTTGGTTTGATTTACTATTATTGCCTCGTGTACCGAGATGGTGAAAAGCTTTGTTTGCGTGCTATCCAGGCAAATAACACCCCTTACATCAAGGTTGTGAAAAAGAGAAATAGAAACAAGAATGTAGTGTTACAGCTGCAGAGGAAGAACACATAAAAAAATGTTAAAGGGCGCAACAAGATCAGAGGTTCATCCTGAGCATTTAAGGGTCTGATAACAGCTTGAAAGAAGCTATTCATCAATCTGGTGGAAGGCGTTCTCAACCTTTTTGTATTTTCAGTCCGATGGGAGAGGGGAGAAGAGAGAATGACCAGAGTATAAGTGGTTCTTGATTGTTATGCCGAGACAGCGTGAAATGCACATGGAGTCAATAAGCGAGTTCGGTATTCTGACTGCCCAGGCACAGGTCAAAGGTCACTCGCTATAAACATTCTCCACAGCTGTGGTGCTGCGTTGTGTGCAGGCCTGTGTTTCGTCCGTGGTCGGGCCCGGGTCTCCGGCGCTGCGGGCGCTGTTGAGTTGCTGCTGGGCCGTCCTCTCCTGGGTGTCCCGTCCTTGTCTGGGGTGGCGGCCCTGGACTTGCAGCCGGCGCAAGGGTGGAAGCACTGGCTCCAGCTCGGCTCTGCCTGTACAGCCGGGTTGGCCGGCAGCCGGGGCGCAGTCCTGGAGCGGTGGCGGCCCCAGACTTGTAGCCGGCGCGGGGGGGAGAGGCGCTGGCTCCAGCTATCGATTGGGCCGGTGGGCAGGCGGAGTTGAGCTGGGGTTGGCGCTTCTCGACGCTGGCTGTGGGCCTGGGGGCCGCTGCTCCGGGCCGGTGTCCTCTTGGTCCGCCCCACCCCCCCCCCCCCCCCGGGCGGGGATGGGATACTCGGGGGGGGGGGGGGGAAGTGGAAGAATGGGGACGGTCCAGTGGCGGTTCGGCAGCGCTTACCGGTTCTCGGGCTCGATCCTGGCTGCGGATGAGACACGGGTCTGTGTGTGTGCAGCTGCCGAGAATGTCTCTCCGTCGGTCCAGTCTCTCCCCCCGTCTCCCACTCGCATCTGCCCCCTCTATCTCGCTGTTATACCCCGCTACCTGGAACCCCCGTTCCTCAGAAATCATGAATAAAGATAAGAATTTATACACAGTTTAAACAGTCAACGCTTTGTACGCTTTTTATTTATAGCGAGTGACCTTTGACAAATCACATGATTCCTTGCGTTTTTCGGAATACTGAACTCGCTCATTAGGGAGAGTCTGGTTTGCGTAGTGGATTGGGCTATGTTCACAACTGCAATCTCTTTCGGTCTTGGCTAGAGCCGTTGCCAAATCAAGCTCTGAAGCATCCCAAAAGGATGCTTTCTATAAGGCATAGTAGAAATTGTTAAGAGTCATTAGTGACATGCTAAATTTCCTTAGCTCTCTGAGGAAGTAGTGTGAGCGAGCTTTCTTGATCGCAGCGTTAATGTGGTTGGACCAGGACAAATTGCCGGTACAAGTCCACCACTGATTTTCTGGCAACTGGTGGCCCGGCCCCCCTCTTTAATCTAGACAAATTTAATCCCCCCCCCCCAAGAAGACCCCTGAAAATCTGTCCCCTAGGCCGGGTGAGGCAGCTAATCTCAACCTCATAGAGGCTTCCTCGCAGATCAGTGGGTTGAATTTGCCCCCAGAGGCTGGGGCCCTGGAACTCCGGCCCGGCTGGAGCCGCAGATCCATTCCCGTGGCTGACTTTGTGGGCCGGTATCTCGGTTCCACCAAGGCCGTGACCTCTGTTGGTCTGGCAAAACGGATAATCCAGCAAGGCTCTGGAACCAAGGATGCCGGAAAATCGGTGGTGGACCTGTAATTGCACCGAGGAACTAGAAACTCTTAACCATCTCCACATCAGCACCATTGTCAAAGACTGGAGCATGTACGCTACCTTTTTTCCTGAAGTCAGTGACCAGTTCCTTCCGTTTGCGGACATTAAGGTAGAGGTTATTGCCTTTGACACCACACAACTAAGCTTCCTATCTCCTTCCTGTATGTCGTTAGTTGAGATCCGGGCCACTAGGGCGATGCCATCTGCAATCTATTAAATCCCAGTTACCAAACACCAACTTGTCCAGATTCCTTTTTTTTTTAGTTGCTCATTTCCGAATTTTTCAATTTCTTTCCATGTTCTCTTTTGTCCTCAGCTCTAAATCGCTCACATGGAAATTTCTCCCCTCTATTTGAACCAAACGATAACTAGCTGGCGATCATTTGCCATGTCAGCACAATTTAGTTTGCAGTCAACTTTTGCCGCTGCTGACTTAGCAATTTTTAACGCACTTACGAAGTTTGCCTTTTGTTCCACACCTTCCTGCCTCGGTGAGCCATTTGTTTGTGTACCACATTATTAGTAACTTTCTGATACAGAAAGTATGTTGTTGTTAAGATACGCAAAGAGTTGGCTTTAGTTGCTGTGCAGATTATTTTTTTAGTTGAGTGCTTCTGAACCACGAGAATGATGGAATCCAGACTCCATATAACACCGATTTGTTCAGAATAACTGCCTTTGAAATGCAGTTTTCTTCTGTACATGTGAGAACACACCATATTCTGACGTTATAAAAAAAACTGGTGCCATTTCTTCTTTCTTCATTTTAACATAGAGTGGATTAACTTATTGGTTGACATTCCACAGGTCAAAGTTCAGCAAGTTGCGTTGGAATTACAACTTACACCATTTATTGTCTTCTTAAGACAAATTTTGGATCAACTTCAAGAAAGAGATCAAGCAAATATATTTGCACAACCTGTAAGCCTCAAAGAGGTAAGGCTTTGTCTGCTAGTATGTGGATCACATAATCTTATTACCTGAATAATATCTATTCCTTGGATATGGGTGTTCTAATAGAGGTGTGCAAAATCAAGAGAGGAATAGATTGGGTAAACGCACAGTCTCTTGCCCAGAGTAGGGGAATCAAGAATCGGTGGACATAGGTTTAAGGTGAGGGGGAAACGTTTTAATAGGAACCCGAGGGGCAGCTTTTTCACACAAAAGGTGGTGGGTGTATGCAACTAACTGCCAAAAGAGGTAGTTAAGGCAGGTACGATTACAACATATAAGAAACATTTAGACAGGTACATGGTTAGGATAGTTTTAGAGGGATATGGGCCAAACGCAGGCAGGTGGGATTAGTGTAGATGGGGCAGATTAGGCCGAAGGGCCTGTTTCCACGTCTGACACTATGACTCTAAATACATTGAATAACTTCCAAATAAGAGCAATTAATTTGCATTTTGTATATTTAAATTCTGCTCAATAATTTTAAATTAAATAAACTTAGATTGTGCTCAAATAACAAATGAAGTATGGTGCCTCAACATCTCCTTTTCAATATTGACCTCTGGCACCATGCGTTGTGGTTGAACTGATATCCCTGAGAATATTGTAACAGGACCATTGTAAGTTTTTCTGATCAAGTTATTTGTATTGGGGCAGTCTGGGGGCAGCAAAGCGTTAGAGCTATTGCCTCACAGCGCCAGAGATGTGGATTCAATCCTGCTTAAGGGTGCTAATCTGTGCGGAATTTGTACGATCTCTCTGTGACTGTGTGGGTTTTCTCCTGGTGCTCCACTTTCCTCCCACAATCAAAACCCGTGCAGCTTTGTAGGGTAATTGGCATTTGTAAAATACCCGTAGTGTGTAGGATGAGAAAGTGGGATAACGTAGTACTAGTGTACGGGTGATCAGTGGTAGGTGTGGACTCAGTGAGGCAAAGGCCCTGTTTCCGTGCTGTATCTCTCAACTAAACTAAACTGTCTGTAGAAAATTAACAAAAGCATAACGCCCAGAATCTAAAGGGCCTGTCCCACGTGGGCAACCTAATCCGTGAGTTCTGGCGAGTTTGCCCCGGACTCATACTCGCAGCATGGTCGACATGAGGTCGTAGGAGGTCTTTGTAACTCTCCTTCATGCTCGAGAGTGGTCTCCGTGTACTCGAGGCCTCAGCTAGGTCGCGGTGGTTTTTTCAATATGTTAAAAAATCGATACTTTTTTTACTCGTAGGTTTAGTCGTAGTAGGTCGGCATGTTAGTCGTAGGTAATCGAGGGTAGTCGTAGATAGTCTTCATCATAGTCAAAGGGAGATTGAAGGAGGTCGTCTTCACTCTCGGTGTCCAATTTTCCCGAAGTTAGTCGTAGCTAGTCGAAGCTGGTCTTCAACATAGTCGAAGGAGGTCGAAGGAGGTCGAAGGAGGTCTCCAACATGTCATTTTTTCAAACTCTTCTAAACTCACCAATTAGGTCACCCAAGTGGGACAGCCCCTTAAAGCAAATCCTGGTAAGTTGGGGAAATAGAAAGGAAAGAACGGGTAGCAAAGAATTACATTAAGGGAATGTGGAAGAAACATGCAGCGGATATCAAAATCAACAAAAATACTTAATTGATTTAATTTATCAGCTGATCATTGCAAGGAACAAGGTGAGCCCCATTATAATAGATAACAATATGTTAAATGCAAATCAGAAAAGGGCTGAAGCGCTAAAGCACTGAATAAGTCCATGGCAGGGGTCAAATTTGTGGTCACTGATACTTTATCCAAAATGTAGAGGTGAGAAAGCGAGGTGTGAAATGGCGGAGAGCTCGGAATGTCTGTGATAGGGTGCAGACCAAAGTTGTCATGGTAACGGTTACTATTAACAACTGACAAGTGGACGTAAAAGAGAAAAAAATCTCTCCCCTGCGAGTTAAACATGGTTATTTCCTCACTTTTCCAGCCTCAATGGTCAGTCTTTGACCCAAAACACCAACTCTGTTTCTCCTCACAGATGTTGCCTGACTTGCTGAGTGCTAACAGCATTTTCTACTTTAGTCCTGCACAAACCAGTGCTGTTTACCTTCGAGTTCACAATGTTTGCAGTTACTTAAGATTTCAAATTATTAAAGGCAACCAATGGGGCAGGGATATAGCCCAAAACTAGATTTCTACTCCTATTTAGAAAACTATTTTAATTACACTTTACAGATGTTCCTTTGACAAAATGAAGGAGTTTGCAGGTTTTCTGTGTTTAAAATAAATAAATAGTGTGGACACTTTTGGAATCTGTGCTTAGGTAGCTCTGAGTCTGGGTGGACAGTTCCAGAGCTACTGGGGTTGCTAGTGATTGGAGATAGATACTCAACTTTGTTCCATCTGAAATAGTCATCAAGCAAAAAATAGTAATCTCAGTGTTAGAGAACATAGATCAGCACAGCACAGGAACAGACCCTTTGGCCCACCATCTCCATGCCAAGATAAACTAATCTCATCTGCCTGTACATGTACCACTGTAACCATCCCTTCACTCCCTGCAAATCCACGTGCCTATGTAAAATCCTCTTCTTTGCCACGATCGCATGTAAATGTTATTCTGTGTATTCATTATAATCTGTGTCAATGAAGTAACTAATATTATTGAATGTATGGAACTTTGAGTCTATTCATTTTTAAGGTCCTTCACCTGGTAATGAATTTCGGTCTGAAGAAGGGTCCCGCCTGAAACATCACCCATCCTTTTTCTCCAGAGATGCTGCCTGACCCGCTGAGTTGCTCCAGCACTTTGTGTCTATCTTCGGTATAAACCAGCATCTGCAGTTCCTTTCTACACAATAAATTTAACTTAATCTGGTCAATTTTAAAAAGAAATTCACAAGTAGACCATAAAGAATTTCATTATTAAGTGATTGTAAAGGGTGAGACTATAATTGATTGTATTGTTTTGGGAGAAGTGAACAAGATGTTATCCTTCCCTTTATTAAGGTTAATGAGATGTTGACTTATTATTGATTCTTTTGTTTCATAAGGTTCCAGATTATTTAGAGTTTATTGCACATCCTATGGACCTTTCCACCATGAGGAGAAAACTCGAAACTCACTGTTACAAAACCCTTGATGAGTTTGAAAAGGATTTCAATCTGGTTATAAACAATTGTATGAAGTATAATGCCAAGGAAACCATATTCTACCGGGCAGCAGTGAGATTGAGAGACATTGGAGGCTCCATATTAAGATGTGCACGTCGCCAAGCCGATAACATTGGGTATGACCATGACACAGGAATGCATCTACCCGAATCACCAAGTCTGGCAAACTTCTACCGTTTTTCTTGGGAGGAAGGTAGGTCTCATGACAGCATGGATTGGTGTGGAAACCTTTTACATTGCACGATATATTTCAAACCGAATACCAAGATTATTTTAATGAATTAAAAAAAATAGAAAATTGCCCCACTCTGCCATATTGATTATGCATTTGCTTATAGCAATACAGTGCATTCAGAAACTATTCAGACCCCTTCACCTTTTCCACATTTTGTTACGTTACAGCCTTATTCTAAAATGGATTAAATTAATTTTTATTATCATCAATCTACACACAATACCCCATAATAAAAAAGCGAAAACAGGTGTTTAGAAATTTTTGCAAAGTAATTAAAAAGAAATAACTGAAATATCACATTTACATAAGTATTCAGACCCATTACTCAGTACTTTGTTGAGGCACCTTTCGCAGCGATTACAGCCTCAAGTCTTCTTGGGTATGATGCTACAAGCTTGGCACACCTGTATTTGGGTAATTTCTCCCATTCTCTGCAGATCCTCTCAAGCTCTATCAGGTTGGATGGGGAGCATCGATGCTCCAGTCTTCAGGTCCATTCAGAGATGTTCGACATTTACATCGGGTTCAAGTCCGGGCTCTAGCTGGGCCACTCAAGGACATTCACAGACTTGTCAGGAAGCCACTCCTGCATTGTCTTGGCTGTGTGCTTAGGGTCGTGTCCTGTTGGAAGGTGAACCTCTGCTCCAGTCTGAGGTCCAGAATGCTCTGGAGCAAGTTTTCATCAAGGATCTCTTTGTACTTTGCTCCATTCATCTTTCCCTTGATTCTGACTAGTCTTCCAGTTCCTGCCGCTGCAAAACATCCCCACAGCATGATGCTGCCACCACCATGTTTAACCATAGGTATGATATTGGCCAGGTGATGAGCGGTGCCTGGTTTCCTCCAGACATGACGCTTGGCATTCAAGCCTAAGAGTTCAATCTTTGTTTCATCAGACCAGAGAATCTTGTTTCTCAGTCTGAGAGTCCTTTAAGTGCCTTTTGGCAAACTCCAAGTGGGCTGTCATGTACCTTTTACTGAGGAGTGGCTTCCGTCTGGCCACTCTGCCATAAAGGACTGATTGGTGGAGTGCTGCAGATATAGTTGTCCTTCTGGAAGGTTCTCCCATCTCCACAGAGGAACTCTGGATCTCTGTAAGAGTGACTTCCCTACCAAGGCCCTTCTCCCCCGATTGCTCAGTTTGATTGGGCGGCCAACTCTATGAAGAGTCCTGGTGGTTCCAAAATTCCTCCATTTAAGAATGACGGAGGCCACTGTGCTCTTCAGGACCTGCAATGCTGCAAAAAATTGTTTTATACCCTTCCCCAGATCTGTGTCGACACAATCCTGTCTCGGAAGTCTATGGACAATTCCTTCGTCGTCATGGCTTAGTTTTTGCTCTGACATGCTCTGTCAACTGTGGGACCTTATATAGACAGATGTGTGCCTTTCCAAATCATGGCCAATCAATTTAATTTACCACTGGTGGACTCCAATCAAGTTGTAGAAACATCTCAAGGATAATCAATGGAAACAGGATGAACCTAAGCTCAATTTTGAGTATTATAGCAAAGGGTCTGAATACTTATGTATTCAGTTATTTCGTTTTAATTACTTTGCAAAAATTTCTCAAGACCTGTTTTCACTTCTTCATTCTGGGGTATTGTGTGTAGATTGATGATTTAAAAAAAATGAATTTAAACCATTTTAAAATAAGGCTGTAACGTAACAACATGTGGAAAAAGTGAAGGGTGTGAATACTTTCTGAATGCACTGTAAGTCATACATTATATTGAGTTTAGTTTATTTATTATTGTCACATGTACCGAGGTACAGCGGCAAGCTTTTGTTTATATGCTATCAAGTCAAAGAAGAATGACTTGAATACATGAATAGCAACAATCTAGAACTGAATGGTTCCTTAAACAGGGTGGCAGGATGCTGATAAGCCTCAGAGAAAAATCACAAAAAATGTTTTTTTTTTAATTTCCATGAACAATTAAATGGAAATGCCAAGTTAAGATATGCGAATTTTGGGGTACAGTAGTTGAAATAACAATGACAGAAACATTTTAATATTTTGGGTTGCATGTAAAATAGTTCTCTATTGAGATAAATGCATTAAAGGTATTCTATTTCTAATTTTTTTAAGCAGCACAGTGGCACAGCTGGTAGAGCTGCTGCCTCACATCGCCAGAGACCCAGGTTTGATCCTGACCTTAGGTGCTGTCTGTGTGGAGTTTGCATGCTCTCCCTGTGACCTTGTGGGTTTCCATTAGGTGATCTAGTTCCCCCCCCCCCCCACCCACATCCTAAAGACTTACATCTTTGTAGGTTAATTTTGCCTCTTAAAATTGCCCCATGTGTGTAGGAAGTGGATGCGAAAGTGGGATAACATAGAACTGGTGTGAACAGGTGATTGATGATCATCGTGGACTCGGTGGGCCGAAGGGTCTGTTTACATGCTGTATCTCTAAACTCAGTGAAGAATTGTCCTGAAATGTTACATATCCATGTCTTCTAGAGATGGTGTCTGACCCACTGAGTTACTCCAGCACTTTGTGCCTTTTTTTTGTAAACCAGCACCTGAAGTTTCTTTTGAAACTAAGTGCAATGGAGCAAGATGAGATAGGCTTTCACTTCATTTATGTATCAGTCATAGGGTAAATATCATTTAGTCATGCAAATGTGGTATATGAAGGGAAGAGGTTGTCAGAAACAAAAACAGGCCCTTCGGTCCACCATGTCCATGCCAACAATAAAGAACATCTATATTATTCCCATTTACCAGCACTTGGTAATATTAAATTTTAAAATACTAATTCAGACCATCTATTAAATTTTCAGGAAAATGTCAAGTTTGAGTCTGAAGTGCATTTGTATCAATGATATATATTGTGTATAATGCTGTTAAATATTTATGTTACCTCACGTTTCGACAGGAGGTTATTTTTTATAATCATTGGATTTGAAATGTCAGTTTATTTAGCATTGTAGTGTGACTATACGGGGTAGTACTCTACTTTTTTTCCAATATTTAAGTAATCTTACCTGATTTTTCACAATTGGCAAATATCCACAAAATATGCATTTTATGAATTATTTTCATGATTATAGTGGATTTAATGTGATGCTTAATTTCATTTTATGTTTAATTCTTAACTCAAACCTAAGTTAAAAGCAGTATCTACTGTTGATCGCCAGAAATTGTGGGATCATTTTTGGTGTGGTATGTTTTTCAGTGGACAACATGCTGTTACCGGAGAACAGAGCCCACTTGTCACTAGAGGACCAGCTGAAGGGGTTGCTGGATAAGTTGGACATAACATGCACCATGAAGTCGAGTGGAGCGCGGTCAAAACGAGTGAGATTGCTGAGGAGAGAGATCAACAGCATCAGGCATAAACTGGCCCAGCAGCGACATCTGCATAACGGCAACTGCTCTGAGTTGTTGAAGGAGGATAATGAGAAGCCACTGGTTGAAGGCCATGAGGAATGCACTGAAAGAGGTGTGGTGCATTCTCTTTACATATGTAAACTTGGCTCTTTTAAGAGTCAGACTTGCCAAAAGCTCACATGCACACCAATGCCAAGAATTATACTCTGCACTCTATCTTCCCCATTGTTCTATCCATTGTACGAGTTTGGCTTGATTGTATTTATGTATGGTATATTTATATCTACTATCATCCAATACAATCACTCTTTTAAATCTCTCTTCAACCGGTAAGTATAGAACCCCCTTGATCTTTATCTAATGTAGCTGAGTTTGGCTTGATTGTATTTTTAAGTATGGTATATCTGAACAAATTGGTTAGCATGTAAAACAAAGTTTTTCACTGTTCCCCAGTACATGTGACAATGATGAATGTAAACCTAAGCATAAAGTGTAACATTTTCAGGGATTTTCCTGAACATCTAGTCGGCAAATAACTTAGATTTTCATCAGTACTGACTTCCATTGATTGAAGTGGAGAAGGTTGCACAGAAATCCTGAAATCCCTTTCAGAATATAAGGAGGGAAAATTCAAATGGCTGTCGTCTCTGGTCGGACCCTTCTTCAGACTGGGTCTAAAGAAGAGTCCCGATCCGAAACGTCATCTATCCTTTTTCTCCAGAGATGCTGCCTGATCCGCTGAGATATCCCAGCACTTTGTGTCTATCTTTGGCATAAACCAGTATCTGCAGTTTTTTGTTTCTACATTGTTTCTATAGAATACCATCCATTGATAATGCCTGGAATTGACTTCTGCGTAAGCAACAATAGTTCTGGAGTAATGTTTGAAACAAAAACTTAGTCCATTCATTTTAGATTCTTTCTTTGCAGTGGAACTAGGTAGGGTTCGGTTTAGGTTTAGTATTGTCACATGTACCAGGTACAGTGAAAAGCTTTGTTTTGCATGCTATCCAAACAGATCAGATAATACAATACATAAATACAATCAAGTCAAACTCGAGTACAATACGTAGAGCAAAGGGGAAGATACACCATGCATTTTTCATAAACAAATGAGTAGAGTATTCAACCACTATACCGAGATTTCTGGATCTATAGCTGCTTAAAGATTACTTGTTGAACTGCTTTGGCATAGAGACAATGTGATATGTGCTTTTGATTCATGTTGGAGGAACAAATAGTTCTTAATCATTATAAATCTTTAATGAATATATATTAAAGACCGGCTCTTTAATGTCAGTAATATTAATAGTGAAGGGTAAGAAATAACTAACACTTAACTTAAGTAATCAGGCATTTTTAAAGTGGAGATTGACAGGTTCTTGATTAGTAAGGGTGTCAAGGGTTATGGGCAGAAGGCAGGAGAATGGAGTTGAGAGGGAAAGATGGATCAACCATGATTGAATGACGGAGTAGACTTGATGGGCCAAATGGCCTAATTCTGCTCCTGTAACACGTGATTTGATTTGATGTCAAGATGTATCTTTCAATAGAATAGGATAGGAAATATCTTAAGAGCTGGGTAAGGAAAGAAAGAAGCATGAAGACAATAAATTGGTAGAAGCAAGAGCTTTGTGGATTTTAAATTGTAGTTAGCCTGCAAGTAAAAGGAAGCCTCAGGTTTTCATTTCTACCTTCTATAATGAGCAAACTACCATGGCTGTTAGGCATTTCAAGTGTCAAGTTAAACATATTTCTATGATACAGGAGGGACATGGTTATATTTTGAAGTTTGCAATGCCTGTAAACAGCAGCCTGGCATATGCATAGTTGTCTTTTCTGCGCAAATTATAGAAAATACTACGTCCAAAAGGAACATTTCTGAATTTTAAGTATTACTAGATATATATTTTTCGGTCCGCTATTGTATTTTTTTCTTTAATTCTTGTTACTGATATCAGGGTTATTTTGATAATATTTGGAAAATATCCCTGATAATATAAACAAATGCAAATATTTAAAGATTGACTAAACTTGAGAAAGTTGACACAAACAACTACAGATGCTGATTTCACAAAGAGACACAAAAGTGCTGGATTGACTCAGCAGATCAGGCAGCATCTCTGGAAGACATGCGTAGGTGACGCGGGTGGTGCCCATTCTTCAGACTGATTATAGTTTGGGGGAAACAGCTGGAAGGGAGGTGTGGGGGTGGGACATGGTCTTGCAAGTGATAGGTGGATACAGGTGAGGGACATTTTTTATTAAATAGTTGTACAAAAGCCAGATATGCAAAGACAAAAGGTATTTGCATGTCATAAGAGTAGAATGAGGCCATTCAACCCTCAAGTCTACTCCACCATTCAAACATGGTTGATTAATCTTTTCCTCTCAACCTCATTCTCCTGTCCACTCCCCAGAAAGAAGGAGAGAAGATGCGTGAAATGTGAAGCCAGAGGAAGGAATATAGGTGGGAGGGGACAGGGTGAAGGGGAAGCTGAAGGGGAGAAACGGGAAATGGAGGAAAAGGGGGAAAACAGTAGGAGAGGGAGGGATGTGTTGTAGAGAGTTAACTCAAATTGGAGAATTCAATGTTCACGCTGTTGGGTTGTCCACGCCGACCAGCGACACCCCATACACAACACTATCTTACACGCTAGGGACAATTTTACAACGTATCAAAGCCAATTAACCTACAAACCTGTACGTCTTTGGAATGTGGGAGGAAACCAGAGCACCTGGAGAAACATACATGGTCACAGGGAGAATGTACAAACTCCCGGTGACCGCGTGGGTTTTCCCCAGGTACATACAACACCCGTAGTCACTGCTGCACCACTGGGCCACCCTGTTTTTTCAGTTTGCATGTTTATACTCTTATTCTTCTTCCTACAGAGGATTCGAAATCTTCACTCCCACCAACATTGGAGCCTACAGGGCCGGCACCTTTACCCTCAGACTCTGAAACCCACACGGACCCTCCTACCCTCAAACCCGTGAGCGAGAGCAGGGTACAAAGCAGACTGCACAAACGGATTAAGTCCGACAGTGACGTTCTAAGCAGAAAAACACTACAAAACGAAGCCCTTGGTGCTCACACTCTGCAGCGGCTGCTGAGCGATAGCGGAGTGAACGGTCTCGCTCTTCCTACCTCAGACACTTCGGCGCAGTCCGTCAACGAAGTGGGCAGGCGCACGTCCGTCCTCTTCCGGAAGGCCAAAAATGGAGCAAAGTTACAGAAGGGCTGCGGTCAGCCCTTGGAGAACGGAGACAGCCAGCACCAAGCAGAACAATTGGCACTGAATACTGCACCGGGGACACTATCAAAACTGCAGAGTTTGCGCAAGTCAAGAAAACGACCCCAAAGCTTGAGCTGCAGTTCGGACAGTGAGAGTGAGAAATCTCCCTGCACTCCTGCAGAGCTAGGTAAACCCTCTTCATGGTCTTTTACATGATCAACTTTCTTTGTCAACAGCTCATAAGATGTAGGAGCAGAATTAGCCATTTGACCCATCGAGTCTGCTCTGCCGTTCACTCACGGCTGATCCATTTTTTTTTCTCAAACACTTTCTCACGCCTTTACCCGGTAACCTTTGACGCCCTTACTATTCAAGAACCTAACAATCTTTGCGTTAAAAATATCCATTGACTTGGCCTCCACAGCCGTCTGTGGCAATGAATTCCACAGATTCACCACCCTCTGGCTAAAGAAATTCCTCCTCATCCCCATTCTAAAAAAACATCTTTTTATTCTGGTAGATACGATATTGGCATTTAAGAGACTTTCAAATAGGTACTTGGAAATGCAAGGAATAGAGAGATATGGATCATGACCAGGCAGATGAGGTCAGTACTTGGCATCAGGTTTTTGGCACAGACATTGTGGGCCGAAGGACCCATTCCTTGGCTGTACTGTTCATAAGTTCTCAGAGCAGAATTAGGCCATTCGGCCCATCAAGTCTACTTCCCCATTCAATCATGGCTGATCTATCTTTCCCTCGTAACCCCATTCTTCCCATAACCCCTGACACCTGTACTAATCGAAAATTTGACAATCTCTGCCGTTAAAAAATCCATTGACTAGACCTCCACAGCCTTCTGTGACAATGAAGTCTACAGATTCACTGCCCTAAAGAAATTACTTTCACGACTAAAGAAATCCCTCCTCATCTCCTTTCTAAAGCTATGCCCTTTTATTCTGAGGTTATGGCTTCTGGTCCTAGACTCTCGCACTACTGGAAACACCCTCTCCACATCCATGCTATCTAGGCCTTTCATTATGCGGTAGGTTTCAATGAGATACACCCTCATCGTTCTAAACTCCGGTGTGCACAGGCCCACAGCTAAACCTTATCGTGATGGTGACTGGCTGATTTCTTTGTAGCCACGATCGATGTTGCCCTGTGGTCAGTGAAAAGCTGCTCTTTAACAGGGGGAAGTCAATCTGAAGAGTTCTTATTTAGACAATAGACAATAGGTGCAGGAGTAGGCCATTCGGCCCTTCGAGCCAGCACCACCATTCAATATGATCATGGCTGATCATCCACAATCAGTACCCTGTTCCCGCCTTCTCCCCATATCCCTTGACCACTATCTTTAAGAGCTCTGTCTAGCTCTCTCTTGAAAATATCCAGAGAATTCTCTGAGGAAGAGAATTCCACAGACTCACAACTCTGTGTGAAAACGTTTTTCTTCATCTCCGTTCTAAATGACTTATCCCTTATTCTTAAACTGTGGCCCCTGGTTCTGGACTCCCCCAACATCGGGAACATGTTTCCTGTCTCTAGCGTGTCCAAATCCTTAATGATCTTATTTGTTTCAATAAGATCCTTCTAAATTCCAGAGTATACAAGCCCAGCCACTCCATTCTATCAACATATGACAGTCCCGCCATCCCGGGAATTAACCTGGTGAACCTACGCTGCACTCCCTCAATAGCAAGAATGTCCTTCCTCAAATTGGGAGACCAAAACTGCACACAATACTCCAGGTGTGGTCTCACTAGGGCCCTGACCACCTGCAGAAGGACATCTTTGCTCCTATACTCAACTCTTCAAAATGTTTCAAAATGAATGTTTTGCACAAGGGGACTGTTTGGTTGAAACTTTGTTTTGTGCGCAGGGCTTTCTAATGGTTTCGGAAAACACGCTCAATTGTCAAACGCAGAGAGCTACTCGGATTCAGAATGTGGTTCCAGTCTTGGAAGTAATGGGGCTTTCGATAGTAACAGGTACTTATTAATATTTTAACATTCTGTAGAGTTATCCTGTATTTTGTGCATGTAACGAACTGTATAGTCTACAAACTATTTAAGTTGTAGATCAATGAGCTAGAAGGTGTTCTTTCCATATCATAAATTGAAATCTCTCTTTAAAGCGTTCCCCCCCCCCCCCCCCCCCCCCCCCAACGTGATATAATTGTCAAATTTAAATTGGCTTTCAGATATTGTAAGGATTGCTGATGCAGGAAATGAAAATGCTACTCTTGTACATTTTTTGCTGGAAACCATATTGGGACATTGAACAGGCACCTAAATCATGGTTTTATCGGAGAGAGACTAATGTTGAAGATAAACTGCGCTTCATGTGTAAGAAGGAACTGCAGATGCTAGTTTAAACTGAAGGTAGACACAAAAAGCTGGAGCAACTCAGCGAGACAGGCAGCATCTCTGGAGAGAAGGAATGGGTGATGTGTCGGGTTTGAAGAAGGGTCTTGACCCGAAACACCACCCATTCCTTCTCTCCAGAGATGCTGCCTGTCCCGCTGTGTTACTCCAGCTTTTTGTGTCTATAAACTCTGCTACATCCTGTGTTGCCAAAACTAGTTGTAGCATGTTAGAAAAATCTTTTGTCATCCCAACCACAATATTACTGACTAAATAAGAGTATTAAAGACAACTCACAGCACAGTGGCACAGCATAGAGTTGCTGCCTTGCAGGGCCAGAGACCTGGATTCAATCCTAATTACGGGTGCGGTCTGTATGCTCTCCCTGTGACCACGTGTTTTTCACCAGATGCTCCAGTTTCTTCCCACACTTCAAAGAAGTGTGGGTTTGTAGGTTAATTGGCTTCTGTAAATTGTAAATTGTTCCCAGTGTTTCGGATAGTGCTAGTGTACGGGGTGATCGGCACGGACTCAGTGGGTCGATCTCTAAAGTCTAAAGTTAATAATATATATTAAAATAACATAGCACGTGTGTATATACATCTGACACAGAAGACAATTCTCACCAGCCTATTCTGCACCTGTCTTGGATATAATGGTCCACAAATATAAATATGCTTCATTTCTTATGTTTCCCTATTCCCGGCTGAGTAACACTGAGAATCTCACACCTCATAATGACAAAATCAGAAACTCTTTTTGATAAAGGACAGATATGGCATTGTATTAACAGCAGGCAGTCAGATATTCTGCAGTAAACACTCCACAGCAGTTGTGTTTGTTTTGATCTGCGTACTGAAAATATTTTATTAACTTTCAACTTTTTTAACTTGATTGAATTGTTTTGGAAAGTACCGATAATTTGAAAATTACATTTAGTGCTTTAAAAATGGAAGAAGACCATAGACATTAAAACAAAAATGTTTTGCATAAGCGGGGATGCAACGGTAGAGCTGCTGCCTTACAGCGCCAGAGAACCGGGTTCGATCTTGACTACGGGTGCTGTCTGTATGGAGTTTGTACTTTCTCCCCATGAACGCATGGGTTTTCTCCAGGTGCTCTGGTTTCCTCCCACATTCCAAAGGCATACAGGTTTGTAGGTTAATTGGCATTGGTAAAGATTGTAAATTGGCCCTAGTGTATAGGATAGTGCTAGTGTACAGCTTAGTGGATTCCAACTTTAATAAAATATAATATCCTTCACTGCAAATTATATATTTTAAACCAACATTTAAATCAGGTTTCTACAATGCAGTAAATTCAGTAAACCCATATTAAGATGTCTTTTGTGAATTTACTTAAACCTCATCTCTTATTTTAGCTTTTGTTTTATTTTCTTGTGCATATAAGGCAAAGCAACTTTCTCCTTATACAATAGAGAAAAATTAATAATATTAATTCTCCCAGTTTACTGATTCAATGTCATGAAACAATAGGTTAATACATAAGCAATGTACTAGAGCATATTCATATGCTATTAATGAACCAGTGGGATGCTTTGTGCTTTCTTAAACACAAAGTTCCTTAAACTGAAATACTACAAAATTATCTGGGTATAGACCTTGTCAAACATTTTTAGTTTATTGATATTAATAGTAAGATTAAACGAGAACTTACCTAAGTTTGAAGTTTGATCTTTATTTTATGAGGAGTTACGTAGGTGATTACGTGAAGAACCCCGCCAGTGCGCCTGCGCGTCAATCTTCAAAGCAGCGGTGTGCAATCACAAAAAACAAGAGCCGAAGTAATATAGTCTCATAATAAAACAAGTAATACAAAAACTTCCATCTGACCTTTATGATAGAGGGTAGGGTCGTGGTGGGCACGTAATCACCTACATGACCTCAATGTATTGTAACAAATATGTTTTAACACAGAGACAAGGATCATTTGGATATGCTGCTAGCACAATTTTAAATCCTGTCACACCTGGCCTACTTTGCTTTAGTAGGTCATAGATATAGAATGGAACCTTGTCTTCAGTTACTTCCATCATGTCTATTTGTAATTTCCCAAGTGTTTGCACTCGTTGTGCTGTCATTAATGCCATTAGCATGACTACTTTCATACTGAGCTTGGCCAAAGGTAAAGACACACTTGGTGACCATTCACGAAGTAGTTTCAGCACCACACTTACATCCCAGATTGTCATGTACCTAGGTTTTGGTGGTCTGGAATTAAAGATTCCTTTCATTAGTCTGGAAACAAGTGGGTGTGACCCAATTGGGTTTCTTTCTGAATCCAGAACCAAATATGAGGACAATGCACTTCTGGCTGAATTAATTGCACTATAACTCAGACCTTTATCATAATAAAGTTTTGACAGAAATTCTACAACATCTGAAATATCTGCAGTACTATATTCCACATTTTTCTGTACACAGAATTCTTCCCATTTCTTAATATAAGAAAGGTACTGTTTTTGAATGCTCTTCCTCCAGGCTGCCGTAAGCATGTCCACAGTACGCTCAGACAGTCCTCGCCCCAAAAAAGGCCTTCTTAAAACCTGCAAATCAACAAACCCAAACGATCATATAATGGATGTTGTTCCCCTGTTACAGGGTGCAGCAATAGATTCTTTTTGGGACTTTCATCAATTTTTGTGATGTTAATTCTAATATCAATGGATACCATGGTTGTGTAGGCCAATCTGGTACTACTAATACCGCTGAAGCAGCATCTTGCCTGATTTTAAGCAAACATCGGCTTATGAGGCAGAAAGGTGGAAATATATATGAAAACATACCACCCCAATGTAGCGAGAAAGCATCAATCGCCACTGCTCCTGGATCTGGTTCCCATGACACATATCTCGCTAGCTGATGATTCAGCGTAGATGCGAACAAGTCGATGTCGGGCATTCCGAATCTGATTACTATATCATTGAATACCTCTTGATTCAACATCCATTCTTTATTATCGTGGAACTTTCGTGACCTGGTGTCTGCTATCGTATTCATTCTACCTGGTAGATGGATAGCTGAAATCCAAATATTCTTTTCAATACACCAAGACCAAATTTGATTAGCCATTTTGTCACATGACATCGACTTGATTCCACCCATATGATTAATATAGGCAACTGCTGTTGTGTTATCAATTTGAACATGAACATGCTTATTAGTTGTGTTAGAACAGTAAGCTTGGAGCCCATAGAAACATCCTAGAAGCTCCAAATAGTTAATTCCCCATGTCTGCAGTAACAATTACTTCCTGATTCCATCTGCCTCCGCAGCTAGATGTTAAGTCAGTTGCACCCCGTCCTAGTGCACTGGCATCAGTTTGTAATATCATGGAAGGTTGTTCAATCAGCACTTTGCTGGAACTGCTTGAGACATGTAGAATCCACCACTACAGATCAGAAACAGCATTTGTTGTTAGTTGCATGGTTCTATCAAAATGACCAACATGCATTCTCAGTGCCTGTTCTTTAAGTCTCTGCAGCTGTTGATAATGTAATGGTCCGAATTGGACTGCTGGGAATGCTGCTACAAAATTTCCCAGTACGCGAGCCACCTGTCTAATTGAGGGTTTTTGCTCGTTTAGGAGATTACTGCAATCTTTAATCAAATCCACCCTTTTTTCCCTGGGCAAAGTAATATTCATTTGGACTGAATCAATTGTGAACCCCAAATAATTAATAGAGGTACATGGTGTTAACCTAGATTTTTTTGGATGAATTAGAAACCCCAAACTTTCAAAAGTTGATTTCACAACTGCAACAGATGCTTCTGTTGACTGTTTTGTCTTTCCTATAAGCAAGACATCATCCAAATATGCCATTAGTACATGCCCATGGCTTCTCAGCAAGCCCAGAATTGGTTTTTAACAATTTTGTGAATATTCTGGGTGCAGATGTTCCAATTCTTCCAATTCAATTCAATTTATTTGTCTTTTGAGGGACAAATTTGTCATTTGGACCCCTTGAGGTCCAAACGAAATGTCGTTTCTGCAGCCATACAATACAAAACAAAGAAGACCCGAGACACAACACAATTTACACATACATCCATCACAACGCTGTGATGGAAGGCAAAAATAACGTATCTCTCCACTGCACTCCCCCCCCCCCCCCCCGATGTCAGAGTCAAAGTCAAAGCCCCCGGCCGTGATTGTCCCGCAGCCATTAAAGCCACGCCGGGTGATGCAAGGTCGCGCACCGGGTCTTGGTGGTAGAGCCCCGGCGCTCGCCCGCAAAGTCCGGCAGCCATTCCAAGCCGCGCGGGGGGATAAAGCCCCGCTCCAGGTGCTCCTCAACCCCGCAACTCGGGCGGGAGAAGTCGCCGCTGCGGAAGCCCCGAAAAGCGGTCTCCCACCAGGGGACCCGCGGGCTTCCAGTGTTGCCGTCCGCCAGACCCGCGGTTGTAGCCTCCGAATCTCCGGGGGTCGGGTAGCAGCAGCGCTCCACTACAGCTCCACCCGCTCCGGACTCGGCCAGCCCCGTGACGGTGAGTAGTCCGCAGCTCCACAACTGGAGCCCCAGGTCATTCCTGCTGGAGGCCGCTCCACGTTGCCCAGCCCCAACGACAACGGAGACCCGACAAAGAAAAGGTCGGGTCTCCCGTGCAGCGGAAAGATTTTAAAGTTTCCCCCCCCCACCCCCACCCCCCCACACACATACCCCGACAAAAAAAAAAAAAAAAAACTACATAAAAACGAGACAAAAATAATAAAAAGACAGACGGACTGCAGAGGCCGCTGCAACGAAAAGTCGCGCCGCCATTAGGCAGAGCTTTGAACTGCCACAACTGGTTCATCCATTTAAATTTAAGATACTTCCTATCTTCTGAATGAACAGACACTGAATAATATGCATCTTTCAAGTCTATAGTTCCCATATAACATGCTTCTGAAATAAGCTGTTTGGCAGTCACAAATGTCTCCATTTTAAAATGTCTAAATTGCACAAAAGGATTCAGATTTGTAAAATCTAGAATAATTCTACATCCTCCATCCTTTTTTGATCGAGGGAATATATTTGACACAAATTGGTGACTTCGGTAGACTGATTTTTCAATAACCCCTTTTTTATATATGGTTTCAAGTGCGACCTGAACCTCCATCACTTCTTTTTGTACAAAGTGCAGAGTTCGGCTAGGAACATGCTGAACAGGCAAATCATAATTTGGATTGAATTCAATTCGAAATCCTTGTATATTATTCAGGATTACCACATCTGAAGTAATTTTCTTCCAATTATTATAGAAGAAATGTAACCTGCCTCCAACTTTTGGACTTAATCCAGTTAGTATGTTCCCATGAGAACCAGGTCCACCTACCTCTTGAGTCATTTGAGTACCCTGAGATTCCTGGGTTCTCCCGGAAGCACGCCCACTGGTTCTTGCTCCCGCTGCAGGCCGCCAACTACGTCCCTGCGTTGATGAGCGACTTGGTCCAGGATCCGTATGACGTCTGAAAGGATACTTCCTCTTTACAGACTTCACAACCATTGATGTCTTCATCAATCCTGTTTTCGCTTCATCTTCCAACTCTTTAATACGTCTCCCGAGATCCTCTCCAAAGAGTAAGTTGGGTAATTGTATATTACTTGGTTTGCAGAGTGCTGCGAATTTTGAATTCATAGTAGGCCGTATAACACTTTTCCTCAGACAATTGACCTCGAAGTGGGAGCTGCATAGCAACCCCAGTGCTTCCTGATGCAACTCCGTCATCTCTTGGCTTTTATCTGCTATTCTGGCAAAAGCAGTAATTCCAGAACCCAGCAGCTTTAATATTCTCTGCAATTTTAATTCTTGAGTTCTCATAGTCATACTCAATTGATTCCAGATGATTTGATTCACTGCTGGTGCTTTCAGCAACACACAGTTGCTCGGGGTCTCATGCTTTTTTGCAGTATCATCCATCTCCTGCTGTTCCAGCTGATGGGAAACCAAGTAATTTATTAAGGAGGCCAGCTCATCTCCTAGTGGCTCTCCTGACCCTGACGGGGCAGCGAATCGTACTGCCAGTGGTGGAATATCTGGTATCTGCAGTTCTTCACCTTGTATAGCCTCACCGTCAGAGTCGGGGTCTGAACTCATAGCACTCTCCTCATCTCTGAGGGTGCATTCCATCAGCCCTGTGCCAGGTGCTGTTAGGCGGCTTCCAGCAGCTGGTATTTCAGTACACTCCCTGAGTGTACTTTGCTCCAACAGCCTATGCAGAAGGCTTTCCATCTGGCTAATACGCACAAAGGCAGTATCTAGCCCTGGAGCTTCCATTGCCTGGGACTCCTCCTCCGTGGGCCGTCTGGATTTAAACTTGGCCTTTCGCCCGACAGGCGCAGACTGAGTTTTCATCAGCCCCAGGTCCTCAGTCTCTATGCTCACCGCTGGCGACTGTACCGGGGTTAGAGGTGGCTGGCTTGTACCCGGAGATTCCCGACTTTCTGCCGGCTGAATCGCACGCCTCTTCCCCCTGCCCGTTTTTTGCATGGCGTTCTGTGGAAAAATCCCATAGACCCACAGAAAACGGACCTGGAAATACTTTAAAACGTTTCTACTTACGTTGTAGTTGTAAAAACTACAAACCACTGGAGGAGCAGAGGTCACGTCCATTTGCGTCAAGGCTTCTGACGTAATGACTCGCAGGCGCACTGGCGGGGTTCTTCACGTAGTCACTCACGTGACTCCGAAGTAAAATTTGCAAGTTTTGAGCTAGTATCCAAACGCAAAATATTATATGGAGAGTAAAAAGAGACCAACGTGCTGGAATAACTCAGTAGGTTTGACAACATCTCCGGAGAACATGAATAGGTGAAGTTTCAGGTTGGGACCCTTCCTCCGACTGATGTACAGTACTCTGGGTTATCATAGTTGTGCCAACACTCAAAAGATGTACTTACATTACTCAGGAATTAGCAAGGAAAATGTTTTCTGTCCCCAGTGTGAAAGTTATTATTTAGAACCACAGGAGGTGAAAGAGATGTATTCCACACTGCATAGCAAAATGAACTTTCATTTTATCGTTGAATGTACCTCTCCTAGTTGACTACTATTGTATGCTACGTCATATTTGTTGACTTGAGTTCCTTCGATAAAGGTCCTCAAGGTGGGAACAAGGAAATGGAGATGCAAAAGGATACAAAGTGCTGGAGGAACTCAGCTGGTCAGCAGCATCTCTGGAGAACATGGATGGGTGACATTTCAGATGGGGGGACCTTTTGGGTCCGAAGAAGGGTCCCGACATGAACTGTCACATATTCATGTTCTCCGGAGGTGCCACCTGCCCCTCTGTGTTACTCCAGCACTTTGTGTCCTCAAGGTAGGCTTGTGTCCATTATCTTCATCATTGATCAATGTTGCTTTTCCTCTTTTAGTGGCTTGTCCCCACCCAAACGTAGCCGAGGGAAGCCAGCTCTTGAACGAGCCCATTGTCTTGATAATGGCAATGGAGATGTATCCTGTGGCGATTACAGCACATCAGGTATAGTGCTTAGCATAAGCACTTTAAGCTAAGAATTAATTGATTGTAAGAATAAAGTTGTAAGAAATAGGTGGCTGTGAAATTACTGTTGCCAATGAGGCATTGCAAAGCCTGCCAGAAGAATAAGTGATGCTTGCTTTTATAATTCTACCAACGTTCAGCTCTTCTTGTTAGAATTCTTGGCAAGGCATCTCAATGAGGAAAAAAATGTGATTTGGGAAAGACAGAAAGACCCTATTTTTTTTTTTTTAATATTTCATTCATGATGTGCAATGAAGTGTTTTAATGTGATTCACATCACTGATTGTGGAATTTGCAAAATATAGTTTTTCATGAAAATGATCGTTGTGGTATGGAATTAATGAATTTTCTACTGGAGATACTTTCTCTGTTTTATGGTCCCCTTACTTAGCTTTTATGAAGAAAATGTTAAAAGGTCCAAAACATTAAACTGATTTATTTAATGGATATCCAATTGTACATCTTTCTCGTCCTGATTATTCTGTCAACGGAACTTATTTTTGGTAGAAAAAAGGATTCTAAGCGCAGGAAACACTCAGCGGGTCAGACAACATCTCTGGTGTACATAGATAGGTGACATCTCAGGTTGGGAACCTTCTTCGGACGTCCCAACCCGAAACGTCACCTATCCATGCTCTCCAGAGATGTTGCTTGATTTGCTGAGTTACTCCGGCATTATTTGCTCCAGTGTCTTATTTTTGATAGATTTAAAATACAGTAAAAATATATGCCGTTTTATTTAAAATAGGGATATTATATTACAAAAGAACAGTGGAAATAAATGAAATTAATGCCAATGTAATTTTTTTTATTGAAGGGGAAGGTATATCAAAATTTATCTGAGGAGCTTTTTATTGTTGTGACATGTTATTTCAATCTACAATATGTGAAATTATAAGATAATATATACTAGTTGTTTTTGTCCTTACATATTTATAGGGAGGGGAGTCTGGATACCTTTTGAAAATGATGCTATCTTAGAACCTCTGGAACTAGTTTGGGCCAAATGCAGAGGGTACCCTTCTTATCCAGCACTGGTAAGTCAAAATCTGTATTTTCGTTAAAATATATTACCCAACATGAAGTAATATTGCTATTAATGTGCGGCAGTCAAAAATAAGAAGCCCAGAATGAATATAGAAGTTGAGTATAACAGTTGGGATGTTGTGTTACAGTCGTACAAGATATAGTTGAGGCCACATTTGGAGTATTGTGTTCAGTTTTGGTCATCCTGCTATAGGAAAGATGTTGTTAAGTTGGAAAGAGTGCCGAGACGATTCACGAGGATGTTGCCAGGACTTCAGTGTTCCAGTTATAGGGGGAGGTTGGGCAGGACAGGACTTTATTCCTGGGAGCATAGGAGGATAAGGTATGATCTTATACATGTATATAAGATCATGAGGAGGATACATAGGGTTGATGCACAGGATATTTTATCCACAGTAGGGGAATCAAGAACCTCTGGACACAGGTTTAAGATGAGAGAGTACATTCCCGTACTATTGAGTGCTGGAAGTGCTGTATTTCAGATGTGACTTTGGACTTGGGCATTGTGTGCTCTCCAGTGGGTGTAAAAAAAGATTGACAAGGCAGCACAGTGGCGCAGCAGGTAGAGATGATGTCTCACCATGCTAAAGACCAGAGTTCTATCCTATCCTCGGCTGCTGTCTGTGTGGAGTTTGCACGTTCCTCCTGTTACCATGTGGGTTTCCTCCGGGTGCTCCAGTCTCCTCCCATTTCCATAGACATGTGGGTTTTTCTAGGTTAATTGGCCTCTAAATTATCCTGACTGTGTGGGAAGTGGATGCAAATGTGGGTTAACAGAGAACCAGTGTGAGTGGGTGATCAATGGTTGGCATTGACTCAGTGGGCTGAAAGGCCTGTTTCCATGCTGTATCTCCACTAAAACAGTAGTTTCAAAGACTAAAACTATTTGCCAGCATTGTGAAAAGAATATGAATTAGCGATTGATTTACAATACAATTTACAATTTTTATTTGTCTTTTGGACAAATTTGTCATTTGGACCCCTTGAGGTCCAAACGAAATGTCGTTTCTGCAGCCATACATTACAAAACGAAGAAGACCCGAGACACAACACAATTTACACATACATCCATCACAGCGCTGTGATGGAAGGCAAAAAAACGTATCTCTCCACTGCACTCCCCCCCCCCCCCCGATGTCAGAGTCAAAGTCAAAGCCACCGGCGGGCGATGGTGATTGTCCCGCGGCCATTAAAGCCACGCCGGTTAATGCAGGGTCGCGCACCGGGTCTTGGTGTTAGAGCCCCGGCGCGCGCTCGCAAAGTCCAGCGGCCATTCCAAGCCGCGCGGGGGGATAAAGCCCCGCTCCAGGTGCTCTTCAACCCCGCAACTCGGGCGGGAGAAGTCGCCGCTGCGGAAGCCCCGAAAAGCGGTCTCCCACCAGGGGACCCGCGGGCTTCCGGTGTTGCCGTCCGCCAGACCCGCGGTTGTAGCCTCCGAATCTCCGGGGGTCGGGTAGCAGCAGCGCTCCACCACAGCTCCACCCGCTCCGGACTCGGCCAGCCCCGCGACGGTGAGTAGTCCGCAGCTCCGCAACTGGAGCCCCAGGTCGTTCCTGGTGGAGGCCGCTCCACGTTGCCCAGCCCCAACGACAACGGAGACCCGACAAAGAAAAGGTCGGGTCTCCCGTGCAGGGGAAAGATTTTAAAGTCCCCCCCCCCCCCCCCACACACACACATACCCCGACAAAAAAAACAAAAAAAAACTACATAAAAACGAGACAAAAATAATAAAAAGACAGACGGACTGCAGAGGCCGCTGCAAACGAGAGTCGCGCCGATTTAATTTGTCGGACTACGCCATGTATATACTATATTCATATAATGATACGGCATGGAAACAGATCCTTCGGCCCACCAAGTCCATGCCGATCACAGATTACCCATTAACACTAGTTCTATGATATCACACTTTCTCATCCACTCCCTTCACACTAGCTGCAATTTACATAGGCCAATTAACCTACAAACCCGCACATCTTTGGAATGTGAGAGGAAACCGGAGCACCCTGAGGAAACCCACGCGGTCGCAGGGAGAATGTGCATACTCCACACAGCATAGGTAGTCAGGATTGAACTCGGGTCTCTGATGCTGTGAGGCAGCAGCTCTTCCAGCTGTGCACTGTGTCGCCCTCTGAAGTATTGATTGGGTATGAAGAGACTGACACAGAGCTCATGTCTGGCATTGTACAAATACAAAATATTGTTTCCTTATATTCTGTCATGTTTTACTTGGTAGATCATAGATTCGAATATGCCTCGAGATGGTTTATATCACAACGGTGTCCCCATACCTGTACCTCCACTGGATGTCATCAAACTAGGAGAACAAATGCACGCTGAAGCTGGAGAAAAATTATATCTAGTTTTATTTTTTGACAACAAAAGAACATGGTAAGTATTTTTTAAACTGTATTTTTGCTGGTTTATGAAATAAAAAGAAGCAGAATGCCTGAGTAAATCAGCAGGTCACACAGAATCTTGAAGAATATGAAAAGGTGACTTTTTGGGTCTGAAGAAGGGTGCTGACACAAAACGCCATCTTATCCATTTCAGCCCATAGATGCTGAGTTCCACCATCACTTTGTTTTTTGCTCAAGATTTCAGCATCTGCAGTCTATTGTATATGATGTCAAAGGTTGCAGCTTTGACAACCTTCTAAACCTTCTCGTAAGGTTCTGATTTAATATGATATAAAATAGTTGTATCTGGTGTCTTGCTCTGTTATGAAGTGCCCTCAACTCTGTTCTATACCCTTGCATTGACCAGCTTCCACATGTCATTCCCCGGCTAATGATGAACAATGATGTGGAAGATCAATAGACAATAGGTGCAGGAGTAGGCCATTCGGCCCTTTGAGCCAGCACCGCCATTCAATGTGATCATGGCTGATCATCCCCAATCAGTATCCCGTTCCTGCCTTCTCCCCATAATCCCCTGACCCGCTATTGTTAAGAACCCTATCTAGCTCTCTCTTGAAAGTATCCAGAGAACTCCACCGCCCTCTGAGGCAGAGAATTCCCTCTGAGGCAGAGAATCAAAAAGAAATTTGGTCAATTACAGGTCCACCATTGATTTTTGGGCACCTGGTGGTCCGGCACCTCATTTAATCTGGACAAAATTATGAGAGCGCACTTAAGTCCCCCCAACACGTGGTGCCTAGGCTGGGTGTGGCATCCGATTTCTACCTCATCGGGACTTTCGTGCCGATTGACGGGTCGAATTAGCCTCTTGCGGCCGATGCTGTATAACTCTGGCCCGGCCGGAGCTGGCAGATCCGTTCCCATTGCCAACCTCCAGGGATGCTTCCTGATCCGCTGAGTTTCTCCAGCACTTTGTGTCCTTTTCATTTATTCCTGTCCAATTTGTTTTGGAACCGTTCTAATCTCCCGTTGTATCTATTAACAGGCAGTGGCTTCCTCGATCAAAGTTGCTTCCTCTTGGTATTGACGACACAGTGGACAAATTGAAAATGATGGAAGGGCGTAAATCAAGCATCCGAAAATCTGTTCAAATTGCATACGACCGAGCCATGATCCATTTGAGCAGAGTACGCGGGGAGCACGGGTTCCTCACCTCAAACTACATGTGACTGAGATAAAAACATAACCAAAGTTGCAAAAGGAGATTGTACAATGTGACACCAGGCATCAAAGACCTTAATTTCTGCTCATTTGTAAAAACTAAATACACTTTCTTTATTTTTTCATACTTTTAAGCAGATCGACACAGAGCCTCTGGCACCGCCAATTCTTATATGACCTTTCTTTGACTTGTTCTTGTCACGTTTACTTCATTTAAACATAAATCATGCTTTAAACTTACGAATACAGATCCTGTTGATAGTGTTTATAATGCCTTTGTGTCGACGTCGAGGGGAAGAGAAAACATGTACATAATTGTATTATATTGTTATACACTAAATTATTCAAGGCTGCAAATATGAATCTTTTGCTTCTCTGTGATGGTAATGGGTTTTGTACGCACACACTGTAATTTATTTGAGAAACAATACCATTTGACGTTTGAAAGTATTTGTTCTGTTAAATGCAGTGGACTTGTGACCTGTGTATACTGTGTAGTACAACTTTAAAACACTTTTTATTGCATTTTTGATTTTGGTTTTTAATGTATTCGGGCTATTATATCAATGACGTTGACATATCTAGGGACCTAAAATTAGCTGCGTGTCCACTGTGCTACACAGGATGTTCGTGTATTTATTGTAGAAAGTAAGATTATTTGCTTTCTAGTACTGTTTATAAGAGCTGTAATGGTTCAGGAAAAAGAAAGAGAATTGACACTTGCAAAACTGTACTTTTACCTCTGATCTATTACAATCCAACTGTCTGAGGCTATATTTTCTCTTGAGAATTAAATGTGGTGATCTAGAAATGAAGACGTTCTAATTTTAATGGCTCCACTCAGTATGTCAGTGTTCAATAGGCCACTCTCATTGCTGCCCCTCTTTGTTTGCACAGATGAATTTCAGTGCATTTAAAGTCATCGAGGAGATTCTCTTTGGTAACATTTATTAAAAAAGTCAACTTAGGCCTGTACCTGCATTTTCATGAAGAAATATCTAGGTAAGTCAAGAGATCAGACAGTTTAATTGTCATATGTACAGGTAATAGAACAAATACATTCTTCCTTTCAAAAAAGGACACAAAGTGCTGGAGTAACTCAGCAGGTCAGACAGCATCCCTGGAGAACATGGATAAGTGACATTTTGGGTCGGTACCCTTCTGGCTAGCTTAGCTAGCCCGTTAATATAATAATACCCAAATGAACATACGATAATAAAATTAATTAAGGACCGTAATACTAGGCAACCAGGATTCAAGTATATAGTGCAACTAAAGGCACAGTCCATAGAAGTTCATCATTGCTGAGGTGGTGAATAGTGCTTAAACTTTAGAGATACAGCGCACGCAGTTCCTTCGGCCCACCGAGTCCACGCCGACCGTCTATCACCCCGTACACTAGCACTATCCTACACCCTAGGGAATATAATTTTACCGAAGCCAATTAACCTACAAACCTGTACGTCTTTGGCGTGTGGGAGAAAACTGGAGCACCCGGAGAAAACCCATGCAGTCACAGGGAGAACGTACAAACAACGTACTGACAGCATCCGTAGTCAGGATCGAATCCTGGTCTCTGGCACTGAACGGCAGCAACTCTACCACTGTGCCGCCTCTAATCCTTGGGAAAATAATCCCTTGCCTTCCTTCACCAGCCTGAGAGCTGAAACATAATTCACGACCCTCCCGCCTGAAGAAACATCACCACAGTTATAAGCACCCTCAGAATATTAGCTGTTTTAATGCGATCATTTATTATTAACATAGAAAATAGGTGCAGGAGGAGGCCATTCGGCCCTTCGAACCAGCACCGCAATTTGTGATGAACCTAACAGAATTCTCTGCTCAATCTTTTCTCAGAGGACAACTCGCATCATCTCAGTAATGTATCTCGTTAATATTTTCTGCACAAGACAAACATGTTCCTTAAATGAGATCAAAAGAGCTTACTAGGCCAAGTTGGGTCTCTTCAAATTGTACACAGTTTTAACCAGGAGTGGCAAAGTAGTTGGTTTTGGGTGTGGTATTTAGTTTCGAGATACAGAACAGAAACAGGCGCTTTGGCCACTGAGTGCTCACCGATCATCACTCACCTGTTCACATTAATTCTATGTGTAGAAAGCAACTGCAGATGCTGGTTTATTCCAAATGTAGATACAGCCTGATGAAGGGTCTCGACCTGAAACGTCACCCATCCGTTTTCTGCTGAGATGCTGCCTGACCCGCTGAGTTACTCCAGCACTTTGTGTCTTATCCACATTAATTCTATGTTATCCCACGTTCTTCTCCACTCCTTATACGGTAGAGGTAATTAACCTACAAACCCTTACGCCAGTTAACCTACAAACCCTTGCGTCTCTGCGACGTGGGAGGAAGCCGGAGCACCCGGAGGAAAGTCACACCGTCACAGGGAGAACGCGCAAACAGGCAGCACCTGAGGTCAGGATGGAACCCGGGTCTAGCGCCGTGAGGCAGCAGCTCCACCAGCTACCCCACTATGCCACCCAGTGGCGGGAAAAGGTGGTGACGGGGGTATTGTAGAGGTAAGTGTGTGTTATGAAGTGTGAGCTGCAACTGGTAGGGTACTGTCCAATTTCTCTACCCCACTGCAGATATTGAATTTGGTCTCTGGAACGAGTGCATTACAATGCTGAGAACTACATTCTGCACTCTGTATCTTCCCCTTTGCTCTACCTATTGTCCTTGAGTTTTGACTATTATTTATCTGATCTGATTGGATACCATGCAAAACAAAGCTTTTCACTGTTTAGTTTATTATTGTCTATCTCTAACAATGCCTGAAATTTGGTACACGTGACAATAATATAACAACCTAAATCTTAAACCAAGGGTAGACATAAAGTGCTGAAGTAAATCAGCGGGGTCAGGCTGCATCTCGTGGAGAAAAGGAACAGGACCCCTTCTTCAGCCACCTTCTTCCGAACCCTTAAACCAAGACATGTGAACACAAGATAGACTTGGGGGGATGCTCAGAACCTTTTTCCCTTGGTGGAAATGTTAAAGACTAGAGGGCACAGCTTTAAGGTGAGTGGGACAAAATTGAAGGGGGATATGCAGGGCAAGTTTATTTTATACAGAGGGTGGTGAAATCCTGGTACGTGCTGCTGGGGGTGGTTATTGGGGAAGATATGATAGTGGCGTTTAAAAGGCTTTTAGATGGGCACATGGATATGCAGGAAATAGAAGGATATGGATCATGTGCAGGCAGAGGAGAATGGTTCATCTTGGCATCATGTTTGGCATGAACCTTGTGGGCCAAAGCCCCTATTCCTGTGCTGTGGTGTTCTGCGTTCTAGATGGGTTTAATTTAATGACATCATACCCTGATACTGGGTTAAGTTGATTGGCTTGGAAGTTTCAGTTTTTAAGACACAATTTCGAGAATCACCATATATAACATTGTTCAAGGTGAGGGGGGCAAGATTTAATAGGAACCTGAGGGGCAACCTTTTCACTCAGAGAGTGGTGGATATATGGAACGAGTTGCCAGAGGAGGTAGTTGAGGCAGGTACTGTAACAGTATTTTAAAGAAATTTAGACAGGTTCATGTATAGGAAAAGTTTTGAGAAATATGGGCCAAATGGCAGCAAATGGGACCAGCTTAGATGGGGCATCTTGGTTGGCATGGACGAATTGGGCCGAGGGGCCTGTTTCCATGCTGTATGACACGAAGAATAGCTATAATTAAGTGTTTTTACCAACTGGAAATACTGAGGGCAACTCGAGACAAATCAGGACAAATTAGCAAGGCATCTTAAAACGTGAAGGGTCAGGACCTGAAACGTCGCTTGTCCATTCCCTCTCCAGATGCGGCCTGACATGCTTTCCCCATTTTCACCTCTTTCCCCACTCGCCCTTCAATTGTTCCATCTTGTTTGGTCCATAATTTTGTTATCTTATTGAACCTGTACATCTCTCTTCCAGCTTTCATAAGTTCATGTCATAGGAGCAGAAATAGGCCATTGTGCTCATATTGCCTATTCCGCCATTCAATTATGGCTGATTTATCTTTCCCTCCCAATGCCACTCTCCTGCCTTCTCCCCATAACCCTTGACACCTCAAGTATATGCCAGCCTCCACCTTAAAAATACCTAATGACTTGGCCTCCACAGCCTTATACGCAAAAGAATTCCACAGATTCACCACCCTTTGACTAAAGAAAGTCCTCATCTCCTTTCTAAAGGTTTCTCCCCCCTCCCCCCACACCGACCCACCACAATCTATCTAAAGAAGGGTCCCGACCCGAAACATTGCCTATCCGTGTTCTCCAGGGATGCTGCCTGACCTGTTGAGTTACTCCAGCACTTTGTGTGTTTGCTCAAGTGTTTGTTTGTTCCAGCGTCTCGTGTGTCTACCTCTGAAACCATTGGTTCTCAGGGTGATACGTTCCTGGCATATTTTTAAATATAGTTTAGTTCTATTAGTTTATTGTCACGTGTTCTGAGGTACAGTGAAAAGCTTTTATGGTTGCGTGCCATCCAGTCAGCAGTATGACGAGCACATGATTACATTTGTGCTGTCCACAGTGTACAGATACAGGATAAAGGGAATAACATTCAGTGCAAGATAAAGTCCAGTAAAGTCTGATTAAAGATAGTCTGAGGGTGGGAGGTCAGGAATGCTCTCTAGTTGTTGATAGGGCGGTTTGTTGTCTGGTAACAACTGGGAAGGAACTGTCCCTGAATCTGGAGGTTTGCGTTTTCACACTTCTGTACCTCTTGCCTGACGGGAGAGAGGAAAAGAGAGGGTGACCAGGGTGAATCTCTGATAACTCTGATTATCTGATAACTTTAAGTTAAAAGCTAACCTGCTCACACATGGTTTTCTTGGACAGTAAGTCGATAGATGCTGATGTTTGATTCCTGGTGATTGAATACCTCAGCCCTTCCTGACCCCTCTGTTTCTGTAGCCGGGCGTCTATTCATTTAAGGTCATGTTGTCACCTTCCGCTCAGCTGACAATTAACCATTCTACCGGTATGCAAGCAAAGTATTCCATTCCATTCTTTATCATCATTGGCTTTGACCTGCCGTTTTCTCACCTTGCACTTCCCAATCTCTGGACTCCCTCTTCGCTGACTCTCAGTCTGAAAACAAAAGACAAAGGACATTTATTGTCTCATACACCAAATGGTGTAGTGAAATTTGTCTTGCCATGCAGCACAAATTAGACACAACATTAAAGAAATTTAACATAAAGCATAAAAACATCCCCCCACAATGGTTCCCACTGTGGGGGAAGGCACAAAGTCCAGTCCCCATCCCATGTCCACCCATAGTCGGGCCTATTGAGGCCTCCACAGTCGCCTTCAGGGAGGCCCGATGTTCCAGGCCGTTCTCGCCGGGTGATGGTGCTCCGGTGTCGGGAGAACGGCCTGGAAGGGTCTTCTCTCCAGATATGCTGATTGGCCTGCTGAGTTACTCCAGCATTTAATGTCTATCCAAGATCAATCTCTTGGCTAAATCGTTTGCCTCCAGAACTTCCCTTTGTTTTCCACTCTCATTAATATGGCCTTGCAGATACATTGTGTGCTGTAATCTCAGCAACAGGCTGTATATCCTGCTCTCACAACCTGGTCTTCAGTAAGCAAGAATGAAGTTTGAACAATTTTATTTATGTGTTTGACTCGCATTTGCCTTGCTATAATTTTGATTGATCACAAACCTACAATAAACTTACATTTCATGTTTTAGTTAGTTTATTGTCATGTGTACTGATGTGCATTGAAAAGCTTTTGTTGCATGGTAACCAGTCAGCGGAAAGACAATACATGATTACAATTGTGCTGTCCACAGGGACAACAGATACATGATAAAGGGAATAACGTTAGCATAGTTAAAGTAAGAAATGCTGCTGTTAGAGTAGCGATTTAAAAGAGTGGAGCAATTGTAATGCATGATTGCAGTTCCAATTCTATGACCAGCACACAAAGAGTCGCCTGGTTTGGACTCCATCTTTCCATGTTACAAAATACAATCGGTTACTCCACATGCCTTCCTGCATGCAACCAATTTTCAACTCTTTTCCCCATTCCCCTTTCAATTAACTATTCCAACTTGTTTGTTTTAATTTGGA
The DNA here is from genome assembly GCA_038087875.1 of Malacoraja senta. NCBI lineage: Eukaryota > Metazoa > Chordata > Chondrichthyes > Rajiformes > Rajidae > Malacoraja > Malacoraja senta. The sequence continues at coordinate 22,997,481 of CM075981.1, read as the reverse complement.
CATCTTAATGAAACAGTACATCTCCTGAGTTTGAGCTTAGTTTGTTGTCACATTTACCGAGATACAGTGAAAAGCTTTTGTTGCGTGCTATCCAGTCAGCAGAAAGACAATACATGATTACAAATACATATAATCATGCACAAAATATAATCCTCAACAAAAATACAAGCATACAAAAATATATTCCTCTCTTCAAACTTCCTCGCCCCACCACAAAGTCCAAAGAAGTGCCCCGACCCAAAACATCAGAGACTGGGGTTCGATCCTGACTATGGGTGCTGTCTGTGTGAAGTTTGTACATTCTCCCTATGGGTTTTCTTCATGCTGCATTTCTAAAGTCTAAAGACATGCATCTTAGTAATTCCACACTCTACTATTCACATATTCCAAATATATCTCCTAAATTTCTATGCACCCCACGGATGAACCCAGAGTATAAAAATAGAAGAAAAGAGAAATTCATGGTGGAAATTTTGAAACAGCAATTTTCCTTTCAATTGGAAGTGCTTTGTGTAAAAGCTACTAATTAAAAGATTACAGATGGCAGAACAAATGATCACTGATACAAACAGAATAGCAAAGAGTATAAAGGTCAAAATAATATTATTAAAAATATTTCTGATCTTTATATTAATGTGTTGCAGTTAGCTTTCAGTTCACAGTGTTATTCTGATTTAACATTAATATAGTATTTGGATTTTCCTTCCACCATTATTTATGTACACTTTATGAACACTGGAGTTTTATAAAGTAAAATCTATATCTAATTGCTTTTCTAGTGCATCAGCCTAGAAATTCAGCAGGCAAAATATTACTATTTAATGAGCAGTTAGTTTGAACTATTGAACAATTTGTCAGAAAGAATAGACAGCTTTGATAATATCCTCAACAAACTATATATAAATGTTGCTTCTATTGAAACAACATTTTCCTTTTCATTTAGTGGGGTGTTTTGTTGTCAGTCCTCTAAAATGTTAATCTGCACAGCTAATCTTATTTCTCCTCACAGTCAATTTAGAAGGCTTATGAAATGTGGCATGTCTCCATCTCTCACAAACCTCTACAGTTGAGCCCTAGAAGGCATTTTATCAGGAAGCATCAGAGCATGGTTTGGGTACAGCTCCATCCAAGACCGCAAGAAATCGCAGATAATTGTGAACGCAGCCCAGACCATCACACAAACTAACCTCCCGTCCATTGACTCCAGTTACACTTCACACTGACTAGGCAAGGCCACCAGCATAATCAAGGACCAGTCTCACCCCGGTCACTCCCTCTTCTCTCTTCCATCAGGCAAGAGATACAGAAGTGCGAAAACACATACCTCCAGATTCAGGGACAGTTTCTTCCCAGCTGTTATCAGGCAATGGAACCATCCTACCAACAACTAGAGAGCAGTCCTGAGCGACTATCTACCTTGTTGGAGACCCTCGGATTATCTTTGATCACACTTTACTGGAATTTAACTTGCACTAAATGTTATTTGCGTTATTCCCTTTTATTATGTATCTGTACACTGTGGATGGCTCGAATGTAATCATGTAATGTCTTTCCATTGACTGGTTGGTACGCAACAAAAGTTTTTCACTCTACCTCGGTACTCGTGACAATAAACTAAATTCAAACAAACTCAAAAGTGACTGGTATATAAAACAACTACCATAATTTTCTATACCACAAAAATATTTCCAGTTGCTAAAAATACAATATTATGCTGTCTTTGTTATCAATCAGTGATGGAATGCTAAAGCATGGAAACATGATCTTTGGATCCACTTCCATAGATAGTAAATTTTATTCTCCTCACATTCCCATTAACCTCTTCCAGAATCTTCAAGTTTACTACAAACTAGAACCAAATAATAGTGTAAATACAAGGAACTACAGATGCTGGTTTACAACACAATGGAGGTGTAAATGAAGAAGGGCCCTGACCCGAAACAACACCTCTCCCTGTTCTCCATTGACGCTGCCTGACCCGCTGAGTTACTCCAGCACTTTGTGGTCATTAACAATAGCTTGTGAACCAACCAAACAGTGCATCTCTGGGGTGTGGGTGAAATCCAGAGCATCCAGCTGAAACCCCATGTGGCCAACAGTGAGAACATATTAACTCACAATAGACTGCGTTAAAAGTCAGTCAAACACTCAACCTGTATACACTAGAATGTTGGATGACTGGTGATCCTATTTGTCACCAGAAGATGGCTATGTTGTCCTGTGACAAGCGTAATGAAATAATTCAAGATTTCAACACCATATTGTCCATTTAAAAAATACACAATAAGTATTGCCCAAGTAAAGTGAATACAGAATGGACATCTCAATTTAAGAAAATATAGAATAGATTGCTATTGACTATGAGTAGAGTGATTTTTTCAGTTTTTATTTTTGATTGAAGTCAGTTGTGTTCTTCCAATGTTACTAACGTTTGGAAAAATCAGAGCTGCTGCCTCACAGCGCCAGAGACCTGGGTTCAATCATTTGCACGTTCTCCCTGTGACCACGTGGGTTTCCTCCGGGTGCTCCGGTTTCTTCCCACATCCCAAAGACGTGCGGTTTTGTAGGCGAATTGGCCTCTACAGTTCACGTTGCCTCAGCAAGGCCACCAGCATAATCAAGGATCAGTCTCACCCTGGTCACTCTCCTCTCCCATCAGGCAAGAGGTCCAGAAATTTGAAAATGCATACCTCCAGATTCAGGGACAGTTTATTCCCAGCTGTTATCAGGCAACTGAACCATCCTTTCACTAACTAGAGAGTGGTCCCGATCTATCATCTACTTCATTGGAGACCTTCGTATTATTTTTAATTGGACTTTATCTTGCACTAAACATTATACATTATACCTTTTACCTTTATCTGTATGCTGTAGATGGCTTGATTGTAATCATGTATAGTCTTTTCGCAGGCTGGATAGCACAGAACAAAAAGCTTTTCACTGCACCTCGGTATACGTGACAATAATAAACTAAACTAAATTTTGTAAAATTGCCCCCAGTGTGTAGTGAGTGGATGAGAAAGTGGGATAACATAGAACTTGTTGAACGGGTGATCGATGGTCGGTGTAATGGCAAATTTCCCACTCTTCCAGTGTCCAACTTTCCGTTGCCATTACTACACAGGGAAGCAGGAGTGATCTTACGCAGACCAAATAGAACAGATTTTCCAGTCGTTATTTCCAGTTTAATTTAAAGAAGTGGTTGTACAAACAAAGAGATGAACGTACCAGGTTTTCCTTATTCTGCGTACAAGTTGTAGCTAGCTGTTCTCCAGGTCTGGTGAGAACTGTATGCCCTTCACCCCTGTGCCTGGTCTACCACTCCCTGTCTCCTATGCCTATAAATATATATATATACCCCTCTGTGCATCTAATGACCGCCCCCTAGTGTCCAAAATAATACTGTAAGATTTATCGAGACAAAATAATATAATATGCCAACAGTAGCTAGCCTAAACATAAATGGCTCCTACAGTCAGCATGGACAGAAAGGCTTATTTCCATTGCTGTATCTTTAAACTAAATTAGATTAGATTGCTAACAAATTAATCATCATTGCCTACAGCTGTCAAATTTCAAGATTCCACCTGCAAAAGTGCTGTAAAATTCAACTATAATATAATGCATAATTCTGAACAGTGAAATTAGCTGATTTGTTGCAGAGTCTCTTTATTTAGCAGCGGAAGAGAATAAGCACCTCTTGCATTGGTCAATGTTAGAATGTTTTGCTTAATTATCAGTCACATAAGGATTCTTTTCATTCTGCTCTGCAAAAATGTCTGTGTCCTCAAATGACATTTTCTTGATTATTAGCTTTTTAGATTGTAATGGTTTTGATTAAAATTAACTGCCATCTTAATCCTGTAGACACAAGGAACTGCAATTGCCGATTTATTTTTTAAAAAGACACAAAGTGCTGGAGTAATTCTGGAGGACATGGATGGTCGACATTTCGGGTCTGGACCCTTTTTCAGGCTGGTGGGCTGTTTCCCCTCCCATTGCCCTGGAAGCAGGTAAAGTGGATTAAGTTGTGAAATGACTTTTTGAATATGTGACTGCTTGTATTATATGTAAACTACTATCTGAATAAAACTGGAAGAATTGCTCCTCTGTAAAGGGACATAATAGGGCAAGGCAGACAGTGGGTTAAAGTGGAGAGAGGGCCAAGGCTAGACACAAAGTGCTGGAGTAACTCAGCGGGTCAGGCAGTCTATGGAGATAAAGGACGTTTGTGGTCGGGACCCTTCTTCACACTGAAAGTAACGAAGGGAAGGGTTGGTGAAAAGATGAAGGTGAAAAAAGAGTGGATGTTACAGAACTCCTGTTGGAGAGAGGAGGAGAACTTATTCAAAGGAGGCATGCCTTAAGGAGATATTGCAGTGGAGCAATATCTCCTTAACTGCAGATACTGGTTTACACCAAAGATAGACACAAAATGCTGGAGTAACTTAACAGGTCAGGCAGCGTCTCTGGAGGATGTGGAAAGGTGATGTTTCGAGCTGAGACCCTTCTTCATACTCTGTAATTTGTCTGTTATTTGGACTCGATGGGCCTAGTATAGATGGTTTGGTTTAGTTTATTGTCACATATTCCAAGGTACAGTAAAAAGGTTTTTGTTGTGTGCTAACCAGTCAGCGGAAAGACTATACATCAGTGCAATCGAGCCATCCACAATGTACAGATTAAGGGAATAATGTTTAAAGCAAGGTAAAGTCCGATTAAAGATAGTCCAAGGATCACCAATGAGGTAGATAATAGTTAAGGAGCGTTATCCAGTTATTGATTGGATGGTGTATTGTTGTCTGTTGATAGTAGATGGGGGCATTTTGGTCGTCATTGACAAGTTGGACCGAAGGGCCTGTTTCTGTGCTGTATGACTCCGACTCTATGACATCATACTGAGCCTAAACTAAATTTATTTTATGTGATTAATCATTAATAATCAAAAGTAGAATGCAAATATTTGCTTTGTTCTGTGCTGGGTAGAAACATAGAAAATAGAAATTAGGTGCAGGAGGAGGCCATTCGGCCCTTCGAGCCAACACCGCCATTCATTGTGATCATGGCTGATCGTCCCCTATCAATAACCCGTGCCTGCCTTCTCCCCATATCCCTTGACTCCACTAGCCCCTGGAGCTCTATCTAACTCTCTCTTAAATCCATCCAGTGATTTGGCCTCCACTGCCCTCTGTGGCAGGGAATTCCATAACTCTCTGGGTGAAAACGTTTTTTCTCACCTCAGTCTTAAATGACCTCCCCTTTATTCTAAGACTGTGGCCCCTGGTTCTGGACTCGCCCAACATTGGGAACATTTTTCCTGCATCTAGCTTGTCCAGTCCTTTTATAATTTTATATGTTTCTATAAGATCCCCCTCATCCTTCTAAACTCCAGTGAATACAAGCCTAGTCTTTTCAATCTTTCCTCATATGACAGTCCCGCCATCCCAGGGATCAATCTCGTGAACCTACGCTGCACTGCCTCAATCACAAGGATGGCCTTCCTCAAATTGGGAGACCAAAACTGTACACAATACTCCAGATGTGGTCTCACCAGAGCCTTATACAACTGCAGAAGAACCTCTTTACTCCTATACTGAAATCCTCTTGTTATGAAGGCCAACATTCCATTAGCTTTCTTCACTGCCTGCTGTACCTGCACGCCAACTTTCAGTGACCGGTGTACAAGGACACCCAGGTCTCGCTGTACCTCCCCCTTACCTAACCCCATTGAGATAATAATCTGCCCCCTTGTTTTTGCCGCCACAGTGGATAACCTCACATTTATCTATATTATACTGCATCTGCCACGCATCTGCCCACTCACTCAATGTGTCCAGGTCACCCTGCATCCTCCTAACATCCTCTTCACAGTTCACACTGCCACCCAGCTTTGTGTCATCTGCAAACTTGCTAGTGTTGCTCCTAATTCCCTCTTCCAAATCATTAATATATATGGTAAACAGTTGCGGCTCCAACACCGAGCCTTGCGGCACTCCACTCGCCACTGCCTGCCATTCTGAAAAGGACCCGTTCACTCCTACTCTTTGCTTCCGGTCTGCCAACCAATTTTCTATCCATGTCAACACCCTACCCCCAATACCATGTGCTCTAATTTTAGTCACCAGTCTCCCGTGCGGGACCTTATCAAAGGCTTTCTGAAAGTCTAGATACACTACATCCACTGGCACCCCTTCATCCATTTTACTTGTCACATCCTCAAATAATTCCAGAAGATTAGTGAAGCATGATATCCCCTTCATAAATCCATGTTGACTTGGACTAATCCTTTCACTGTTATCCAAATGCCCCATTATTACCTCTTTAATAATTGACTCCAGCATCTTTCCCACCACCGAAGTCAGGCTAACTGGTCTGTAATTCCCCGTTTTCTCTCTCGCTCCTTTCTTCAAAAGTGGGATAACATTAGCTATCCTCCAATCCACAGGAACTGATCCTGAATCTATTGAACATTGGAAAATGATCACCAATGCGTCCACTATTTCTAGAGCCACCTCCCTGAGGACCCTGGGATGCAGACCATCAGGACCAGGGGATTTATCATCCTTCAGTCCCATTAGCCTACCCAATACTATTTCTCGCCTAATGAAAGTGTCTTTCATGTTCCTCTACCCACTTAGATCCTCTGTCCTCCAGTACAACTTGGAGATTGTTTGCGTCTTCCTTAGTGAAGACAGAGCCGAAGTACCTATTCAACTTCTGCCATTTCCTTGTTGCCCATAATAATTTCACCCGTGTCTGCCTTCAAGGGACCCACATTTGACTATGCTACTCTTTTTCGCTTAACATATCTAAAGAAGCTTTTACTGTCCTTCTTTATATTCCTGGCCAGCTTCCCTCGTACTTCATCTTTTCAGCCCGTATTGCCCGCTTTGTTTCCTTCTGTTGTCCTATGAAAGTTTCCCAATCCTCTGGTTTCCGGCTACTCTTTGCTGTGTTATACTTCTTTTCTTTTAGTTTTATTCTATCACTAACTTCTCTTGTCAGCCACGGTTGCCTCCTACTCCCCTTAGAATCTTTCTTCCTTTTTGGAATGAAATGATCCTGCGTCTCCCGGATTATGCCCAGAAATTCTTGCCATTGCTGTTCCACCGTCATTCCTG